>CM071952.1:28115000-28325000 GCA_036784905.1 Acrossocheilus fasciatus | reverse complement strand
ACACACAGACACACACTCTGGGATAATTGGCTCTTTGCTTGTAGATTTAAACTTGGAGTCCAGAGCAGAAATGTCAGGCTTCAGGCCTGCAAGCAAAGTGGCCAAAGTTGTATAATGCCTGATCTCTGCTCACACTTCTGTGTCGTTTGAGACGTTCTGGATGTTAATTATAATCTGGAGAGACGCCAATCTCTGCCTCCAGCAGCCGTCACTGCCGTAAGGTATATCTCACCACATAATGTGTTATGTAGCTCACTAAAAATAATATTATATACTGTTTAGGGGTCAGTACAGTTTTTAAATGCTTTTAAAAGTGAAAAATAAAAGCCTTATGTTGCTCAATATGGAAGCTTGTTTCCACCACAGAATAAAAACAATAGGTAAAGGTTTAAAAAAATAAAAAAAAATAAAATTGTGACCCCAATTGTGATACAAACTGAGAAATCAGATTTTTTATATCTCACACTTTATACACACACAGTATTTAGACCCCCTTCACTTTCGTGTTGCAGCTTGATACTACAGTTGCTTAAATACTCATTAATCTACACTCCGTACCTCATAATGACAACAGAATTTTAGAAATGTCTGAATTTATTAAAAAGAAAAAAACTGAAGTGTCACATAAGTATTCAGACCCTTTACTCAGCATGAGGCTACTTGCACACTTCACTTTTGGGACGGTACTCTGCAGCTGATGAGAAAGAGCTGGTTTACTTCAAACTTGATGCTTAGAATTGAGGTTCATCAGAGAAATTCTGACGGTCCTTTAGGTGCTGTTTTCCTTGTGTTTTCATGTCTTCACTGAGGATAGGGTTGTGTTTGGCCACAACATCATAAAGCCCAGATCAGTGGAGTGTTGCAGTGATGTTTGTCCTTCTGTAGGTTTCTCCCATCTGCATATATGATCATGGAGCTCAACTAGAGAGAGTGACCATCAGGTTTTTGGTCACCAGTCTAAACAAGGCACTTCTCCATCAATTGCTCAGTTTGGCTGGGAGACCAGCTCTCGGAAAAGCCCCGGTTGTGCCAAACCTCTTCCATTTGAGAATTATGGAAGCCGCTGTGTTCTTGGGAACCTTCAGTGCAGCAGAAATGTTTTTGTAGCCTTCCCCAGATCTGTGCCGCGATACAATCCTGTCTCTGAGCTCTGCAGGCAGCTCCTTTGACTTCACAGCTTGGTTTTTGCTCTGATATGCATCGTCAGCTGTGAGGCCTTTTATAGAGAGGTGTGTGCTTTTCCAAATCATGTCCAATCAATTTAATTTACCACAGGTGGACTCCAATCAAGGTGTAGAAACATCTCAACTATTATCTAGAGCAGGGGTGCCCAACCGTGTTCCTGGAGATCTGCAGATCCTCCTGCAGAGTTCAGCTCCAACCCTGATCAAACACACCTGTCTGTAATTATCAAGAGATCCTAATTAGTTGGTTCAGTTGTGTTTGATCAGGGTTGGAGCTGAACTCTGCAGGAAGGTAGATCTCCAGGAACAGGGCTGGCCACCCCTGATCTAGAGAAATGAGCTAAAGTGTTGTTGCATAGGGTCTGAATACTTATGTAAATGTGATATTTCAGTTTTTTTCTTTTGACAGACATTTCTAAAATTCTGTTTTCACTTTGTTATTATGAGGTACAGTGCAGATTAATGAGAAAAAATGAATTTAAACAATTAAAGGGGGGGTCTGAATACTTTCTGAATGCACTGTATATACAGTATATGTATATATAGGCTGTATATCAATCTCAGACTTTTCTTTTATTTTCAGAATTGCAAGTAAACATCTCACAATTCTGATTTACGAGAAAAAAAAAATCTGAATTGTGAGATAAAAAGTCGCAATTAACTTTTCTTTTATCCCGTGGTGAGAACAAGCTTTCAGAAGGAAGCTACTGAAGGAATTGATGTTCCTATAGTCTGTAAGTCACTTTGCATAAACGCGTCTGCTAAATGAATAAATGTCAAGGAACATAAAGACGTGTTCTCACTCAACAAACAGCAGCAAACTTCTAACAGTTGTCGGGTCAGCGTGTTGATCCTGCTGGCGTTTGTTGTGTTTGCTTTCACAGACTGAGCGTGTTCTGCTGGCGTTTGACGGGTCATGGGATGTTTGAGCAGTCTGCTGTGAATTTCCAACAAACTGAGTTGATCTGGAAAGTACGATTCCCTGCCAACTCCATAGAAATGGAAGCAAATGCTTCTCCACCAAATATTTCTCCACCCACACTAAGATACTAGTAGAAGTAAAGATATCTAATCCGCCGTCTTGCAAAGAAGTATTTTTTAGAAGCTAAATAGGGTAAGATAAGGCCTTTTTCAGATAATATTTCTTATATAAAGAAAGAATATATTCTCATTGACAAATGCCTTTTTATACAGACATTCCAGTATTTGACAGATGCTTTTATCCAAAGTGACTTCCACTGCATTCACGGTTTACATTTGTGACCCTAGACCACAAAATATATTTGTAGCAATAGCCAAAAATACAAAAATATTTTTCTTTTATGCCAAAAATCATTAGGATATTAAGTAAAAATCATGTTCCATGAAGATATTTTGTACATTTCTTACCGTAAATATATCAAAACTTATTTTTTGATTAGTAATATGCATTGCTAAGAACTTCATTTAAACAACTTTTTTTTTTTTGCACCCTCAGATTCCAGATTTTCAAATAGTTGTATCTCAGCCAAATATCGTCCTTCAAGCTAAATGAATCATAGGAATGCTTTTCTTCTATAAGAATAAATCTTACACAATTAAATTGCATTAGATTCTTTCTTAAAATAATAATAAGTAAAAAAAACAGTGGGGTAAGAAAAATAGTTTTATTATCTTCAAATTAATTGATTTTCTTTTATTTTTACTGGAAAATACTGGTTGATAAAATGATTTTTTTTGTAGTGTTATTCATTTACAAAATGCAAATCTCGTTTTGATTAATTTTTCTGCTTGACCTTTTCTTCCTTTCTCCAAATTGGCGTGCCATAAAAAAAAAAATTGCAGTAAAAAAAATTGAAATTGAAATGTGCAGTGTGCTACTCAATAGAAAATGACATTTTATGCCTGTGAACAGATTCATTTGTGTTCCTGAATCACAGTAATATGATTTATTTCCATTAGGCCTCGGTCCAATGTGGTCCAGAGTTTCCTCCCTTTGTTTACGGAGATAAATTGCTTGATTTGGGATTGTGGAGGGGTCGGCTCGTAAAAAAGATAGAGCTTGCAAATAGATGTCAGCGGGCGTTACACGAAGCAATCAAGGTGCAATTGCAGAGCATCTGATAACGGCTGAGAGAGGGATACCAAATTTATCCTCATGCCAAATCTAAAGGCTGATTGCCTGAACAACGGCTACATGAGAGACGCTTCACTTTCAAATCTGTTGTGACACGGAGAGAAATGTCTCGTTCTTCACTGACTTCATTGGTAACTTCATTGCAAACGCTGATATTGTGAATTATTTCTACTGGTGAAAATGACTTTTATTGGTGTAACCCAATTTAGTCATGTTGAGTTCATCATATTAAATGATTAATTTGAATAAAAGCTGATATCACATCAAGTATGTTCAGTTATCTGAAGAAAAAAAATAATTTTTGAAAGAAATTAATACTTTTATTTATCAAGCATGCATTCAATTGATCAAAAGCGACCGCAATAATGTTACAAAATATTTCTATTTCAAATAATTTTTTTTTTTTACCTTTCTATTAATCTAAGAATTAATAATTCATTTTTATTTGGGATTTAGGATTCTGTACAGCAGAAACTGCATGCTGCCTTTACATTTATTTGCCTTTTTTAGAATGATACAAAAATGTATAATGTTGTTAAAAGGTTTGGGATTAGTAATTTTTTTTTTTTTTTAAGAAATTAATACTATTTTCAAAAAGGATGCTTCAGCAAGTTGATCAGTAAAGACATTTATAATGTTACAAAATATTTCTATCGCAAATAAATGCTGTTATTTTCAAAGAATCCTAAAAAATAAAATGCATCACAGTTTTCACAAAAATATTGTGCAGCACAACTGTTTTCAACATGGATAATAATGATAAATATCTTGAGCATTATTATGATTTCTGAAGATCATGTGACTCTGAAGACTGGAGGAATGATGCTGAAAATACAGATTTGATCACAGAAATAAATTACAGTTCAACAGATATTCACATAAAAAACAGCTATTTTAAATTTTAATAATTTCTAAAAATTTTTACTGTATATTTGACTACATAAATGCAGCCTTGGTGAGCAGAAGATACTTAAAAAAAAAAAAAACACATTAAAAAAATCGTAATTATTCCAATCTTCCAGCAATGTATGAAGCGTGAAGTGCCTTTCAAACAGTAAAAACATAGAAATAAACTCTCCGGCACGAGGTCTCAGAATAAGTGATGATGATAATCACAAGAAAGGTGACATTACAAGCTCTAGCGTCAAACGGAAGGAAAGTAGAGGGGAAGAAAAAGAGCAAGCGAAATTGCCTGCATTAGCATGCAGCGGAACATCTGGAGGTTTCCTGTTTCTAATCAGTCTTCCTGTCGGATGCAGATATAAGTGGAAGAGAAGAGCTCTGTCTCTCTCAGGTATAAAGAGGGAATCGCTGGCTGTTGTGTGCTCAGTATCAGCAAACGCAGATGCTTTCCTCTCACGGCTCCTTTGATGTCTTCTTGAAGACTGTACTGAGGCTGTGCAAGATGGCATACTTATATGACACATGCACAGAATTCTTGCGAGACTTGTGATTTTTTTCCTTCTCTTCGCAACAATGCATTTGCATTTGGCTTTATGAGTTTCTGGTTTCATACTGATTCAAGGGCTAATGGCTCAAGCTGAGATGTTTCTCCATCAAAGGCTGCATTGATCGGTTTACACAGCTGTAAACAGAAAACACACATCGCTGCAGGAAAAAGCAAATTCGCCGCTCCTTTACACAAAAGCTGCTTTTATGACCGATTAAATAACACAAAACATTCTCTTAGAAGGTTTCAGTTAAAACCATAAATAGATTTGCTGTCTGATGCCATAGTATTTTAACAGAAAATACTATTTTAGCCTGTGTGCTTAAAAATGTAGTGTTTTATTCAGCGTGTTACTTGATGTTTCTTTATAATTATTGGTGGAATTTACTATGAATTTCTGAATTTTTTTCAGTGTAGAAATATATCTCTTTTTGAGATTAAAAAACTAAAACATCAATCTGAATTTTTTTTTTTTCAAAGAAAAATACTATTTCAGTCTTTGTTTTATTCAATGTGTTACTTGCCATTTCTTTGCAATTATTTGGCAAATTTACTACCAGCTTCTAAATTAAAAATGTTTTTACAATATTTTTTTGTTTGTTAGTTTTCCAGTGTAGAAATACATCTACTTTTGAAGCTTTAAAAAGCCCAGGAGCCAAAACAATGATCTAAAAAAAAAAAAAAACATACAATGAAAATAATTTTTTGTTAAAATACCATACAACAACTGAATTTCACATTTTATTCAATGCGTTACTTGCAGTTTCCTTGTAATTATTTGTGAATTTTACTACCAGTTTCTGAGTAAAAAAAATGTTTCTTTCTTTTTTCGTTCAGTCTAGAAATACTGAGTTTTAAATAAATAAGTTTTAAATAAAACAAAGATTATTGGAGCATGTTACACAAAATCTTATTTAAATTTTTCTTCAGAATTTCATGTTTTATTCAGTGTATTTCTTTGTGATTACTTGTATGCACTTGCAATTTCTGAGTGAAAATTAAACTTTTTTTCAGTGCAGAAATATATCTACATTCTGGAGCTTTAAAAAAAAAAAAAAAAAAAAAAATACAGAAACCAAAACACTGATCTGAAGAACCTATAGTTTAATGAAAAATACATTTTTAAATCTCCAAACAACCATATATAGCAACTCCATAATCCTATGCAGTCACGAGTTAAAAGCAACAACTCGATGTACTTCAGAAATGCATTAATTTGGATCTTTTTTTTTTAAATATATGCGAGTCTCTGGCTGTGCTTTAATTAACAGATTTAAGTGCCAAAGAAACTTGGCAACAGCAGAACTTTTCAACTCTCAGGGCCACACGACAGTTTCTTTAAACTTTTACATTCATCCTCTTTCATTGCCAAATTACATGGGAAGTCTTAGATATGCCGAGGAATGAAGATGTGACCCTGAGAACACACGAGCGTAATTGAATTCTGTTCTTTGAGACTCACAACACCGGAGCGCTCAATAGCAAATCATGAGCAGATTTTCACATGGCCTTAAAACCCCTCAAGAACTTTATAAGGACGAATCAGGCAGCAGGTGTTTCACTGGTTCTCTCAGTTTGTGCTTTATTTGTGCCAAAACAAGACGGATCTGAATCTGGCACCTACGGAATTGGACCGGGCATCTGTTTTAGTGAATTTCCAATCTAATACACCTCGGAAAGACATGTATGCTCTAACTTGCACATGTTTTATGCACAATCAAACACGGCAACGTTCTCAGTAACTTGCAATATATTTGTAAAAATGATACACATGTTTCACTTATACTGATAAATAAAACACTAAAATGCCATTTCAAGTCATGAAAAATGGATATGAATTTTGAGATTTGCTGTTAAAGTGTTTAAAATAACTTTTAATGAGCATAAGTTGATAGCAAATGTAATTCAAATGTGAAAATAGTTTAAATGAGCATGCAAAATGAAATATTTAAATGTTGACCGATGCCAGTAAATTTAAAAATGTCTAATATTGACCAATAATCAACATGGTATTGATATAGTGTGCATCCAAAGTCACTATACAAACCAATAATTCAATCTGCTAGTACATAGAAAAAAATTATCATAAAATAGTAGGAATATATATATATAACGTTTGCCATCTCTTTGAATCTGATTCACAAGCTCTTTTGCTCTTTTGTTTGTTGTTTGCACGTCAGTTTTTCTTTAGGAAAATAAATCTCTCAGTCATTACCAAATTATTAATGGTTAAAACTAACAAAAAATATCATTACATTCAACTGCCATTCATTTTTAGATATAATATTCACTGCTAAAATAAAAACTAGTTGTATATAAATATTTAAATTGCACATTAGCAGTTTAAAAATAAACTTTTAATTATATAATTACAGTATGTTGCATGTTTTTACTGCAATTCATTGCTGAAATATAAACATTTAATTTTCTTCATACCATATTTATTCAAATATACAATGAATGAGACAAAGTATGTAATATACTGTATATATTTATCAAAACCCTTCTCTTTAGAGTTATTTTTTACTAGCTAACTAATGAGTTTATGGTCATTAAATGGCTTTCCTGACCTAAATGCAGTGTTTTATTGTTTAAAAGCTATTTTAGTGACGTCTTTCTGGATTTGAAACACTAATTTAGTGAAACGTGATTCGTTTTTAATAAGTTGTTTTGATTCTTTCAACACCAGCTGATGTTCATTCATGTTTATTTCATGCTAATACTATAGATGATTGGTTCATGAAACATTGAAGAGTGTCAAAACCACATATATTATCTGATATCGTGATCAAATTGAACGAACTTGAAAGCTGTGATTGCGTTTCATATCAAAAGTAAAAAAACTAAATATTATTGTTTGTTGATTATTGTTTGAAAGGCGCACTACAAATAAAGATTAGTGGAGTTTTGTCAACAGCATTGACTAAAAAGAATGATCTTGGGATTTAAGAATCGATATCGGTTCGATATCGGTTTGATTAAAATCATGAAAATTGATACTGTCAGCCATGCATTTCAAAACCACTGAGTTAAAGAGTCATTCCTTTAATTAGAAGAGGTCATCCACGAAGCTTATAAAGTGAGCCTAATGTGAAAGTCTGAAGATCTACAATGTCTTGCAGTGTTAAATGTGTGTGTATTAGTCAAGAGATAAATAACCGTTTCACCAGAAGCAGAAAATACACTCAAGATCCGGAAAACCCTCGATCAAAACATTAGCTCTGTGGTTGGATTTGCCTCCTGCCATTGAATAAATGAACGATAAAAACCCGGCAAACTAATGAATAACTCACGCTGTCTTCAAGTCCTCCTGGGAAGATCCCATTTACTAGTTTAGCGTTTTTAATGATGATTTTGGTATGTTTGTCAACAAACGGCGAACGCAGAAGCTTGAGTGCTACTACTACAAGATAAAGAGTGTGTAAGACTAATGCTTTTATGCATTTCATCATCACTACAGATCATTTAAAAGAAATCTATTCTGCTGACCAAGGCTGCATTTATTTGATTAAAAATACAGTAAAAATTGTGAAATATTATTACAATTTAAAATAGCTCTTTTTTTAAGTGAATATATAGTAAATTGTAATTTATTCCTGCGATCAAAGTTGTATTTTCAGCATCATTACTTCAGTCTTCAGCGTCACATGATCCTCCAGAAATCCTTATAATATGTGACCCTGGACCACAAAACCAGTCTTAAGTGTCAATTTTTCAAAATTGAGATTTATACATAATCTGAAAGCTGAATATATTTGCTTTCCATTGATGTATGGTTTGTTAGGATCGGACAATATTTGAAAATCTGGAATCTGAGGGAGCAAAAAAATCTAAATATTGAGAAAAACACCTTTAAATTTGTTCAAATGAAGTTTTTAGCAATGCATATTACTAATCAAAAATGAAGTTTTGATATATTTATGGTAAGAAATTTACAAAATATCTTCATGGAACATGATCTTTATTTAATATCCTAATGATTTTTGGCATAAAAGAAAAATCGATAATTTTGACCCATACAATGTATTGTTGGATATTGTTACAAATATACCCCAGCGACTTAAGACTGGTTTTGTGCTCCAGGGTCACATATGCTGATTTGCTGCTCAAGAAAAATGTCTGATTATTATCAATGCTGATCACAGCAATCAATTACATTTTACAATATATTCACATAGAAAACTGTAATTTTAAACTGTAATAATATTTCACATTTTAATCAAATAAATGCAGCGTTTGGTGAGCAGAAGTTCATTAAAAATCTTGGGAAATGCAGTTATCATACAAGCCCAGGCGGTTTATAAAACTTGGAAAGACCAACCGCAATTACCTTCCACCATGATTCTTTAATTGACACGCCAATGTGAAAAGTCAGGGCTCATGGCAAAAAACCACTGGTAATTACTGTATGTCACTGTGTTGGCGTTTAGCTCTCATCTCATATCATTCTGAAGACAGAATCAGATCTGTTCAACACATTCAGCCCAAACAGAGACTTCAGCATCTGTTAAACTGCCCTGAATTCGTTCAGTGAGAAAGAGAGAGAGAGAAGCCACAGATGGAAAGGACATACACTGAACAGTTGAGATTGTGACAAGACAGATCAATCAATAGCTTCATTAGCTTTGCCATCTCATAGCAACAGCTTTAAGGCTTTTATCTCACAAAAAGCAATTAGATCAACAAAACCGAAGCTCCAAACCGTTGTACGGCCACGTGTCGGGCAGGTATGCGCTTCAATGTGCCCATCTACCAGCAGGTAAAATCAGGAATTCTCTTTTTTCTCCTAAATCTGGCACCAGATCGATAAGTTGATTGATTCTACCAGCACCTGAGAAAAGACGATTTCCTCGCTTTGCTCCGGTTGAAAACCCACTGTCAGTTTCCACCAGAGAAACATGTTGGAGAATTTTTGAGAACAGATTCATGAGTTAATGAATGCTCTGGTCTGGAATTGACAGATAAAACATTTGAATAGTCTGTGTGGATTTGGAAGTACCAATATTTTAGCACTCACCATTGAATCTGAAATCAAGATGAAAACTTGTGAAGTCAGGCGTCAAATATTGTGGCTATTAGTCCATGTATATTAGCTCAGAAGCCATTTATATGCTAATTGAACAAATTTTAGAAAAAGCATAATGGACCAACATATTTATGACTCATCCTACACTATAAAAAGTGAAAGTTGACTTAACTTAAAAAAAAATTGAGGAAACCTGTTGCTTTAAAATTATTAAGTACATAATAATTAAAAAAAAAAAAAAAAAAAAAAAAAATTAAGTGAACTTGACAATTCAATTAACTTATTTTTTTTTAATTATCATTTACTTAAAAATTTTAAGGCAACGGGTTTCCTCAATTTTTTTTAAGTTAAGTCAACTTATCACTTTTTATCCAATCAAAAACACTCTAGAATGAAAAACCCCTCCATATTATACTGCAAACAAAGAAAATAGTGTTCATATAGTATGCTTATTCATTTAGTTTAATTCAATAGTTTATGTAGAATGTTTATTCATAACATTGAGAGAATTTTGCCAAATTAAGGGAGGAAAATGCAAAAACTGCACAAAATTTTACACTTAATCATTGTATGAGACGCTTGCTTTTCCACGCATTAGTTCTCAATGATTAATGAATCAGTTTATGATGAACATATCAGATAATTCATGCACTATCAAATCCACTAAACATTGAGACGCTAGTTCAGACTCAATTTCCTGTTACACAATTATATGGTTTCGCATTAAAACACCACATTTATCAACAAAAAAATAAATAAATAAATTGCAGTACACACCAAGTTTATTATGCATCTGTTAAAAAGTACAGTGCTATCATGAAATATGCTTGCATCCTCCGTTTCTAGCAGCTTGAGAGACTGAGAAAAACATTTCTGCCAAGCAAACATTGAGACAATGCACAATGGGAATTTTAGCGCACTGGAGAAATATCTTAGAAACAGCCAATTCCCTGAGCCAGTAATGACTGTTAGTACAACCACATGACCATATAAGTGCCATGTACAAGCCTGAAGATCCAAAATGCACTAAAATAAAACAAAACACTTGCAACGTGTCATGTAAAAAGAACTAAATAATTCAGAAAATAACGCACCTCTTAACAAGCCACAAATATATATATTTTTTTTATCATTATTATTATTTATTTTTTTTTTTATTGATGTTGTATTGATGTTACGCAACTTATTAAATATGAATGCGAATGTTTATTTTATTTAATATATATCTATATAAGTAGCACAGGTATATTTGTAGCAATAGCCAACAATACATTGTATGGGTCAAAATTATTGATTTTTTTTTTATGCCAAAAATCATTAGGATATTTAGTAAATTTCCTATCGTAAATATATCAAAACATAATTTTTGATTAGCAATATGCATTGCTAAGAACTTCATTTGAACAACTTTAAAGGTGATTTTCTCGAAATTTTTTTTGTTTGTTTGTTTGTTTTGCACCCTCAGATTCCAGATTTTCAAACAGTTGTATCTCAGCCAAATATTGTCAGATCATAAATGGAAGGATTATTTATTCAGCTTTCATGTGATGCATAAATCACAGTTTCAAAAAATGTACACTTATGACTGGTTTTGTAGTCCAGGGTCGTTATGATTTTTATTATTAGTAGTAGAAGTAGTAGTAGTAATATTGCTGTTATACATAAAATTTAAATAAGTAGTAATATTAATATTATATTAAATATGAATAATCATTTTTATTTTAAGCATAGGCTATATATACTGTATAGCATATAATATAAATAATAATATTTATTTCTTTTTATTCTTTTTAAATTGTATTATTATTTCTAAGCCACTCCCAGCCATTCATTTTTGATGTCCAGACCACAGAAACTCCCTGTAACTTTGCGGATGTCACTCTTGTTTACAGCTTTGCATGTGAATGTAACCGTATGAAGCATTTTAAAACAGGACTGACTGCTGTATTCTGCTGCTGTGAATCTTTGAACGCGCTCAGGGCGACGAGCTTCTGTCTTGTACTGTGTGTTTGGCCTAAAGGACATTACAGGTGACAGTGAGGTCAGGCTGCTTTCGGCTGATGTTTGTGTATTCCTGATTTGCTCTGCTGGATTGTGTGCTGCAAAACTATTTCAGGTTTATCTTCACAAATTTTGCTGGACTTACAGTTTTATTAAGCAGGAACTTTCTGCACTGAATACCATTTGACTGAGCTTAACTTTAAAACTAATAGCTCGCAGTGTTCACCTTTAAAGCTAGCGTTTTTCTGCAATGCTGGGCTTGGAACTGACCGACCGGCCTTTTGAAGCGTCTCTTAAAAACCCTCCGAATATTTGTCTGTTCTTTGAACCCGCAGACGTGCACATGAGTGATGATTGCCTTCTATTATGTGAATTCTTAATTTCATGGAGAGCTTAGATATGCCCCACTTCTGTGCCAGAATACTTGAATGATAAACCAATTAGGGCCCTCTCTGTGCTATAGATGCGTGTGCATGCATGCAGAGCGAAGAAGTTCAGTGCTGTGACATTATTTGAATGTTAATAGACGAGCCTTTGCGATGTCATTAGTATTCATAGTCATTCATACACATACTTTTATAATGTTGGATGGACACACACACACACACACACACACACACACACACACACACACACACACACACACACACACACACACACATATATATATATATATGTATGTGTGTGTGTGTCTATGGGTCAAAGACAAGGCAATCCAATCCCAATCCCACTCCTGTTCATCAGAAAATTGTGTTGAAAGCTTGACAGAAAAGACCTTTTTAATGTTGAATTTATTCATAAATGGATTTCAGGTGGGAGTATTTTTTAAAGTCATTTGCAATTTTTAAATTTGCATGGCATTTTCTGGTGTATTTGTTTACTTAGAGTTTGAGAACAGATTGTCCCCAGAAATGAGCCAAAAAAGTGCAACTGGAAAAATGATTTGTGTATTAATTTTTAAAAGGCAAAAATGTTTATTTTATATTAATGCATTTGGTGACCCTACTAATCAAAGCAGTTTGCAGCATATTGCATTTAAAGGAATAGTTCACCCTAAAATGAAAATTTGCTTGAAATTACTCTTCCTCGGTGCATCCGAGTTTGTTTCTTCATCAGATTTGGAGAAATGTAGCATTGCATCAGTGTCTCAGCAATGGATGCTCTGCAGTGAATGGGTGCCGTCAGAACGAGAGTCCAAACAGCTGATAAAAACATCACAATAATCCACACCACTCCAGTCCATCAGTTATAAAATCTTGAGAAACAAATCCATCAAGACGTTTTTAACTAAAGCACGAGTCCATAATCCATAATAAAACTTCCTCCGGTAAAAAAAAGAGTTCTGGTTTGAATCAGGAGAGAAATCTGCACAGATCAAGCACCATTTAAAAGCTCTGAACAAATATGTGGCTGGATTTTGATGTGAGAGACAACAGAAGATGGCGTTATTATGGATCGTGGACTCATATTTTAGATTTGTAGCTTTTGTCTTAAGATGTTAACTGATGGACTGGAGTGGTGTGGATTATTGTAATGATTTTATCAGCTGTTTGGACTTTCATTCTGACGGCACCCATTCACTGCAGTGAGACAATGCTACATTTCTCTAAATCTGATGAAGAAACAAACTCCTCTACATCTTAGATAGCCTGAGGGTGAGTTTTCATTTTTGGGTGAACTATTCCTTTAAGGTTTTCATTTTATCAGTCCATGCATTGCCTGTACTGACATGCATTATCTCTCTGTTATTGCCAAGAAAATGCTCTGGCATTTGACTTGTGTCAGTATGAATTCAGCCCCAAATGCAATTCACCTTGTTATCCAGTAAAATATCTTTACAATCGACTTTGGCAGCATTTACAGCCCTGAGTCTCTATCAGCTTTGCACATCCATATCACTGCAGTTTTTCCTCGTTCTTCTTTGCAAAATGGCTCCAGCTCAGTCAGGTTGCATGAGGATCATGAGCGCTTGGCCATAAATTCTCAGTTGGATGGAGTCCAGATCTCAGTCATGGACGTGCAGTGTGTGTTTGACAGCTCTGAGCAACAGATATGCGTTAGAAACAGCGCTCTGACTTCTGTCTGTGTGTCTGCGTCTGTTCAGGCCGAAAGCAATCCGTTAGTGATACGACTGCTCATTCATCCTTGTCAGAGGCAAAACGAAATGAAAAGTGCATCACAACTGTAAAACAAACAGAAGCTGAATGCGCTGAAAAACAGTCCAAACAGCAGAGAAAGTTTGACAGAGCGCTGTGTGTTTGTGTCAGCTGGGAGAGCGAAGTGAACTGACAGCTCACAGTAGTTTGTTTATATTGTTGCAAAGTGTATTATTGCACAGATCTATATGTAAAGTTGCAGGTATGTCTGCATGATATTAGACAAAACTGTCATTGCATATTGCAATTGTGTGTATATATATATATATATATTGCAATATGAAAATATATGAATTCTCACAAGATGATTTGAATAGCTATATTTGAAAACAATTATTCTAGAGTGAGCAGAGTGATTTTTATATTTGAGGAAGTGCATCTGCGATAGATGGATACTTTATTATTATTATTATTAAATAAAATATTAAATAATAATACTACTACTGTAGTGTAAAATGAAAAAAAAAAAATCAAGAAATAAAACAATTTTATTTTACTGTAAAATTACAATGCTAATGTTTACATCTTAATTTCTTTTGAGGCATATATTGAAGGAGGAACTTGAGCCAAAATGCAAATTTAAATTTTTATTTATCTATACACATAATTAATATCATACATATAATACATTTGTATTTAAATATTTAATATGCATATTGTTACATTTTACTTTTTATTTATTTATTCTATATATAAATGAAAATATATTTATTTTCATGATTTAAATGCTTTTTAAATGGAAAAACAAATCCCACAAACACGCATTAAAGCAGGAACCTGAGCCAAAATGCTAATTTTTTATTTTTTTTATTTTTTTAAACATTTGTTTGGTGCCGTCAGTGACACAGAAATTACACACAACAGCTGCGTTTAGATTAAACGACTCAATACCTGCAGAAGCTCTGTAAACATTTCCCTCTGATTTACATAAGCATGGAATAAATGACAAGTAATTACCAAAAGCAGATATTTACCTATTAAAATGCACCAGTATATTATTGTGTTAATTACACTGGGCTGCGTTACATTGTGCTGGACAGTGTTTCATACGGTGGGAATCGCTGTCATTGCAGTGATACGAAGCTTCATAATGACTCGTCTGTCAGGGGATTTGTGTATTTGGATTAATTGTTTGGTGTCTGGTGACATTTGAGTAATACCAGCGAACAGGTCTTTCTGTGAGCTCAGAGAGTCGTGTGACTCAGGTACGTCCGTCTCTCTCCCACACACACAGACTCATGGCTTGATTCATTGGGGTGACACCTGCCAGGACTGATGAGTGTATGTTGCGGCTGTTCTGCTCATTATCATACAGCACAGACGAGAATTCGATTAACCTGCTCTGATCCTCGCAATCACAGACACACACACGTACACATGCTAATGCACGCACAAATACACAAGCGCAGTCACATACCTACACGCCATTAGGTGTTAAATATACTCGCAAATGATGGATCTGAATAGGTTGCTGTTTTGTGATAGCAAGAGGTCGTGTTTTACAGTTGTTTTACTGTGGTGAATTCACTCTTATGCACAGCCTACACCGACTTAGTGCTTTCATGAGATAAATTGTATGTGTTAAATGTGCAAGGATTATTACTTCACGCTCTCATTTCTAGTGTGTCTTTCTATACACCAGCCATTTAGATATAGTAAGATCCAGCAGGGCTAAATGCACATTTTATTTTTATTTCTTTACTTATCTATTGGTGGTTTTGTGCCTTCCTGTAGACATTTGGAGAAGGAAATGAGAGACTGAAGTAATAAAAGTAATTTTATTAAGTAGACAAATTTGAATACCATACATAGGTTTCTGATAATTTATATTTGTTTATTATTTATATGGTTTCATTCATTATATAACAATAATTAATTAATTATTTTTGGCCCCAACATACCACAGTTTGTTTGTTGTTTTTTTAACATTAATATTTGTAATTTCTTATTTTTAAATGTATTTGTTCCCTTTGGCAATGTTATGTTAATGTAAATATTATTTATTTATTTGCTAACGTATACAAAAAAAGAAGGATTTTATTAATTCATTTATTAATTACTTCATTATTGTAATTCATATTTTAATATTTTAAAGAATGAATTATATATATATATATATATAAATTAAGTAATTTGTTTATTAATTTATTGTGGTGTTATAATATACACAATATTTAATTTTACTTTTAGCCCCAAAAGTATGCAACACCACCCAATCATTCTTATTCCCATAGTTCCAGGTGCATTACCATAAATCCCTGTTTCTTAATTAGAAACCTATTCCTTCACCTATCTAGTTATTAATGTAACTTATTATATTTTGTGCTCACATTTTGTGAAATATACTGTCATAACAAAGCCTCACAGATAGATGGATTTGGCAGATGTGTAATGATTGTGTCACTCGGAGCGACCCGTCAGCTTTGATTAGCTCTGGTGTCAGCAGGTGCTTCGTTTCACCACCGAGGGCGCGACGCTGTCGACTCTGCCGCTGGTGAGAAGATGCTTGTCATGTTTGGATGAGTCGCGAGAGACTCGGATCCCGATTCTTGAATCCCGTCCAGGCTCTTTTGATGCTGGGCACATCTGAATTTTAGACACATTTCAGTCTCATCCCGATGTGTACTTAGTGTGCCTTGCAAATGGATCACTTTAAGTCATGCATATTCATGACAGGAGATGCAGTTTTGAATAATAATCATGGCTGTAGATTCTGTCAGTAATGTTAGTAGAGATGATGTTTGATCAATATAGGTTTATTAGAAAACCATAACTCTACCTACATTTTTGCAAGAGTCTAGAAACCTGTACAATTCAATGCATGTATGAAATGGACACTAGAGGAAGTAAAACACCACTTTTAATCTATTTCACACAAATTATGATTTCAGAAGCAGATTGATTAATTAAGCCTTATTTTTGCACAATTCCTTGCACAATGCTATGTTATGACCTCAAATCACTTTTAATACAGTGCATGAATTGTAAATTAATACATCTTGACATTTGCATCACATAACCAGCTCCAAATCTACGGCTTTTCAAATCTACGGCTTTTCTGATGGAGTAAACTTGCTCGGTTACGCACCCGGTACAGTATTGCACTTGAGATACAAAGTATCAGGTAAAATTCCTGAGAAACACTGGTCACGATAAAAGAGCTCAAAGGCTTGTAGAAGCAATAAATACATTGCATTGTACATATATATATATATATATATATATATATATATTATATATATATATATATATATATATATACATACAATTTAATGCATGTATGAAATGGCTTTTTGCAGAAATGTTTACAGAAGCAGATTATCGATTTACAATTCCTTGTACAATACTATGCTATGACTTGTAGTGCATGCTTTGTAAACACATACATTTTGATGTTTGCATCACATAACTAGCTCCATGGGCTAGCCTTTTCTGATGTAGTAAACTTGCTCGTTAGTGCACCCGGTGCAGTCCTGTGAAACACAAATCACGATAAAAGAACACAGACATGTAGAAGTGAAATAAAATGCTTTATTGGTTAGCTTTAGTACCTGGTTTAAGTGCATTATTTTCAAACCTTACATTTAATTTCTAAACTGCGTAATGTAATAAAATTTTGCCAGAAAAAGCCAGAACATGCCTCTAACTGGATATTTCACTTTGAAAGTGTCACAGAATGTGCACAAAACAACTTAATATCATTTTGCAATTTGCAGAAGTGTCACCACAGGCACATTTTTTTCAGGTTGTGTTTGATAGTATCGGAGATGTTCTTCTGGTTGGAAAACCGTTCCTTTAACTGTCTGGTGATTAATGTCATATGGGTTATCTGGGCTTGCACGACTACTCATCTTGACTAGGTTGCAATTGGGCAAATCAGTGTTTATCTTATATAAATGACTCACCACATGCTGGGCAGCATCAGCGCTCTGACAGCCAGCTGGAGGCTTTGACATGATGTGTGTGAGAAACGAATGCTTGCATATCTCCATCACCAGATTCATGCTGCTTCTGTGTCATGAAAAACTGGCACTTCAAGAGTCTCACGGTTTGTTCTAAACATGTTCAGAAACTTTTCAAATCGCATTTTGTATTTCATAATTCAGTATGTGTCATGCATGTATAGTACGTAGGGTTGCAAAGGAGTGGAAAAATTCCGAAAATTTTCCGGAAACTTTCCACGGGAACTTCATCTGGGGAACTTTGGAAATATTCCAAGTTTGAAACTTACCAGGAATTTATGGGAATTAATTGGAAATTTATAAAACTGTATCATATACAAACATAAATATAAACTTTTATTTTTTGATCATAGGCTCACATGCATGGAAACTAATACAAATTTAAAAAATGACATTTTTGGATTTTTTTGGGGGGAAGCTGTGATGCTTTTTTCAGGATTTATTGATGAATAAAAACTTATGAACAGTTTAGGTAGGTAGGTAGGTTCTTTATTAATCCCCGCAGGGAAATTAATTTGCATAAGCAGCTAGACATACACCATACAACACACAATAAATAAATAAAAATGAATATAATAAAATGCACTATACAAAATATACACAGTATATAAACATATATGTTTATGTACACTGGGATAAATTTAACTATCTATGCCACTAGACAGTCAAAGGTAAAGGTACATTTGGCCTGAGAGATGTGTTATACAGTCTAACCGCAGTGGGTACAAAAGACCTTCTATACCGTTCACTATTGAACCGAGGCAAAATCAGTCTCCAACTAAAATTACTACGCAATGCCAGAAGCATGTCATTTAGAGGGTGGGTGGTATTCTCCATGATGGCTAGCAATTTGTGCATCATTCTCTTCTCCACAACCACCTCCAGAGGATCCAGATTCTGTCCAATGACATAACTAGCTTTTTTGATAAGTTTATTCAGCCGTTTAGCGTCACCCCCACCACACCACAGCATAAAACAGAGAACTAGCAACCACAGACTGATAAAACATATTAAGCATTCTACTGCATACATTAAAGGACTTAAGTCTCCACAAAAAATAAAGTTGACTTTGTCCCTTCCTGTATATTGCCTCCATGTTTTTAGCTTATTGTCAGTGTAGACCCCCAGGTATTTGTAGGAGTCCACAGTCTTCACATTACCGCCACTTATACAGACAGGGGTGAGTTGTGTCTTTTTCCTCCTGAAGTCAATTACCAGTTCTTTTGTTTTTATAACATTTAGCTGTAGGTGATTAGTTCCACACCACTCCACAAAGCTATTGATGAGTGCCCTGTACTCTAAATCCTGCCCAGATCTTTTCTAACACTATAAGTCTTTGCTACTACTTTTTTATTAATTTAACACATCCTTGTTGAATAAAAGTATTACTTTATTTAAAAAAAGAGAAAAGATACTGACCCCAAACTTTTGAATGGTACTGTATTTTAAAAAAAAAAAATTTAAATTGTAATACCGGCAATACTGCACGATATTACTGTTTATTTTCTGTATGTTTGATCAAATAAATGAAGGTTTGATGAGCAAAAGGTATGCAATGTTTAAAAATATTAAAAAATAGTCATGTGTCCAAACTTTTGACCAGTGCTGCACTTCTGTATGATAACAGAAAACTTGCTAGCAGAAGGAGCATCACAGCTTGAGCAATATAGCACATACCTCATAAACTGTCTAGCTACTGTATAAACACTTTTTGGTATTTACTAGTTAAACGTTAATATATATATATAATATATATGAAATATATTTAGAATATCAAAACTTAGATGTAGTCTTTGGGCTCAAATGCAGAAAGTGCGGCTTCAGAGAAAATGTAGGGCAATCCCTCTCTTTAGGTGACTAGAGGGGATTGTGTGTGCGTGTGTGTTAGACTTTTGTTTTATTATTATCTCACCTAAATGTTTGTTCAGTCAGTGTATTTGTTTTTACTATGGTATTGCCTAATTTAGTTGCACAGTATATTACACACAGCACAAAGTTTTAATTTTTTTTTTTTTTTTGTAATATTCATGTAATTTATATGAATACTTACCAAGATGTACATTTTGATATTTTGTGTGCAGGATTTAAGAAATGATCTGTGCATGTAACGGTAGATAAGCACAGTGCATGTAGGGGGCGTGGCCTCGATAGCCCTGCAGTAAGCAGTGTGCTGTGTGCGATTGAGCAATGTGTAGGGTAGAAATTAAACTGAAATTGTATTAAATCTGGTTGTTTTAACCAAGATTATGCTGCAAGATTTTGTTCTCAACTACATTTAAATTCCCAGTTCCTGCAATTTTGCAAATTTCCAGTTTATTCCCATTAATTCCCGTTAATTCCCATGGAAAGTTTCCAGTCTTGAAAATTCCTGGAATTTTGCAACCCTAATAGTATGTTATACACCCAGTATCTGCTGCAGTTTTCATGTGCATGAAATTGTGCTTCATGACCCCAGTGTTCTCCAGTTTCACTTTATTTTTTACATTTAATGGCTTTTGGGGTGAACATGGCTGAGTTGACAGTTTTCCAATAGAAAGTGCTTCATTTACAGAACAGCTTCACCTAAACCTGTTTTATTCCTGTGATCATTTACTCACAGTCATGTTCTTCCAAACCAAATTAACATAAAATAGCCTCTTTTTTTCTTACTTTTGTATGCTATATATTTCAGATCTTAAGTCAAGGCTCATGTTTTGTTTGGATAGGCAGGTCAAATCTTTTTTATTATTTTATTATTTATTTATTTATTTATTTATTTATTTATTTATTTATTTATTTATTTATTTATTTATTTATTTATTTATTTATTTATTTATTTTTTGGCATGTCCAAATTATAGAATTGGAATGCTTAGTCTAAATGCTCAAATTGCATTTCATATCATTATTTCATAACTTATTATGCATGATTTATATAATATTTTACACTCAGATGTCTGCTGAGCAGTTTTGATGTTCATGAAATTGTGCTTTGTGACCCCAAAGTTCTCCAGTTTCACTTTTTTTTTTACATTTAATTGGTTTTGGCTGAGCATGGCTGTGTTGACAGTTTTCTAATAGAGAGTATATTAGAAATGCTGCTCTTCATTTGAAGGACTGTTTCACCTAAACCTGTTTTATTTCTGTAATGATTTTACTTAGTCATGTTGGTCAAAACCTGAAAAATTATACAAAAAAAAAAAAATATATATACACACACACACACACACACACACACACACACACACACACACACACACACATATATATATATATATATATATATATATATATATATATATATATAATTATTATTATTTTAAATTTATTTATTAATCCAGCCTCCGCTTTCATTGCATGTAAAACAGCATCTCTGAAATGCAAACTAAAATCAAGGAGAAAAGAAACTTGAGCAGGTTCAGAACAACATGAAGGAGAATAAATAATGACAGAATTGACATGTTTAGGTGAGCGATGCCTTTAAGACTTGTTAATTGAACACTATTAAGAAAATCTTCTTATGACCTCGTCTGCCATCATTCATGTGCTTCTGCATTTACTGTATTATTCAAAAGCCATTTACAGCTCTGCAGCGATAAACAGATACACCATTAGTGTGAGGTAAACAAACCACCTCATTAGAAACCAGCATTTGAACATCTTAATTAAGGTGTGAAGTTACATGTGCAGGAGACTTACACCCACTCCAAACGACTGTCTATTAAATATTAACATTAATAGATAAATATAAATTCATATAAAAGTTGTCATGGTCAAATTATTAACTCTAGTTCTCATATTTAATATTTCAGCCTTGGCTTGATGGTTCTACAAGCATTAGAAACTCAGTATAAATCACTTCGGCCTGAAGTATGTGTGCATAAGATTGTTTTAATGTAATGCAGAGTGGTGCCAAGACCTAATAACATTATCCAAACTAACAAGGCACTTGGGAAATGAGGCCGATGTCGCCAGAACTTTCATTTTTCAGGAACATTAATAATTAAGCGAGTTTCATTCGGATGTGTTGTGGTACGTAAACAAACCGAGAGCAGCACAGCACTTCCACAGAGAAAAACCTTCATTATTTACCTTTATGTGCGAATAATGACACGACTAAAAGGAAATGGATGCTTCTGGCAGCAGTTTATCTGAGACAGAGCAAAGTCAGAATCCTTCAGGCACAAGAAGCTGTCGGGAAAGAACAGAGATTGTGTTTGGAGGGAAAGACTGTGCACCATGTTGATTTACTGTTACTATTTTATGTATTTGTGCTGTGCTGAAAATCCTTTACCTAAATGACCAGCCTTTTAAAAATTGCTTGTAAATATATTGTTATGCTGTTATCACCAAATATTGGCTTCAATCTTTCTGCCAAGTTGTTTTCTTTCAATTAGCACAGGTTTTGTATTTCTTTTTGTAGCTGATTGATCGTAGGCCTCATTGATCTGAGCTCATGCACCTCAGTTTTCACCTTTCACATTTGAGTGAAAAATTCACTGAAAAACTGGTGCATAAGCTCAGAACAATGAGACCTACGATCAATCGGTTCCAAAAGGAAACCTGTGCTAATTGAAAGAGAAAGAAAAAAAAAAAATTGATAAGATTCAATCCAAGGTTTGGTGATAATATAGCATAACAAGAATTGTGAATGATCTTAGTGTGAGATTCGGGTAACTTTACAGCCCTGATTTTTATTGGACTTGAGTGCAGCATTTGATACAATAGACCATGTGACCCTTATAAAGTGTTTATCATATTTAGTTGGGATCCATAGGACTGTTTTGAAGTGGTTTAGCCTACATCTTATCTTGAGAATAGATCTTTTTCAGTGAAGTTTAGTGACACTTTTTCACCATCAGCACCTATTAATTTGTGGGGTTCCTCAGGGTTCTGTTATTGGGCCAATTTTGTTTTCTTTGTATATGCTGCCCCTGGGTTTGAATTTTTTTTATTTTTTTAAATTTTTTTTATGGCATGTCCTACCATTTTCTTTATTTTTATATGATAAACAATTTATCTCCTTCTGAGATCATGAGAGAATTGTGCTTTTTAGCCACTTTTGGCATGCTTGGAAAAGATTAAGTGCTGGATGGCCCTCAATCTGTTTCAGTTAAACCAGGGAAAGACAGAGATTATGATTTTTGGACAGTGCAGTGGTAAAGTGCTTTATAAATGAATGAATGAGAGAAAAACTTGCCATTTTTGACATGGAAATGACTGAAGGTTTTGTAGATAAGGCATAGTACATTGCAATCTTGCTCCGACCTAAGTGACTTGAACGCATCTGATGTCATTTGTAAATACGAACTTCCCTGGAAGACTTGAATGCCACATTATTTGTAAACAGCAGAAGATCGAATGATAACAATGAATGTTATTTTTACTCCACAGACAAAGAATATTTTTATATAGAGATCTTAGAAGACAGCAAGGACATCCCATCCTGAAGGTGAAAGTGGTTATGAAAAGCAAACTTATGAATGTTTCTGGTGCAAAAGACATTCTCTACCATTGTAATTAGACCATGAGAGATAAAATATTAGGCTATGTATTATTATTTAATTATTAAATAATTATTAGATATTGTACATAGTTTATATTACATGTCTATAATATAAAATATTATATTATATATTAATATATATATATATAAACATATAAACATATAATGTTATATTTATGTATTTTCTGAGGGTTTTTGTGATTGTGACTATAATTTTAAAAAATTAAATATAATAGTGTGTGTGTGTGTATATATATATATATATATATATATATATATATATATATATATATATATATATATATATATATAATGTTATAGAAACATAATATTAAAATATAATACATTATAAATTATAAGTATTATTCTGATATTATAACTGTATACTGATATTATACTGTATGTTTACATACTTCAATAATATGCACACACACCTCTTTAAGCCACAGAAAATTTGAGATATGAAATCACAGAAACGACAGAAGGAACCCATCCAGAGCACAAACAGAGACCGAGGTTTTCAATTCTGTCCGACACTGATCCAGATCAGAATCAAATTGATTTGATTTCTATCAGCACCAATCCGGATCAAAATGACAAATTGAAAGTTTTATTCGTGTGGCTTGAGCGTTGAGCTCTTTTCTATCTTTTCAGACTGGACTTCATGACTGTTTTTTTTTTTTATGTATTTTGTCAAGGCATTTTTATCTCTGTGCTGAGGAGAGTGACGACTCTAATTAAGTCAGACTGTCAAACTACAGAGCAGGAAGCATGAGCTAACGAATCTACAAACACAGCTTTAGCATTCAGAACTCCTTATATAATGATTCTGACCGAGATGGAGACTAATTTTGACTTCCCAACATATGTTCAGTCATGCAGTAGTGAAAATGTTTAAAAATGAAAGGCTCTTGCTGGGATTGAAGGCAGGAGGAGAGAGAATTTGGCCAGTGATGCAAGACCTCTGCAGGGTGCTGCTAACGCTCCTGAAAGTCCTGTCATCGCTTACTCGTCCACATGTCCCTCCAAACCCCTGTGCTCAGCTGCTGGGTTTTTATGTGGATATTTGAATCATCACACACCTTAAACACCTTAAACAGTATGTCTGTCTAGATCTGTTTGTTTCATCAAATTGTTTACATTCTGTGTATACACACACATTTTATTTAAAATTATATGTACTTAAAGACAGTTTATTTATACATAAATTTAATTCATTTATTTATTTCAAGTTAAATTTACATATCACAAAGACATTTGCATAAAATTATATTTACATATCAGACATATATAAAGACATTTATTTAGAAATACATAAACACATTTTCTTTTATTTAACATTTACATATAACAAAACAATTTTATACATTTATTTAAAATGATGTTTACTTATTACAAAGACACTACACACACACTTAATTTTTTTATTTATTTGAAATTATATTTACATATTAGACATTCACACATTTGTTTAATTGTGTAAAATTATATTTGCATATTACAGACATTTTATTTACACATACAAACACACATTTTATTTGTTTTAATCTAAAGTTATTTTTACATATCATGAAGACAATTTACATTTTATTTGTCAGTTTATTTATTTGTTTTATTTAACATTATATTTGCATATTACAACACCATTTCATATGTACATCTTATTTAAAATGATATCTACATATTACACAATACATATTGTATGTATTTTATTTATGCATACACATTTTATTAATTTATCCATCCATCCAGTATGTCTTGCACATTTAAAGGGCATGATTTTAAAGTTTTTTAATAGTCTTTAAATGTCTGTATAATTAAAAGAAAATCTTTCTCGGCTGCAGTTTGTTAGTTTGAGTCCTGAATGACAGCACAGTATTTGCACAGTAAATCCAGCCTCTTATTAAATTAGAAACAGATTTGAATAAATAATGAAAAATAATGAGACCCGTAGCATTTAAACCTCTACAACAAACTTAATGAGCACGAGTCAGACAGAGAAAGAAGCCATTGCGGAGACAGTCGGATGAAGATGTGAAACGCTGTATTGACATTTTGAGCTGCTGTAAATCAGGGACGAGGGTCAGAATGAACTCGTGCACCTCGTGAAATATTAGCAGATGGGAGAGAGGCTTTTAGCACGTCTCAAGAGCCGTGTATTTCTTCCTCTCTCAATCCACACACACTGTTATGAATGTAAACAATTAGCACTCAAGTCCATAAAACATTTGTGAAATGCTGCTTGAAAATCACGGTCAATATGAATTGTTGATGTGTGTGGAGGTTTTTATTTTTGTGCTCCACTGCAAAAATAACTATGGAAGTTAGACATATTTCAATATTTATACATTTTAATGCAGCTAACTGTGGTTTAATTGTTTTTTTGTTTTTTTTTAACCCAATTTTCGGTTTTCCATTTAAAATTTCCTGGATTCCTTTTTAATTGTTTAATTAAATTGTAATAAGTAAAAACAATGTCCAATTAATTGAATTGATAAAAAAAACCTAACTATTAAATGTTTTGATTGATTTATTTTATTTTCCCCAGAAATTCTGTTGTGTATTTAAATTTTTCTGGTAATCAAATGAAGGTATGAAACTTTAATTAAATCAAATTTAATTCATCAAATGAAAATTAAACAAAACCTTTTTCTTTTTTTTGTGCGAACAAAGTGCTGCACAACAGTTAACATTAAAGCAAAAAAAAAGAGAAAAAGTGTAATTATTCCTTAGTTGTTGTTATTATAAGCAGTAGTGTTCTACTGTACAACAGTAATATATTATACAAATAAATGTCATTGTACTGTACAGTAGTAATATATTTCTGTCACAATTTCTTCAAGTTAAACCAAACTTTTATTTTGGGTTGCCATAAAGATCTTTAAGTTTGTTTATATGATATGATCTGTGTTTATATGATATATCTTTTAATTTTTTATTCTGTGGCAGAAATGGGCCTTCATAAATAACAACATACGGCATTGAATTTACATATTAATTTTTTGATGGCCAGAACTAATTCTGAGATACATTTACATACATATTGCACTGTGCACATGAATACTGATTGGTTCGTGAGACCATGCTGCTCTTACATTCACATGCATGCTAAAAAATGAAGCGCACGCATGCTGTAATCCATTAACGGATCTATTCATTCTGTGGGTGAGACTGACGCCGCTGCACTAATCACAAATTCTCTTCTGTCTGTGGAAATCTACAGCCACATCTACACACTTTTAAAGTGACCTTTCATTCTCAACAGCACGTCCATTAGTACTGATCTCTAGTCCTGCTCTCAGTGTGTGTGAATTCACTTCGCTTCTCCATTAAATGAAGGATCACTGACAGCCAATGAAACGTCTCACATATTCCCAGACAGCAGAAACTTCTACTGAGAGCAGAGAAATGCCTTAGTTCTCTTATACCAGATTATCAACATTAACATGGATTTAGGTTTAAAATATATTTGTAATTTGAGATTATATTTTTGCAGGAAAAAATTCATTAAATGCATTTTTTTTTTAAATTTGACAAATTATTAATTGTTACATTTTTTTACATTGATTTTATTATTATTATTATTATTATTTATTTATATATTTATTTATTTATTTATTTATTTATTTATTTATTTATTTATTTATTTATTTATTTATTACTAAAAACATTTAAAAGGACATGTTTTTAAAAGTAGAAAGATTCCATCTGGCCTCATAAATATGATGTTATAGAAACTTAATGTATAATGCAATACAATTTGAATTTTTTTTTAAAGTAATTAAATAATTTAGTCTTAGACACAAAATGTAAGTAATTAGTGTAATATTTTATTTTTACGTCAGTCCAATTACATATATGTAAATGTTTTATTCTAATTTATATTATTTTATAAAAAATATATATTTTATAATATTTGTGATAATTCAACATTTAGATGCATTTTTACATTATTTTATTTTAAAGGTAAGCTTTTTTATTCTTATTAATTCAAAACTTATTTTAATTAGTTTTCAATAAATTCAAGAGTTGTACATCTAGTTCCGCAAACATAAATATTAAATTATTTTTAAATTCTTATCTTTAAGTTGTCATTTTCATTTTATTTATTTATTAATTTACAGTGTTTTGTAATTGATTAATTTTAATTTTCAGTATTTTTTTCAATGTTAATTTTACAGTTATTATTACTTTTTTCATTATTGTTTTATTTAATTTAATTTTTACATTTTCAGTATTCATTTTTCACAGTTAAAATAGATTTAATTAATTAAAATGTTTATCATTTTTTAATTTCCAATATTAATTTTTACAATTAAGATTTATATCTTTATTTATTTATTTATTCGAAAGTATATTTACAGGTCAAAAAGCCGTTTTATATATTCATATTTATTTTAATTCCTCAGACTTACACTGAAGGTAGGAATAGAAGACCTTAGCAACACCACATAGCAACACCCTGGCAACCACCCAGAACACCCTAACAACTTGGCGTTGGCCACCAATCACATTCTCCTCAGTTAAGTGTGTAGTCATCAGTCGACTAGCAGATGCTAGTAATTCAGAAAGTCGGCGCTCAGCATTACGCTCACAGCTGAAATTCAGTCCGAGAACAAATGGCGTCTATTAGTTGAACAGCACAGGGTTTAATAAAGGACACACAAACACAAATCGCACAATTTAGTGGAGAGGTTTGATAGATGTCAAGCCGAAGAATTCAGCGTTCCCTGCAGACGTCTGCTGCCTGAAGTTAACTCGGATTCATAACGCTATAATAACCCTGCCGGCTTGCTTTGAAATATATTGTAAACGATTTGTGAAGCGCCTTCACGGCAGAGCCCTGAAAATGAGTTTTCTAATCACGCTGAACGAGTCAAAGACGTGGCGTATGACCTGCTGACGATGACGGCCATATGACATCATTAACGCAGATGAGAGAGTCTGAACATTTGTGCGAAACGCATATGAGTTTTTGCATTATGCAGGGCCTGTAATGCGCTCATGCTGTATCGAACATGATTTGGCTGTTTTTATGCATTTTGCTGCGAGTCATTCTAATTCACAAACACCTTCTGAAAACGAGTTCGCTTGTGTTGTCATTATAGGAAGAGTTTGTGGAAAAGTGTATCAGTGTTTCAGATAAACTTCTGCTGCTGTGGTGAAACTCACACTTTAATTAAAACTTCATTATTTACACAGTGACAAGGAAATTAGCTCTTCATTAACATCCTGTTAGTTACTTATTGCTCATAAAAATATTTAGTACTGGACTTGACTGGAAATTATTTATTTATTTACATGCATACATACAAAAGAGAATAACAAACCCTATGCATTTTAGTCTAAATATGTAAAGTATCTTATTTTAGGGATGAATACTTAAACATTTTGGGTGTTTATTTATTTTCATGTATTTACTCATTTTTCATTCATTTAATAATCAATTATTTATTATAAATTTATAATAAAATGTAGGTTTTTTATAATATAAATTTTGTTAATAATAATAATAATAATTTTACCCATTTATTTTATTACATAAGTAGATACCAAACCCTAATATTCCTAATATTTAATGCAGTTTTCTTTAGATTATTGTTTTGTTTGAAGGATGAATCTTTAAACATTTAGGGTGTTTACCTATTTTCATTTATTTATTACATTTATTTATATAACAAGGATTTATTTTATATTTATTTATTCATTATAAATTTATTTAATTTATAAAATATGATGATGATGAAGATGATGATTACTATTGTTATTTTAAATTATCTACCAATTTATTTTATTACATAAGTAGATACTAGGCCCTACTATTCCTAATATTTAATATTTGATGCATCTTGTTTTAAGGAGAAATATATAAACATTTATGTGTTTTATTTATTTATTTACTTCATAAGTAGATAACAAACCCTAATAGTCCTAATATTTTTTTTAATTTTTTTTAAGAATGTTTAAATATTAGAGTATTAAAAGTATTACTGGAAAACAGGACTCCGAAATATAACTGGAAAAACTGATTAAGAAAATGGTTTTCTTTTCATTTATTTCATAATTAATTCATAAATTAAAATTATTTTTTAATCTACTTTTTATGTACATTTTATGAATTCCATTTTCTTTATTTATATTCTTTTTATTTATTATTTTATTCAAATTTATATAGCTTTTTATGTATTTGTCTACTTTTTATTTTAATTGTTATTTTTATTTATTTATTTATTTTTTTTTTTCAGTGTTGGAAATCCCATTTTCCACGGATATGCTGCTCTAGAAGCCCATTGTCATCTGTGAGCTCGTGAGAGACTCGGGGACGCCCCGCCGGATGCGATTTATTCAATAAGTTCACAGAAATGACATGCAACACAAAACCCTTTTGAAAACAAGCTCTGATGCCAGGGAAACGTGCCGTTATTGCAGTAATATCACGATGTCGGCTACGATACGCCGTGGAATCTTTCTGGAGAACAGAAAAATAGGCCAGTGCTGAGATTTGACACCAGGAATGTGAAATTACAGTCAGTTTGAGTTCAACTTACTTTGCATTCAGATGGATCTGCTTCCTCATGCGCAACCAAATATCTTTGGATCTGTGCCGCCATTGGCTGTATTTTGATGAATTTGATGAAAAAGCCCTCAGAAAGAGCAGAGAGGGAGTTCTCATTTCTCTAAAGCAAATCTCTGCTGATTTGAGGCCTCTGTTATTTAAGACCTGCAGACACCGCAAGAGCTTTATTGCATTGAGCACAGACATATCAGCGCAAACATCATCAAAATCTGGCCTAATATCAGCTACAGGCCGATACAGCGTGTGTGTGTGTGTGTGTGTCTATGATGAATAATAACTGACACTAATGATGCAACTAATGAACAATAATTTAGAGTTAATAAGAGCTAGTCATTGCTCAAATAATTGCTTTGTTCCTCTTTTGTAAGTCACTTGTCTGATAAATGTAAAACAAACCCTAATAGTCTTTTTACTAGCATTTAAATAGATAACAGACCCTAATAGTCCTAATATTTATGTATATTTACCCTAAATATGTACAATATATTGTTTTAGGGTGAATATTTAAAATAATATGTATTTATTTATTTGCTTGTTTGTTTATTTGTTTTTACCTACTTTTTAAATTGATTACATAAATAAGATAAACCCTAATTGTTCTAATATCTTATGCACATTTTTTTTCTGAATATATTAGAGATGTTCCGATACCCTTTTTCCCTTCCCGATACCTAGGCTCAGGGTATCGTCCGATACAGAGTACTGATCCGAAACCTGGGTGTGTATCTGGTTATACAGCTGTATTTACTACTAGACCTGTATGAATTGATACAATTATTTTATGGTGTGCTTCACCATATACTATATGTGTGTATAGGTGTGTGTATAGATAGATAGACTCGCCAATACCGATGCCAGAATTTTTTGTGATATCGGTGGAATGTCCGATACTAGTATCGGAATCGGAACAACCCTAGAATATATAAAGCATCTTGTTTTGAGGATGATATTTAAATGTGTAATATTGATTTATTTTATTTATGTACTTATCTTTTCTGAATATGTACAATATCTTGTTTTAAGGATAAATATTTAAACATTCAGGATTTCTTTTTTTTTTTACAGATTAATACTGGAATACAGGGCAAACGCTGAAAATAGTTGTCTTTTAATTAATTAATGTTATATACATTTTTAATTTTTATATTTATTTTTAACTTTTTTTTTTTTACGTTTAATGTATTACATTTATATTATTTTTATCTACTTTGTTACATCAATGCCTATCAGTGATGAAGAATAATTAACACTAGCAATGCTACTAACTAAACTGTTTCTTTTAGTAGCATGACAGACTCTTCATAAAAAGTTAACGATTTTTAACAAATAGCACTGTAATGTAACATGAATAGCAGTTTTTAATCTTTTTTTTTTTTTTTTTTTTTTTGCATGCAACTTTGTGTTTTTTTTTTTTTTTTTTTTAATTCTCTGGTCAAGATTGATACTGTCACTATACTTGAGGTCCGGAAATGAAGCTTCAGTTGGCTTACAGTGACTCATTATAGTGACGCAGCATTGAACTGAGTCAAGAGCTGGTGTTTTAAAATCCAGATCATGACACAGCAGCTTTAGAGCTGAAGATGTTTCTTTCTGGACTCTTCTGCTCGGTCAGGCTGAGGTCGTGATATTTAGTTTAGCAATAATGTCCTCCTGGGCTTTAAAATCTCTGGATTCTGCTCGGATTCTGTGTGTGTAAGTGTATATGTGTGTGTGTGTATATATATTTATATAATTATTTATTTATTTATTTTTTGTATTCTGTGCGCTTTATAAACATATAAAGTGCCCACAGCTTCAAAATAATGAGGCTTGACATTTACTGCTGGTCTGGAGAGAGAAAGGTCACGACATCAGCCTGAACTCTATGCAACTCTTTAATGCGTGTCAGTTAAAAACAAAGCATCTGCATTCAATTACTCATTTCATCAACAATATATGATAAGTGTTTGTCCATGCAAAAAAATTACAGAATGCTTGGGTGTTGCTCTATGTGGTTGCTTTAGGGTCTTCTGGATGTTTTTAACATGTGCTGCAGTAAGGGTGTTTTGGGTGGTTTCTAGGGCGTTGCTAAGATGTTCTAAGGGTTGTTAAAATATTGCGCTGTAATAGGTTTGTTTGGGCTGATTTCTAGGGCGTTGAGAATTGCGCTACAGTAGGGGTGTTTTGTGTGGTTTCTAGGGCATTGCTAAGGTGTTCTGAGAGTTGTAACACAGTAGAGGGTGTTTTGGCTGGTTTCTAGGGCGTTGCTAAGGTGTTCATAATTTTTTGTAACATGTTACAGTGCAGTGGAGGGTGTTTTGGGTGGTTTCCAGGGTGTTGCTATGTTGTTGTTAAGATGTTTTTAGTATGTTGTGCCACAGTAGTGGGTGTTTTTTGTAATGTTGCACTGCAGCAGAGGTTGTTTTAAGTGGTTGCTAAGGTGTTCTGTAGCATGTGCTGCTCTAGGGGTGTTTCGGGTGGTATCTAGGGCATTGCTATGGGCATGGACAAACACTTATCATATGTTGTTGATGAAATGAGTAGTTGAATGCAGATGCTTTGTGCTAACAACCTGTCCCTCAATGTGGGTAAGACAAAAGAGGTTGTGATGGACTTCAGGAGAAACTCTGTTGACCACCCCCCACTGACCATCGACGGCTCAACCGTGGAGAGAGTCGGTAGCACTAAATTCCTGGGGGTGCACATCACAAAGGATCTCACCTGGACCACCAACGTCACGTCACTCAACAAGAAGGGACAACAGCACCTCTACCTTCTCCGTCGGCTGAAAAGGGCAAGTCTCCGTCCACCCATCCTCACCACCTTTTACAGGGGCACCATTGAGAGTCTGCTGACCAGCTGCATCACTGTCTGGTATGGGAACTGCAGTGCTGCTGACCGCAAGACCCTACAACGGACAGTGAACACTGCCGCAAAGATCATCGGTGCCCCTCTTCCCTCCATCCTGGACATTTTCCTTGCACGATGCTCCAGCAAGGCCTCCAGCATCGTGAAGGACCCCACCCACCCCTCCCACCACCTCTTCCAGCTCCTGCCATCAGGAAAAAGGTACCGGAGTATCAAAGCTCGTTCTGTGAGATTGCTCAACAGCTTCTTTCCCCAGGCTGTGAGAGCTCTTAACTCCAATCTCTCTGTCCCCGCTCTGAAACCATGAACACCTCAGCCCCCCAACTATAAATAACTATTGACTAATTTCTCCTAAGTGCAATTCTGGGTGTGCTACACACAGGTGAGTGGGCTATACAAACCACCTGTAGTAACACACTCGTCCCACTATATGCACACTAGACACTTTCTATAAACACTCCCTGCTACAAAGACTCAATCAGATAATATATGTTTACTTGCACTACAAAATAATGTTTACTGGAGCATTGCACTACTAACTATTTTGCACTATGCGCTGCTTCCCACAAAATCTCTCTTCTGAACAATTTAATGTAAAAAATATATATTTCCTGCACAATTTCATGTACAAATATCTCTTTAGCACTATTTCATGTACAGTATTTATGTAAGTTCTTGTACAGTCTCAGTTTGTGTATGTGTAGTCAACTAGGTATAGTAGTTATAGTATTTATAGTATATGTATAGTAAGATGGTTAAACTGTTGTATAGCCCTATTGTGTTTTTTTTTTTTTGTCCTATATTTGCATTGCTGTATGTGTATCTCATGTCTAACTAGTATGTAGCACCGTGGTCCTGCGAGACACGACATTTCGTTCCACTATATGTCCACACATGTAGCAGAATGACAATAAAGCTCAACTTGAACTTGAACTTGAACTATGTGGTTGCTACAGTGTTTGTAGTGTTTTCTGCATGTTGCACTACTGTTTTTTTTCTGGGTGGTTTCTAGGGCATTGCTAAGGTGTTCGGAGTGTTTTTAATGTTGCACTGCAGCAGAGGTTGTTTTAGGTGGTTGCTAAGGTGTTCTGTAGCATGTGCTGCTGTAGGGGTGTTTCAGGTGGTATCTAGGGCGTTGCTAAGGTGTTCGGAGTGTTTTTAATGTTGCACTGCAGCAGAGGTTGTTTTAGGTGGTTGCTAAGGTGTTCTGTAGCATGTGCTGCTGTAGGGGTGTTTCGGGTGGTATCTAGGGCATTGCTATGTGGTTGCTAAGGTGTTTGTAGTGTTTTCCGCATGTTGCACTGCTGTTTTTTTTTTCTTTTTTCTGGGTTGTTTCTCGGGTGTTGCTAAGTGTTCTGAGTCGCCTTTTAGTATGTTGCAGTGCAGTTCCTAGGGTAGTTTCCAAGTAGTTGCTGAATGGGTTTTAAGCACATTACTATGGCGTTGCTAGTCAACTTTAATACGTCCGGATAGAGGTTTGATCCTGTCACTAGAAACACTAGTACTGACTTTACAAACACCACTAAGTACTTGTATTCTAGTCTTGACTAAAGAACTGTTGAAGCTGCGTGTGATTTCAAAGGATGATTCATGCATTGTTTCAGGAACTACAGTGATCCGGTTTTGATTAAGGAGGTGGAAAGCGCATTAATCTTCCACTGATTGGATTAATGTGATTCTCATTCATAGCAGATCGAGAGCGTTAGAGAGAATAAAGCAAAGTCATTCAGTGACGAGCGCAGGTGGGTTTGGGGAAAACATTCCAATCAAACAATCATAGTTTAACACTGAATCTCCCGTCTGTATCCTAACACCTGTTTTCCAATGTATGACCAACTTGAAGTAACACTTCAAGTTGGAGACTTCAGCGTTTGCATATTTTATGAATATTTTATGAGTCAAAGACCGCTCTCTCTCTCTCTCTCTCTCTCTCTCTCTCTCGCTCGCTCGCTCGCTTGCTCTCGTTTACTCGGTCGAGCTGTAGTCCTCATTATCATTGGCTTTCATGGGATTTATGGGACGGGCTTGTGGGATTTTAGGGGGTCATTAATCAGAATAAACGTCTCAAACAGCTGTGTGTGCCGATTCCTCTGCTGTTCTGAGTGCACATTTCTGTTTTATGTGATCAATAAGGAGAAACGGGGTCACAGAACCAGGTCTGTTTAAAAGCACATGCATCTGGACTTCAGACTCACTGCGGCTGCAGATGAAAGCAGAAGCTTTTCTCCACCGACCAACCTTCACCTCACGAATCCTCCCACAGGCACCTGCACTTCATACCGCTTTGAATGATTAAATTAGCGAATACTGGCTGTTTTGTAATGCTGTGGAAAATCACTTTTCTGAGCTCACTGGTTTCGTTATGTAAAGACATTTCAGATTGAATCCGCTCTGCTTCATGCACTCAGAATACCAGAAAGGTTTTGTAATGAAATTATCTTTTATTGACTCTTTTATTGAGATTTGATGTGATTTTCGAAGACTAATTCATCTAAAAATTACAATAATTTCATTCCATTTTGTTCCAAATCTGTGTAACTTTCTTCCATGTAAGCAGATGTTTAGCTAAACAATCATGCTGCACTTTTCAGTACACTATTGTAGTCTTATGAAATCCATTTTATTTCTTCCAAAATTTCTTTTATTTTTTATTTTTTTCCAACTTGCAATTTTTTTATTTTTTTTTTTATTTTTTTTTAGAATTTTCCAAATTCTGTTTTAATGGTTAAATTACATTTTAGTAATTAAAGAGCATGTCTAATTAATTGAAATCCTAAAATGTATACAAATTAACAACAGTTTGGCAAAAAAAAAGAAATTGGCAGAAAAAAAAAAATTAGGGTGATATGAAATACATTTTATTTATCTAAAATTCTGTTTCATTTTTTCCCATGTTCCATTTCTTTTAATTTTTCTGGATTCCATTTTAATGGTTTAATTAAATTTTAATAATCAAAAAGAATGTGAAATCAATTGAAACTTTAACAACTTCATATATTTAAAAAAATAATAATAATGGAGCCCTTATGAATTATATATATATATATATATATTTTTTTTTTTTCTCAGACATTTTTCTGGATTTATGATTTAATATGACTTTATTTAACATTATTTAACATTTGAATATGTACAAGTACAAGTGGGATTTGAGTTATGCAAAACAATTTATTATTATTATTTTTTTTTTGTCTGTTCTTTACATAAATCTATCTTGCGGCTTCACAAGTCCTCATTAATTTTCATTGTGTGGACAAAGAAATTTGGTGTAGTTTTTACTTTGAAACAATTTTCACTCAGAAATTGCTAGTAGTTTCACTAATAATTGAAAATGACAAGTGACACATTGAGTTGAAATTTTAAAGTAGAAAGACTGCTACTCCAACAATCTTTGTTTTATTTACTGAACTCATACAATAATACAGTTTTCATTTCTGGTGCTATTCTTTTAACATTTTAGATTTTGCGGTGCTTCAGTTTTATTTAGTTTGTTTTGAATATGAAATTAACATGTAACTGTCTTCCTCCACATCCCGCTTTCTCCAGCAGAAAGTTTCTTTATTTATTTAATGAGGTAGAACATTTCTGTTTATGAATTCTGGGCTGTTTCACAGATGAATCTCCACATGTCAGGATTTCCCCCTCTGAAACACAAGTGCAGAGTTTGTTTTTCACAGAGACGTGATAAATATGAAAGACGCTCAGCAGGACCGTGAAATATGTCTTTGTTTTCTCAAAGTCAGCATGTTCCTGAAGCCGTGCGGCTTTAATTAAACATCAGATTCACGTTCGCTGTCAGAATGATCTCTCACATCCTGAAGGACACGAGCGGACAAAGTGTATCAGAAATAAAGAATTATTCTTTGCACACACACGCAGGACACTGCTGCTGTGATTTTTTTTTTGTTGTTGTCTGTTATGGTAATATGTTCATGTATAATGTCCACATATGCAATGAAAGGTTGTTGGAATGACAAGCAAGTTTAAATATGGGAGTGAATATCCTAAATTTCCATTCTGTGTGTGTGAATGGAATGCAGGAGTCACTCCACAGTTTAAATGCAGTCACTTTTGGGTTTCTGTCTGTTAGGAAGCTGTTTTAGATGGCAGGTGATATTTAGAATAGAGCTTGTATCGCTGTTCTTATTTCTTAATTAATTTGGTGTTTCTAGGGTGTTTCTATGTGGTTTTTGAGTGTTTTTAGCATGTTGTACTGCAGCAGACGGGGGATTGGGTGGATTCTAGGGCGTTGCTAAGGTGTTCTGGGTGTTTTATCTTGTTACACCGCAGCAGAGGGTGTTTTGTGGACATTATACATGAACATATTCTAGGGCGTTGCTAAGGTGTTCCGAGTGTTTTAGCATGTTGCACCGCAGCAGACGGAGTATTGGGTGGAATCTAGGGCGTTGCTAAGATGTTCTGAGTGTTTTTAGCATGTTGCACTGCAGCAGAGGGGGTATTGGGTGGTTTCTAGGGCGTTGCTAAGGTGTTCTGAGGGTTTTAGCATGTTGCACCACAGCAGACGGAGTATTGGGTGGATTCTAGGGCGTTGCTAAGATGTTCTGAGTGTTTTATCTTGTTACACCGCAGCAGAGGGTGTTTTGGGTGGATTCTAGGGCGTTGCTAAGGTGTTCCGAGTGTTTTAGCATGTTGCACCGCAGCAGACGGAGTATTGGGTGGAATCTAGGGCGTTGCTAAGATGTTCTGAGTGTTTTTAGCATGTTGCACTGCAGCAGAGGGGGTATTGGGTGGTTTCTAGGGCGTTGCTAAGATGTTCTGAGTGTTTTATCTTGTTACACCGCAGCAGAGGGGGTATTGGGTGGGTTCTAGGGCGCTGGTAAGATGTTCTGAGTGTTTTATCTTGTTACACTGCAGCAGAGGGGGTATTGGGTGGAATCTAGGGTGTTGCTAAGATGTTCTGAGTGGTTTTAGCATGTTGCACTGCAGTTGAGGGGGTATTGGGTGGTTTCTAGGGCGTTGCTAAGGTGTTCTGAGTGGTTTTAGCATGTTGCACCGCAGCAGACGGAGTATTGGGTGGAATCTAGGGCGTTGCTAAGATGTTCTGAGTGTTTTTAGCATGTTGCACCGCAGCAGAGGGGGTATTGGGTGGTTTCTAGGGCGTTGCTAAGATGTTCTGAGTGGCTTTAGCATGTTGCACTGCAGTAGAGGGGGTATTGGGTGGTTTCTAGGGCGTTGCTAAGGTGTTCTGAGTGGTTTTAGCAGGGGGTATTGGGTGGCTTCTAGGGCGTTGCTAAGATGTTCTGAGTGGTTTTAGCATGTTGCACCGCAGCAGACGGAGTATTGGGTGGAATCTAGGGCGTTGCTAAGATGTTCTGAGTGTTTTTAGCATGTTGCACCGCAGCAGAGGGGGTATTGGGTGGTTTCTAGGGCGTTGCTAAGATGTTCTGAGTGTTTTATCTTGTTACACTGCAGCAGAGGGGGTATTGGGTGGTTTCTAGGGTGTTGCTAAGATGTTCTGAGTGGCTTTAGCATGTTGCACTGCAGTAGAGGGGGTATTGGGTGGTTTCTAGGGCGTTGCTAAGGTGTTCTGAGTGGTTTTAGCATGTTGCACTGCAGCAGAGGGGGTATTGGATGGATTCTAGGGCGTTGCTATGTGATTAAGTTCCTATCTGTTAGGATGCTGTTTTACAAGGTGGCTCTGACTATGTTGGTAGTGTACTGCGAGACAGGTATTGGAACAAAGTGGTCTTGTTTTGTCTTTCTGTAGTGATCACACTGGGTATCAGACAGACTTTATCTGTGTGTTGAAACCAGACTGACCTCTGAAACACAATGGCACTGTTTTATCTTGTTCTTTCACTCGTGTCCTTTCAGGATCATTCTGTTACTAAATTACATTATAATTTGCTTCAAATTGCAGATTTTTTTAGCCATGTACATGTTCTCCAGCTAATGCAGTTCCTGTCTGACTGTCATCATTCTTTGTCTTATTCTCCTCTCTCTTGCTCTCTCTCTCTCTGCTTTTGGTTTGAGAAACATTGGAAGTAGGTCAGGTGCTCCTAACTGATCCATTAGTTTCGGCTGTAAATTGAAGAACAAAATAATAAAACTGATTTCTGGGGAGAAATGTAGGCTGTGTTTGATTCTATCCTCCTCGCCCTGCAGGTCTCTTTCTAATTATGTTATTGACTCTGTACCGCAGTCACCAGCGTTACTAGCACCATGAGGACTACTGACAGCTTTTACTTTCACATCTGACACTGTTTTTGTTCTCAAAACATTCGCACCAAAACATTATTTATGCATAATTTATGGAACTTCTTTTTTTTTTTTTTTAGTTACTTTAGTTCAACATTCGTCAAACTTTTTTTTTTTTTTTTTTTAAATCAGAGAACATTCAAAAGTAACATTCTCCTTTTTGGAAAATGATAAAATGGAATTTTCCCTTAATGTTTGATTAACCAAGAAAAATAAAGTTTAAAAAATTTCAAAAGCTGGATGTTTTAACATTCTGAGAATATTCAGAAATAACGTTTTCATAACTTTATGGTAACATTAGCATTCTCAGAACATATTTTGATAATCTGGAGAAGAGCCATTTATCTTAGTGTGAAGAACTTTTTTACAGTTTTTCTCGATTGCTAACACACAATTCATGAAACAATTCACCATTTTCTCACAACTATAAACACAATCTCAAAATTACACACCAACTTGTGCAAACTTCAAACTTCCAGGTCAAAATCAAATAGTTTATTCAAAAACATATTCTCTTTTGTCAGACTCAAACTTTGGCCTCAGATGACACACAAACCTGTCAAATACTCAGACTACGTTCCTGTCTAGAGAACACTAGTGAGATCAATTCAAAACACTGTTACAAAAACCTCCTTTTGGGAAACAGGAATCCTTTTGCTAGTCAATGTCTGTTACAGTATACGGCATAAATAAAGGGGTGCAGATACAGTAAAATTCAGCAATAAACTTTAAGAAAAGTTTACTTTCATTACACGACTGTAAAGATATCTTACAGCAGATGAAAAGCACTAGAAGAGAAAAGTTCAAAGACCAAACAACTGAATATACAGTAAACACACACTGGACTATTCTGTCAGTTACTGAGAATGAATAAATAAATAAATTCATTCATTCATTCATTCATTCAGCATCCTCAGCCAAATTGCATTACAGTATTGGTAGTATCCTTATTTGTTATAGCGGTTTCTTAGTCTTCTGAAAAAAGACTTTTCTGCCTCCCCTGGACAGTCGTCTCTCAGTTTGTGCAAAAATAAAGTAGATGTAAGGACTACTTGGCTACAAATCATTTCAACAGTAATGAGTTTGAGGGTGTACAACATGTGCTACATTATTTACTGTACATAGAATAATGAAAGTTGTCTCATCTGAAGTGCTGCTGCTATGTACTGTAATTATACTGTATGTGTCAGTAGTATTGAAACCTAGATGAGTCAGTAGGCCATCTTCCCTCACGGTCAGTCCATGCAGAAGAACGCGGTCAACTATAGTGCTTTGTATTTCATCAGGAACAAACGACCTTTGACCTCATCCCCTTCATTTTTTTCTTTTCTCCTCCTATTCCTCTTTGTCTCGCACTACCAGTATTCATTTTCCAAAACACATAATCACTTGTGCTCCTGTGCATATCATCCTGAGATTCTGACCTGTGTGTCATCAGTTTTGCTACTGAATGTTCACACATGGATAAACATATGCTGTTTGTGTTCATTTTTTTATGCTTGAGTTAATTATATTGTGTGTTTGAGTTTTCTAAATGAGAACGTGGTTAAACCTGTGCAAAATGATGGCATTTTTGTGTAGAGTTTTGCAGAAAACACTGAGAAAATTGGAACGTGTGTGCAAACAGGTGAAATGTGTTAAAAGTTTTGAGAAACATGTCTTTGTTTTGAGAACTGTATGAATGGTTTGGAAAAATGGGCCAAATGAATCAGTTATAGTGTGTTAGCAATCGAGAAAAACTGTAATAATCTAAACATTAAAAAAATATTTTTTAATAATCTTTTGTGCACAGTTTCCATGCTTGTTAAATGTTCTTCATGGAACCATTGATGCCAATAAAGGACCTTAATTTTTAATTAAGAAAATAAATAGATTCAGTGTTGAATGCAATGTTAAAATAGAATTAATGTTGACGTCCAGAATTGCTCGTTGCTTTTAGTTTACCAAGCTTGAGCACTGATTGTATATTTGAAAAGGACCAAAGGGATTGCAATGAATGGGAAAAATCGAAAGCTCAGTATGGTGTAAAGGAAGGCCATGTCCACACTAATACTTTTTCGTTTGTCGGAGTACAATTTGTAAGTAAATGCTTTCTTTCACCTTTAATTCAGTGTATTACTTGCCATTTCTTAGTAATGAATTGTGAAATTTACTAGCAATTTCTGAGTGAAAATAGTTTCTCGACCATTCTTTTCAGTGTAGTTTTAGAGATTTCAGTTTCCCCCCATTCATATAAATAAGAGCTGTGCTCGACTGCATTCCCAGGATGGCTGCAGAGAACAAACTTACCTTGAAAGTGACTTGGGCTGGAGGTAGACTGTCTGTCTGGACAAACTGTTATTTTCTGCCATATATTTTCAGTGTTTTCTGGCCTGTGTCTCTTCACTAAGTGTGAAATACTAGCAGTCAAGATCTCTCTCTGTCAGGCTGCCGCTCTGTCTCTTTCCATCTCATGCTCTTTCTCTAGAGTCTCTTTCTCATCTTGGAGTGTAAACATGAAGGTTTCTATTTCCATAATCCGACAGACTGTATTAGTGGGATAAGCTCTGGTGGTTTTCTGGACTCTGTACAGGTTAAATCACCATCACAGTCCCGCAGGACGACACGGACTGAGGTTTGCGGGAATCCGTGTTTGCTTTGTGACTGACAACAGTACTCTGATCAAACTCATCTTCTTGACTCATTCGGGTTAGATTTATTCAGGTAATTGAGCTAAGCACACATCACTCTATATTTCACCGCTCATGTACCAATTAGAAACGCTGCACGTCTCCAAACACTCGATCTGTGTCCTACAAGGCCGTGGAAAGATGAATCCACATAACTCGTATGCTATCTGAAATACTGTGCTCTGGTGTAATTACTTGGACTGTTTGTGAATCAATATTAACCCAGCAGTAATTGGCAATTAATCTTGTTTATATAATTGTACATTCACACAAGCGAGCAGGTGACCCTCTTTTACTCCTGCTCAAAAATACAGTCATCTCAAATCAGTCAACAAATGCACAGATAAACTAGATTGCATGAAACATGAAAGAAATGACAAAAGTGTAGTGTGTACAAACCCAGCTAACAAAAATCTGTTGTAAGAATGTTTTGCCAACATGAAGTTATGAAAAGTTTTTGAATGCTCTCCAAATGTTCAAAACATCAATTTTTTGTTGATGTTAAGTTATTTATTTGTTGTAAGAGAACATTACATTGTATCGTTTTGCAAACATTACGGGAATGTTACTTTTGAATGTTCTCTGAACATTCTAAAACAGATAACATTTAAAAAAGAACATTAGATGAATGTCCAACTGAAACTTCCATTTTTAAAAATGTTTTAAAAACATTCTTACAAACATTAAGGGAACGTTACATTTTATCATTTTGCAAACATTAAGGGAATGTTCCTGAAAATTGTAAAACAAATAGTAATATTTAAAAAATGTTAGATGAACGTCTAACTAAAATGTCAGTTTTTGTTTCAAATGTATAAAAAACATTTTTTCTAGGTTATGCAAATGTTAAGAGAACATTCAACAAACATTATGAAAATGTTCTGAAAGTTGCAAAAACTACTAGTAACTTGTAAAAAAAAATAAAATAAATAAATAAAATGTAGAAGAAGGTCCGATTTTCAGAAGAAACTTCCCATGAATGATGGATAACACTAGTGATGTTTTAGTTTGACATTATTTTCCCTTTTGCATAATTTCATATAATCTGAAAAGTTTGCAGTGATTAAGACTTTTTCACGGTTTCCACAAAAAATATTTGTCAGCACAGCTGTTTTCAATACTGATTATCAAAAATGTTTCTCGAGCAGCAAATCAGTATATTAGAATGATTTCTGAAGATCATGTGACACTGAAGACTGCAGTAATGATGCTGAAAATACAGCTTTGGTCACAGAAATAAATTACATTTTAACATATATTCATGTAGAAAGCACTCATTTAAAATACAATTTTAGCGTTAAGTACTTCTTTCAGAAACACAAAGTAACTTTTGAATGGTAGTGAATAATTTTTAATAATGTGAATACAACTGGGGCCTTTTAGTTGATTTTTCTTCTTTATTTGGTTCAAGGGTAAAACGCTCTGAATTATATTCATTAGTGACTCTTGCCCTCCAACGGCTAGTGAAGAATAATCACAGAGGAACATTAATTTGGGCTGGAAACGACCCCTGTTTTCCCACAAGGCAGTCAAGGTCACTTTGTCTGAATTATGCATAATGCGGTTCACTGTATGGTTGACTTCCTGTTCCTGATCCCTCAGCAATTTGCTAACGATTTTAATATACTGAAGCTGTATTATTCAAGTAGATGATCAATGAAAGGCGAGCTTGATGTGTAGTTAGTAAATGAAATGTCAATTAAAAAAGCATCCGCTGACTTTGTGAATCATCAGTATGATTAAATCTCGTTTCGTTTGAGTTTTTAGCGTCACAAACGAATCTTGAGTTTCTATACGTCTCTCTTCAAAGTCGATTGATCCAATCAGCCTTCAATGAAGTCATCGGCCGATGAGATTAATTCTGAATAAACTGAAATCTGACTGAAAAGCGTCATTAAGAGGGTTATGATTGGACTGTTTCTGGCCGTTTTGCTCTGGTTGTCGTATTGATGAAGTCTGCAGACAGGTCATGTGCATTTCCACATCAGTAAATACCGCCCTCAGATATGAATGAGACACAAATGAGATGTCTGAAAGCCTTTGCCTCGGTACGCCGATGACCTGCCGTGCGCGTCTGGAATTGCTCTTTGAATGGAAAATTGAATTGAAATGAGATTCAAGTATCAAAAGTCTCACACATTCAAATGAGAAAATACACTTTAATAAGTCTATTGATTTGAACACTGCTCACTCACTCTTTGCCTCTCTCTCGGCCTCAATTTGATTACCTTTTGGACTGTAGTTTTTATATCTGATTATAAATGCACACCAACATCAAATCCTTTCATTTAATACATAAAGTTTATATTGGTTTGTTGCAGGTCATCTCATCCTCAAACGGCTGACAAACACACACAGATGACACCCACAAATCGCCATTTCCGATCTGATCGACTGCCTTTACGTGACTTCCAGGAGTCGGGATGCATTGTCAAATGAGTTTTGTTTAAGGCACTTAGTGGCACGTAAACTGCTTTCTCTTGAGTTTTATTACTTTTTCACAGCTTTTTACAAAACAGTCTGTTCCAGAATCAGTTCAAGTGTTAAATTCACGATTGATTTGCAAAATTCTGGGTGAAGTACTTCACGACCCGAGATGGATAGAGAGTGGGAGTAAAACTGAAAATATTCACCTGATTTAGCTGTGAGTTGCAGTGCTTGGGATCGGTAGTTCATTCCTGTCACTGTAATTTCACAGACTTAGCGATTCATCTCAGAGCTGGATGCTTTGATTAGGCTGCAACTGTGTGTAAAAATGCAATGTAAAAAAAAAAAAAACTTTGATAAAGTATGACCAAAACGGTAGTTTTGATTTTAACCCCCCCCCCCCCCCCTCCAAAAAAAAAAAAAAAAAAAAAAACAGAACATTGATCAACTTTTGGAAGCTCTTAAATATCTCGTTTTTAATTTTTTTTTAGAAAATTGATTTTTATTTTCTAAAAATGTGATTTTATGTTATATATTGTTACATATACAATCATTTTAATAATAAAGATTTTATTAAAACACTAAAAATATTAAATATGAGTTTACAATTTTTAAGATTTTTTTTTTCACACCCCTTACTGTAAACTATAAAAACTATAACAGTAAAAACTGTAAAAATGCTATGGTAAAAACCTGTTAATTAGTTAAGTTCCCTGTAATAACACTGTAATAAATTTAACAACATTCAATGTACCTTTACGGTAAACGCTGTTAAATTTACAGTTTTTGGAAGTGCAAATATTATATTGCATTTGGGTTTCATGTTACATCTTGTAATGTTTGTTGCATTATTGTAGTGTCATGAATCATGATGGTGTTTTGTATTTGTGCAGACGACACAGTGTGCATCTTCTCTATATTATCATGTCCCTCTTCAGCTTGTGGAAAAGCTACTTGTGATAAGCTTTGAAACACTGTTTTTTTTTTGGTGTTTTGTGGTGGTTGTGTTCTATAAAGGTTCAAAACTGACTTTAGTACATTAGTAGGTTGGTATTGTAACATTTATATCCGTTAATGAAATATACAATCTTTTACTGTAAATTTAAGTTCAGTCCCATAGAACCTAAAATGCTGCTGCCATATTTTTACTGTAAAGTTCTGGCTCAGCTGCTGGTATTTTACCGTCAATTTCACAAGTTTTTGTAGAGTGTAGGCTAATGTTTCGCATTATAGCATAAACCGGTTATTTTATCTTTTCATGGGCTTTTATGTTCAGACTGAGTGACCTTTACCTTTGACAGCAGTCCTCCGCCGGTCCGGATAAAAGCACCTCCAGCATTAATCACGGAGGAATACGCTACACTGATCCCAGATCAGAACACGGGAGCTGACGGCTGAACAGATTCCCCGCAGCTCTCCTGTCATTCACGCTGCAAACTCAACACTTTCCCGTTTTACTGCAGAGATCTTTCTGCAGGGCAGCATGTGAGAACGGCTTCATCCTCCAGTGCCACAGCGGCAGCTATTGAATATTGAGGGATGTGTGCCGTGGGAAATAAGTGCAGTAGTACAGCAGGACGATGGAGATTGATGGAGCGCCGGAGGAGAAACCAATAATGAGAGCCTTTACCTTTACTATTACCAGGGTCGTTCTGTAATACCAGTGCGTCGCTCATTAATATATGCAAATTGGAGTTTTGTGCCATTAAGTTCAGATGAGATGAGCTTGTCAATATATTATTGTACTACCTTAATTCCTTAATTGATACTTTTAGTGCTACCTAGTGTACTTTCTTACTACCTTTAACATTCTATTGTACTACAATAAATTGACAAGCTTTTGTACATAGACAAATGCATATAAAAATTTTGTTATTTCCTTTGTTTTGTTTTTTTGGTACAGGTTATTGGCTATATAACCAAATATAGTAAATATAATTTATTTATTTATTTGATTGTTTAGGCCCAAACCAAATGGCTGTAGTTTCGACACAAATAAATAAATAAACTACAATAAATTAAATAAATAAATAAACTACAATAAATTAAATAAATAAATTTACTACAATAAATTGATAAACTTTTTCAGATATGTGCATTTAAAATTATAGTTATTGACATTTAAAAAAAAAAAAATAAAAATCTAGGCTATAACCTAATAGGTATCTATAGTAAATATTTATTTGGTTATGCATTTATTTATTTTATTGTTTAGGCCCAAATTGGACATGAATGAATAAATAAATGTACTTCAATAAATATGTCAAACATTTACAGATATGTGCATTTAAAATTATAGTTATTGACATTTTTTAAATCCAGGTTATTGGCTATATAACCAAATAGGTATGTATAGTAAATATTTATTTAGTTATGTATTTATTTATTTTATTGTTTAGGCCCAAACCAAATGTCTTGCTGTAGATTGGACATGAATGATGAATGAATACATAAATTAATTAATTAATGCACTACAATAAATATGTCAAACTTTTGGAGATATATGCATTTAAAAGGATAGTTATTGCATATTTTTTGGTCCAGGTTATTATAACCAAATAGGCATGTATAATAAGTTATTCGTTTATGTATTTATTTATTCGGTCCAAACCAAATGTCCTGCACATGAATAAATATAAATATATATGTCCAAACCAAATGATTTTTGTTGAGCAAACAAACAACTGCTACAGTCAGGTCTCATTTGTTAATATTAGTGCTGGGCAACGATTAATCGCGATTAATCGCATCCAAAATAAAAGTTTTTGTGTACATAATATATGTGTGTGTATTGTGTTTATTTATTATGTATATATGAATACACACCCATGCATGTATATATTTAAGAAAAATATGTTATGTTTATATATTAAATATATTTAGATATCACATAAATTATATTAATATAAATATATATACATGTAAATACACCTAAATATTTTCAAAATATATACTGTATGTGTGTGTCTTTATATACATAATAAATATACACAGTACACACACATATATTATATAAACAAAAACTTTTATTTTGGATGCGATTAATAGCGATTAATCGTTGCCCAGCACTAGTTAATATTAATTAATGCATTAAAATAAAAAATAAAATAAAAAAATCTAAAATAATTTATTAATTGAATAGATTAATGTTAATGCATCTAAAATAAAATAACAGTCAACAGTTAATTTCTTTCTTTATTTCATAATTTATTTTAATTTGTATTTAATTTTTTAACATTTTCATATTTATTTTTGTTGTTTATTAATCTGTTAATGTTAATTACTTAACACGTTGTAAACTAACATTAACCTTTTTTGTTGGGTTGTGATTATAAAACTGTTAGTGAATGTTGAAATTAACATTTAACCGAGATTAATAAATGCTGCAGAAGTATTTTTCATCATCAGCTAATTTCTAGATCAAAGACAGCGTGAGCAGAGAGCGCGGCATCAGCACTTGTGATATAATTTAGTCTCTTTTAATGAAGATGATTGTGTTGAGCGTCTGCAACTTTCAGTTTTAATGCAATGCTGTCATATCTGACTATAACATGTCATACAGCCTGTAACACACTCTCACGCGTTTATTTTTTCAATGTTTTAAGAGGAGTAAAATTTACATGTGATTTCAACAGCAAGATGCATTTACACTTTTGTCTGGAATGCATCCCGGACCACATCCTAAAGTGGTTTGAGCGATCGGATGTAAATCTGTCTCAAGTGTTTCGGAAGGCGTTTACACCTGGTCTTGACACAATCGGATAACTATCAGATCAGAGAAAACGCGTGAAGCGTCCAGGTGTAAACAGGCCAGAAGTGTCATGACTGTAATAAAACGGCTCACCCTGTTACTTTCACTGAAGGCATAAAGATTTCTCTCCATATATTTGTGTTTATTAATTTCAGTGATGATCTGAGCATCAGAGAGGGGTTGTTTGGAGGCCGAGCTGCAGATTTGAAGCGTTTGAACGTACAGTCAAGCGAGGAGCGACTCATTTTCCTCTTCAGCAAACTTTAGTGCTAAACAAAACCAACCCGTGTTCTGACGCCACTCCAGAACCCTGTCTCTCACTGCAGGGAGACTGACGTGATCTGAGTGTGTGTGTGTGTGTGTGTGTGTGTGTGTGTGTGTGTGTGTGTGTGTGTGTGTGTGTGTGTGTGAGTGTGTGTGTGTGTGTGTGTGTGTGTGTGTGTGTGTGTGTGTGTGTGTGTGTGTGTGTGTGTGTGTGTGTGAGTGTGTGTGTGTGTGTGTGTGTGTGTGTGTGTGTGTGTGTGTGTGTGTGAGTGTGTGTGTGTGTGTGTGTGTGTGTGTGTGTGTGTGAAGGCAAGCGTGACTATATTATAGTTCATATGAAGGGTTATGGTTTCATCGACCCGGTGACAGCCTGAGGTCAGAGGTCGTCATGCGCTGGCACCGGCACCAGTGGCTGTCGTGGGTCACATGATGCTCTGAGAGAGAGAACACATGAGAAGAAAAACAAAACAAACACTTTTAAGCTGTTAGACGAGTTACCAATCCTGCTCAATCGCTCTATCGTTCTATCATTCTTTCTATCCGTCGTTCTTTCTATCATCGTTCATTCTTTCTATCCATTATATCATTCTTTCTATCATTTTTTCTGTAATTCTTTTTATCTGTCGTTCTTTCCATCCATCATTATATAGTTCTTTCTATCCATCGTACTTTCTATCCATTATATCATTCTTTCTATCCGTTATTCTTTCTATCCATCATTATATCATTCTTTCTATCATTTTTTCTGTCCATCGTTCTTTCTGTAATTCTTTTTATCCGTCGTTCTTTCCATCATTATATAGTTCTTTCTATCCATCGTTCTTTCTATCTATCATTCTATCCATTATATCATTCTTTCTATCATTTTTTTCTGTCCATCGTTCTTTCTGTAATTCTTTCTATCCATCGTTCTTTCTATCTATCATTCTATCCATTATATCATTCTTTCTATCATTTTTTTCTGTCCATCGTTCCTTGTCATTCTTTTTATCCACTGTTCTTTCCATCATTATATAGCTAGTTCTTTCTATCCATCGTTCTTTCTATCATCTTTCTTTCTTTCCTTCGTTATATCGTTCTCTTTCTATTGTTCTTTCTATCCATCGTTCTTTCTATCATCTTTCTTTCTTTCCTTCGTTATACCGATCTTTCTTTCTATTGTTCTTTCTATTCATCGTTATATCATTTTCTATCCATTGTTCTTTTTATCCGTCATATCCTTCTATTTATCATTCTTTCCATCTCCTTTTTCTATCTATTGTTCTTTCTATCCATCGTTATATCATTCTATTTATCATTTTTTTCCATCTATCTATCGTTCTTTTTATCGATCGTTATGTCATTCTTTCTATCCAACCTTTCCTTCTATCCATCATTATATCATTCTTTCTGGCCATCATTCTTTCCATCTATCATTCTTTGCGTCTATTGTTCTTTCTTTCCATCGTTCTATTATTCTATCACTCTTTCTAGAGTTCTTTCTATCCATCATTCTATCTATCCATCGTTATATCATTCCATTCCAATATCCATTGTTCTTTTGTCCATCGTTACACTCTATCGTTATTTCTATCGTGCTGTCTTTGTCATTTTTTCTGTCTATCATTCTATCTATCTGTTTTTCTGTCATTCTTTCTCTCCATCATTGTATCATTCTTTCTATCTGTTGTTCTTCCTGTTATATCATTCTTTATATCTATCTTTCTTTCTATTTTTATATCGTTCATTGTATCTATTGTTGTCCTTTCTATCATTATATCGTTCTTTCTCTCCATCATTCTGTTCTTCGTTCTGTTGTTCTTTCCATCTGTCGTTGTCATTCTAGCAATCATTATCTCTACTGTTCTCTCTCTCTATCATTCTGTCTGTTATTCTCTCTCTGATCTTGTCGTTCTTTTTTACATCATACAGTATTTCAGCACAGATGCCAGTCGTTCTCAGCTGTGAATCTCACTGTAATTCCCGCAAACTCTTCTCAACTCTGTCGCTATTCTAAGGCCTTCTATTGCTCGTGTTTGTTTGTCGCTGCTGTTTAAGGTTCGTCGCTGCTTCTCTCTTTCATCTGTACCCTGGTTTGAGTTGCAGACGGCTCAGTGAGTTAGTACAGTACATGTCATTATGACTGTGTGTTGCATCAGCTGCTTCTCATTCAGTCGCTGCAGGTGAGTGAGAGACACCTGTCCACATTAAAGACAGTCTCTAAACTAACCCGCGGCGGGCCGCTAGAGCCACACTTACTCATGAATTACACATGAGTCTCACCCGCCGTCTTTTAAATGCAGATGTATTCAATTATTCTTTGGAATTTCGGATGAAAATTGCTGTAATGTGAGTGAAATGAACTCAAAACTAGATATTACAGGACTTAAAGCTTCAGTGCTGTCTGTCAGATGGGATTTCAGCAGCTCAGAAAAATATATTCAAATAATATAGAAAATAACTTACAGAGCAGTGTTATTATTGAGATGCTATTATAGATTTTTCTTAATGTTTTTCTGTTTGTTTTTTTTGTGTCATTTATTATACGTTTTAGTTTTAAAATATGTCTGTACAATACCTATAATGAGAGTCTGAAGATTAGTATTACTAGGGACATTCTATAAAATATGTGCGTCCCTCATTAGCATATGCATATTAGAGTTTTATAATAAACAGACAAACTTACATGCATATATATGCATTTTAAAATGACAGTTTTCAGAAGGTCAGAAGTAGATTTCTTAAATGGCCAACCTTAAAAACTGGTTCAGTTTGTTTATTTGTCAATATTAGTTAATGAATTGTCTAAAAATAAATAAATAAATAAATAAATAAATAATAATAATAATTTATTATATTCAATTTATTAATTTTTTTAATTAATTGTATTAAGTTTATATATTTTGTTCATTTTGAATTTTTTTTAAAATTTAGATACATTTTCATTTTATATTTTCCACATCCAGTTTTGGTAATTTTTTTGTGTTTTTGTCATTATTATAAGTTTATATAGTAATATATATGAAGTATATATAAATTTTTTATTAATTTTTGTTTCAGTTTTAGTGGTTTTAGTGAATTGTTTTATTATTATTTTTTATTATTTCAGTTAATGTTTATTTTATTTCAAGCTTACAAAGGTTTTTTTTTTTTCAATTGTATTCGTTTTTTTTTTTTATTCAAGTTTATATATAAGTTTTAAGAGTTTTAGTCCTAGTTTCAGTTATAATCTAACTGAAATAAACCTAATATAACTGAAATCAACTAGCTCTTACAGACCCCAAACATAAAATACAATCTTAACAGCCTAGAGGAATACTTTAATATTATTTTTATTATTCATTTTTATTAGGCTGCTGTTTTATAACTCTTGAGACTCACTGTATTTCTCAGTTATTTTTTTATTGAAGTACAGTATGAACTTTGCCTGAGATATTTATCTTAATATTCCTTAGGAAAAGTAAAACTAAGTCAAATGTTGACATACCGTAAGAGTTCAGAGCTATAAAATGAACATCTCGGATCATTTGATGCATATGAGAAATGATTGAGTTTCTATTGAGATCTTATGATTTTGAGGTTCCTCTCTTGGTAAATTTCTGAGTGTTTTCGTTCAGTCTGATTGCTGGAGAAGGAATTTCTCTTTCCTTTGTGAAAGCATGTGAATATCGTTGGCACGTGGTCAGATCTGTCTGTTTGTTCCCAGCATGCTCTCCTGGAGGTTTGTTTTCTCACTCCGGGCAGGTTCAGGGCAAAGGAAAGCGGTCTGACACAGCAGAGGATGATGGGATATGAGCTCTGGGTGTAATGTTACATACCAAATTGGTTTCCCGCTGCCGAGCCACTTCCTGATTTGGCAGCTGTTCAGCCCTAGGCATGATGGGTAAAATCGAGGGATGCTCATTTACTCTCAGTGACAGAATGGATGAGGGGGGATGTGTTTGTTTTTTTAAAAATATGTTCACGTTCACATTTTATTTAGGGATTATGGTTTGTTTGTATCACATGGTTGCAAAGCTGTTCAACTGAGAAATAAGACTATCAGAACTAGCATGCTAATAACTAATTAGTTTTTAGTTATTTTTGGAAAATATTGTTGAATTGGAAGATATAAAATTTTTGTTTTTGTATGATTCATTGAAGATTTGTTTTGAGTTTTCCATGTGTTTTAAGAGTTTGAGTAAATGTGAAATCAGTAGCACCACAATAATAGCGTAACAGCACAACAGATTAAAAAAAGTAAAAATACAAAAAAATAAAATAAAAAATTGTTTATGAATTTCAAGATTTGAAGACGTATCATTGGCTTCAGTTTATTTTTTATTTAAAGCCAATTACTACATTTATCAAAATGCTAACTGTAAAAGAAAAATGATATTATATTATATTATATTATTATAAAATTTATTTTAGAGGACAAATCAATGACTTTATATTTATTTTTAAGCCAATTACTAGATTTATCCAACCTCTAAAAGAAAAATTATATTATAATGTTTTTTTTCTGCATATTAACTCCATATATTTATTGTAATTATAACAGTATTCATAAAAGTTATTTATGAATCACTATTGATTATTTTATTTATGAACTGATTTTCCAGTTGAAGATGCCTTTAGAGGCCTTTAACAAGAGATTTTGTTATATTTATCTCACTTTTGGAGTCCAGATTGTTCTCAAACTGTTTAGGCAAGAGTAAGTCTGAAATAACCACAATAACAGTGAAACTTTGTGACGAGAATCTTTTTGTCATAGCTCATTGATTTCTAGTTTACTTTCTCCTGTTCATGTCTCAATAAAAACTCTCTGTCAAAGATTTGATGCTGTGAAGCTCACAAACTTTAAATCCAGCGTCCGGTTCTTCCTCCAAAGTGTCGTTGTGTCCGTCTGGAGCTTCCTGATTTCCTGGAGGGCTGATATAAAGCTGAACATCATCCTCACTCCTGGATGATGCATAAAGCCGGTCAGTCCGGTGTAGTTTCTCTGGCAGCTTTGTGTGGTCTGCGGGCCGGCCGTCTGAGACCCAGACTCTGCTGTTTCAGACAGACGGGTGTCTTTCTGTGCTCTCAACACTCAAATCATCCCTGCAGGCATCTGTCTGTCTGTGCGCTGCACTTATCAAACACTGAAGGCCAGCAGCCCTCTGTCTGTCGGTCTCTCACTGGTTCACTCTCTCTCTGCTCGTCTTGTATAAATCATGCAGTAAGTCTGTTTCCATTTCCTCAGATGCACTTTTGCTTAGCTATATAAATGAGGACATTTCATTGACTTCAGTTATTTTATATAAAGCCAAGTGCTATCTATAAATAACTTTTATATTATTAAAAATATACTATTAATAGATTAATGATAACAATATTAGTATGATTAATCCAAATACTAATATATTAATCCAAATGCAATCTTTAAAAGAAAATCTTTTGCATTTTTAGAATTAAAAGAAAATTGTTACAACCTGATTATTATTATTATTATATTTTGGTTCAACTGTACAGTATATTAATGTTATATATTTAATATTAATTATAACTATTAATATAATTTATTTATTAACTACTATTATTGTAACGGGGCGAACGAGACGTGAGACGTGTGGATCAATTTGCAGGCTTTATTAAATAAAGATGTGGTTAAAAACACAAGTAGGGTCAAAACATCAGCACACAGGTATGGCACAGACGAGATACAAGAATAATGCAAAACCAGGTGTGAGTCAGTCGACAGCGAATGTTATCCAGGGGGCTTGACAAGAGGGGTAATCCAGAAACATGAGCGATAGTCCAGGCGAGGCAAGGGTAAATCCAGGAAACACAGACTAGAAAAAAAGAAACAGGTTCTGTATCGTAGCTAAAACTAGGAGAGTGCTAAACGCAAAACAATACTCGGCGATCTGAACAAGGAAGTCCATGGTTTATAAAGGGTGTATGATTGTGTGATAGTTCTCAGGTGTGAGCGTATGATAGTGAAACGGCTGCTGGGAAATGTAGTCCGGGGTAATGTGAAACGGTCTGTGCAATGTGAGAGTCAATGTGATGGAGGAGTGACCTCTGGTGGCGAGTGAATGGAAGTCCATGGACCAGATTCATGACAGAGCCCCCTCCCCAAGGAGCAGCTTCCAGATGCTCTAAACATTACACAATCCAGGAGAGCAGTGGGGTGGGACAGAGGGCCAGGTCCATGTAAAGGTGTAAGACCTTGGGACTGAGGCAGAACTGGAAAAAACAGGGGGCCATGATGGAGCCAGCAGAATGGGTGGAGCTGAGGACCACCATAGCAGAACAGATGGGTCTGAGGATCCCCACAGCGGAGCAGAAGACCACCAGAGCAGGACAGAAGACAGCCGACCTCCACGGCATAGCAGACGGAACAGGAGCCCACCAGCGGAGCAGAAGACCACCAGAGCAGGACAGAAGACAGCCGACCTCCATGGCAGAGCAGACGGAACAGGAGCCCACCAGTGCGGAGCAGACAAGGCAGAAGACCTCCACGACGGATCAGGAGAACACCACAACGGATCAGGAACCCACAGCAGAGACTGGAGCCTAGGGAAAACTGAGACACAAGAGACAGATGTGGCATTTACGGTCTCAAGGACCAAGGCAGGGAATACAAGAAGTTCATCAACAGTTTCCCTGGAGCCCACTAAACAAGCACACAGTTCACAAACAAGCTCACTGACTGAGACTTGACAGATAGAGAGTTCATGATCAGGTCCATTGACTGAAACTGAACAGTCAGACAATTCAAAATCAGGTTCATAGACTGAAACTTGACAGATTGACCTTTCACATTCAGCCTCCTTAAAAGTGACTGGACAAACAGATAATTCAACATCAGATTTGACTGCAGAATTTAAACCAACACACAGTTCACAATTGGATGCATTGACTGGTACTAAATTGGTAGACAGTTCAGTGATAGAAACTGGCAAGACAGACAGTTTAAAATCAGACTCATTGACTGGAACTGAACAGGAAGACAGGCTGACTGACTGAGACTGGACAGATATGCAGTTCATAATCAGGCTCATTCATAGAAACTTAACAGATGGATGGTTCAACAACAGACTCAATGTCTAAATCAGGACCGACAGTTCAAATTCAGACTCAACAACAGCATTAAGACAGGCAGATAGCTCAAGTTTAGATTCCCCGATGGAAACAGGCAAGACAGACAGTTCAAAACCAGAAGCATTGGCAGGTACTGGATAGACAGAAAGTTCACCAGTGGTCTCTTTGGCAAATCTCATATATACTATAATGGGGCAAATAGAGATTTCATTCATGGTTTCAGAGTTCATAGCAGGCAGGATTAAGTGTTCAAAGGATACCTTTTTGGCTGTGCCAAGGTTACTAGGGCACATAGCAAGTTCATTAGTAACAGAACAGTCATGAAGTTTGCGGATAGAGTCCTTGGCTGTGATTGACAAGATTGAGAGTTCATAGGTAGCCTCCTCGGATGGATCGGGACAGGAAAAAAGTTCATAAGGGGCCTCTGTGGCCGATTCAGGGCTGGACAACAGTTCACAGACAGAGGACGAAGGTTCACAGACGGCCTTTGTGGCCGGTTCAGGGCAGGACGAGGATTTACAGACCGCCTCCATAGCCGTGACAGGGCAGGACGAGGATTCATAGAGGCAATGCAGCAGACGCCGCCATCTCTGGTTCTACAGTGGTAACATCAGGAAACAGGTAGAGTTCATTTACAGGGCAGGTACAGTGCTCATCTACGGTTCCTTCGACCGTGACATGATGGGCTAGACGTGCATTGCTGGGTGCTACCACCACACAAGGAGCTGAAGCGAGCACCACCGCTTCGGGAGGTTCTGCAGCATGCGCTGCCACCTCTGGAGAAACTGCAGTGGGCACCACTCCGGGAGGTTCTGTGGTGGTGTATGCAGCCCACACACACACCAAAAAGTGATCCACATCATGGGGAATGCTTTCTACAGAATAATTAATTCAGGAACAGGAGGGGTTGAGAGCGCTGGTTTAGGGATACCAGTTGCATGGGCTGGCACCAGCGGTAGGTCCTCCACGCTGGATGCCAGTCTGGGAGCTTGAAGAACTGACCTCGACGATCTAGGTGCAATAGACAGAGAGTGACAGGACTCTGGCTGAACAGCTGTGACATGACGAGACTCTGGACGATCAGCGAAGACATGACGAGACTCTAGAAGATCAGCTGAGACATGACGAGACTCAGGACGATCAGTGAAGATATGGCGAAACTCTAGAAGATCAGCTGAGACATGACGAGACTCTGGACGATCAGCGAAGACATGGCGAGACTCTGGAAGATCAGCTGAGACATGACGAGACTCTGGACGATCAGCGAAGACATGGCGAGACTCTGGAAGATCAGCTGAGACATGACGAGACTCTGGACGATCAGCGAAGACATGGCGAGACTCTGGAAGATCAGCTGAGACATGACGAGACTCTGGACGATCAGCGAAGACATGGCGAGACTCTGGAAGATCAGCTGAGACATGACGAGACTCTGGACGATCAGCGAAGACATGGCGAGACTCTAGAAGATCAGCTGAGACATGACGAGACTCAGGACGATCAGTGAAGATATGGCGAAACTCTAGAAGATCAGCTGAGACATGACGAGACTCTGGACGATCAGCGAAGACATGGCGAGACTCTGGAAGATCAGCTGAGACATGACGAGACTCTGGACGATCAGCGAAGACATGGCGAGACTCTGGCTGAACAGCTGTGACATGACGAGACTCTGGACGATCAGCGAAGACATGGCGAGACTCTAGAAGATCAGCTGAGACATGACGAGACTCTGGAAGATCAGCTGAGACATGACGAGACTCTGGACGATCAGCGAAGACATGACGAGACTCTAGAAGATCAGCTGAGACATGACGAGACTCTGGACGATCAGGGAAGACATGACGAGACTCTAGAAGATCAGCTGAGACATGATAAGACTCTGGAAGATTAACTGTGACTTGACTGGATTCATGAAGATCAGCTAAGACTTGACTGAAATCTGGCAGATCATACGAGACATACACAGGCTCTGATGCAGCAGCCGCATTGTTAATGGGTTCTGAGGCGGCAGCCGCGGGATGAATAGAGTCCGAAATAACAACCGCGACATGTTTAGGATCAGGAACGACGGTAGTGTCAACACAGTACTTTGTTGTCGCCGCCATTTTGTGAGTTCACTCCGTGGGTGCCATTACACGAGCGGACGCAGAGTCATGTTCCTCCGCGACACCCACAGTGAACGCTGAACCAACAGTTAACAAAGCATAGTCCATAAACTGAGCGAGCGATGAACGCGGACCCTCGCGTCTAAGCTTAGACCGAAGAGGCTGATTTATGCCATCACAGAAAATCTCTATCAAAATAATGTCCGGTAAATCTGAATAGTGAGCAATGGCTAAAAATTCTCGAATATGGCTTTCCAACGATCGTGTGCCTTGCTTAATGGCGAATAATATCCTGGTAGTGTCCATACCTAGCCAGTGTCCACTGGAACAGCTGCTGGATCCTTGTGTGGCCGAGTATTCTGTAACGGGGCGAACGAGATGTGAGACGTGCAGATCAATTTGCAAGCTTTATTAAACAAAGACGTGGTCAAAAACACAAGCAGGGTCAAAACATCAGCACACAGGTATGGCACAGACGAGTTACAAGAATAATGCAAAACCAGGTGCGAGTCAGACGACAGCGAACATTATCCAGGGGGCTTGACAAGAGGGGTAATCCAGAAACATGAGCGATAGTCCAGGAGAGGCATAAACAGAGTCCGGACGGTGAGACAAGTGTAAATCCAGGAAACACAGACCGTATCGTAGCTAAAACTAGGAGAGTAATAAACACAGAACAATACTGGAACTAAACAGGAACACAGAATGGCTGTGTAAGGCGGCTAACACTAGGAGAGTGCTAAACGCAGAACAATACTCGGCGATCTGAACAAAGAAGTCCATGGTTTATAAAGGGTGTGTGATTGTGTGATAGTTCTCAGGTGTGAGCATATGATAGTGAAATGGCTGCTGGGAAATGTAGTCCGGGGTAATGTGACTACAATGTGTCTGTGCAATGTGAAAGTCAATGTGATGGAGGAGTGACCTCTGGTGGCGAGAGAATGTAAGTCCATGGACCGGATTCATGATGATTATATTTTATGCATTGAGTTTTGAGGACATAACATTGACTTGAGCTGTTTTATGTAAAGCCAATTACAAATACTAGATTAATTTCTGTAGTAGATTAATTATTATTATTACATATTACATTATATTACATTATATTACATTTTTATATTTTAGTTTAGCTGTGTAGTATATTAATGTTATATGTTTATTATTAATTATAACAGTACCAATATAATTTAACTTTTAGTTATTTTATTTATGAATTGATGATTTTTGAAGACATGTCATTGACTTCAGTTGTTTATTATTTTATTATAGTTTAGCTGTATTTGAATTCCAAATATTTATTATTAATTATAACTGTTTTCATATAATTTATTAATTACTATTTTTTTTATATAGTTGCCTTTAGATGGCTTCAACTACATGTTTATTTATTTATTTATCACTTTGGAGACAAAATTGTCCTCAAATTATAGCTGAGCACACATATATAATATAATATAATATAATATAATATAATATAATATAATATAATATAATATAATATAATATAATATAATATAATATAATATCCAAGTTAAAAAGTTTAGTTGAGTTTAAGCTGTATATTAATTATGGCGTGCCGGTGTGTCTCTGACCTCCAGATATACACATGTGATTTAATTAAAAACAAATGATGAATTATTATGAATTAGAGAATTGTTAAAAATGGTTATATCTCATATCAATAACACAAATTCTGTCATAAAAATACTTGATGCTTTGCTTAGAGAGCGTGTCTCAGTGCGCTGCAGGGAATTCACCCTCATCACAGCAGAAAGACAGTAATCCACCTTTTCATGACTCCGTCCATAATGCGCAAATCCCCAGACTCATCCCTCAAACGCGGCAGTCCGCGAGCGTCCCGAAGCGCTCTGATCCGTCAGGAAACTCCTCTGCTGTCTCGGGGGAGATTCATTCAATCAGGACTGCAGCGGCTCTCGGAGCTGATTCTATTAAGCAGCGGCTGACAGAGTTCACGCTCTCGAAAGTGTTGTCCTGGGGATCGAGGGCCGGAAAGAAGATCTAATGTTGTTTTTTTTAAGTGCAAAGGGTCCGAACCCTTGGCAGAGTGCTCGAGTCTCAGCGGCGAGGGTTAACACTGCTGATAATTACAGCATCTGTGCTGCGATCTGAGAGCTGCTGCTCAGAGTTTGTGGAAACCTTCGAGGTGCTGTTATTTAAAAATGATTCAGTTCTACAGGGTGAACATTAACACAGTCAGGCCTAACATAATCGTCTTATTACAGTCCTGTGTCTCAGTCAAACTCTTGGCTTTAATGTTACGCTGAATGTCTCACATAATGAAAACTGAAGTTCTGTTGTAACGCATAACAAGTACATTTGTTTTACAATTTAAGATTTAGATGATCAAGCACTAATATGAGCTCTATTCTCCATTAATTAACTAATTAATTTGTTTGTTTGTTTATTTAAATGTATACTTTTATCTGTCTACTTTTATCCAACAAATTTTCCAAACAAGTATTTATCCATTTTTATACTGTATATTATAATGTTGTGATGCCTAAATTTATTAGCATACAAACTATTTATTTTACTTTTTAGTGCATTCTTTTTTTAATAGCATATATTTATAATATTGGTTAATATTTTTATATTACTTGTGTATTATGATGTGGTCCTATACAGATATTGGTATTGTGTGGTTAATGTTTTTTTTTAGTATTATAGATTTATAATATTAATTTCTTTTTATATTTATTGGTACATTATAATGATGTGATGCCTTCATTTACTTGTAGTATACAAACAATTCTTAGTTTAATTTAATTAGCAGTATATATTTATAGTATAGATTTCTATTTTTATATTAATTTGTACATTATAACAATAATTATAAATGAGCTTTAGTGCATTTTCGTTTTTTTTCATGGTGTAGATTTATAATATTAATGAACATTTTTAATATTTTTAATTGTTTATTAAAATATTGTAATGTCTTAATGCAGTTGTAGTGTACAAACTATTTATATTGCATAGTATATATATATATATATATATATATATATATATATATATATATATATATATATATATATATATATATATAATATTTATTATTATTATATATATTTTGTATGTTTTAGTTAAATTTAGTTACACTTTATTTTAAGGTGTCCTTGTTACAGTGTAATTACATTTAAGTACTGAGTAATATTACTTAACTACATGTATGGTTAGGGTTAGGCTTAGTGTTACTTGCATGTAATTATGCATACTTTATAGTTATTATAATAGTAAGTACATGTAAGCTTTAACAAAGACACCTTAAAACAGTGTCACCTTAATTTTTTTTTTTACTAATATAGATTTAGAATATAAGTTTATATTTTTATATTATTTGTGTGCTGTAATGCTGTGATGTCTTTATTTGCAGTATAGAAATTTAGTTTAGTTTAATTGTTTTAGTACGACAGATTCATAATATTGATTTTTTTAAACAAGTTTTTTTTAAACAAAATTTTACAGATTTATAATACTGGTTTATGTTTTTTATATGTAGATATATTATATTTGTATTTATTTTTTAACATAGTATATATTTAATTAATTTTTATGATTACCATTGTTGTTGTTATTATTAATATTAATTATTATTAATTTGCTGTGAAGCTTTATTTGTAAGAGTGATGGAATGATGGTTATGTAAATCACATTTCTTTATAAGTATTTAGGGCATCATTTGTTCTTTCACATCGTCTCTCATTACACCGTCATGAGTTCCTCATTCAGTGTGAAGTGTGTTGTCTACACACACATCTGTGCTCCCACTGTCACGTCTGTAGGACAGATTCGATCCAGCTCAGAGTCTGATATTCATCTACAGGCTGGTTTTGAAGAGTCTGTGTTCTCTGGGATTCTTATAGGAGAATCTATAGGCCTGAGGTCAGATCTCTCTCTCTGTGTGTGTGTGTGTGTGTGTGTGTGTGTGTGTGTGTGTGTGTGTGTGTGTGTGTGTGTGTTCATAAATTGGAGCGAATACTGGACCCATCGCAGTGAGTTTTCTTCTGCTAACTGGCTGGCTGGAGATAAGCTGATATTCTTCCATTTTTGATCGATATCTCTATGAGTCTGAGGTGTCTCATGAATTTAATTAACCTTGCTCGTTTTCCAGCCCGACCGAATCTCTGCAGTAAACAAACACACATCCAGCCCGTGGAGAAGAAACATTTATCAGAGGAAGAGCGAGCGAGTGGTGCGTTTGGCTCCCGGGTGGCGGCGTGTTCATTACTGCGGTGGGTTTGGAGGAGGCAGCTCTTCCATCCAGATAAAAGATAAAGCTGAATTTAAAGCAAACAAACAAACAAAGGAAAGGTAGATGGAGGGAACAAACGAAGGCTTTGGGTCGTGAGAGGTCAGTTTTTGAGGCGAATGCAGTAGTTCAGCTAAAAATAAAAGTTCTGTCGTCATTTTCTGTCTCAACTGACCTTCTGTCTTCTTCTTTAGAGCACAAATTTGATTTAAAAAATACAAATAAAAAAATAAACATTTCTTAAATAAATAAATACATTTTAGATTAATTATCTGAAACACTGGCTTTTTGTCCACAGCCTGCAATCAAGTTTGATCATTTTTTATAATTTATTTATTTTTAACAATCATATTAAAAAGTTTGATTTATATCATCACAAAATGTATTATATATGTATTGTCTTCTGGCTCTATATATATATATAAAGTTAGATATATAACCATATAATTACACAACTCTGTGTATAATTTTGGATGTATAACTTATCTCACAGCTGTATATTTAAAGTTGAATATATAACTATATTATTGTCCAGCTTTATATATAAAGGTGGATATATATTAACGTCTGGCTCTATACGTAAAGTTATCGCACAGCTCTCTATATAATGTTGGTTATATATTTTCTTCCATCTCTCAATATAAAGTAGGATATATAACGATATAATCACACAACTCTTTATATAAAGTTTGATATACAGTATAACTTATCACACAGCTCTAATAATGTTGGTTATATATTATCCATCTCTCAATATAACGTTGTATGTATATATGTGTGTGTGTGTGTGTGTGTGTGTGTGTGTGTGTGTGTGTGTGTGTGTGTGTATAATATATATATATATATATATATATATATATATATATATATATATATATATATATATATATATATATATATATATCAAACAACTCTATATATAAAGTTGGATATGTAACTGTTAATGAACAGCACTCTACATAAAGTTGGCTATATGTTATCATCCATCTCTCAATATAAAGTTGCATATATAACTATATTACTGTCCAACTCAGTATGTAACTATATAATTGCACAGCTCTATATATATAAAGTTATATAACTATATTATAAGGATATATAACTATATTATTGTGCAGCTCTATATAGAATGTTGGATATACAGTATATAAGTACATCAGACTTTATCCACATACATACAGTACACTCATGTAAAGTAAAGTTTTACTGCTTGATTGTTTATATTGTTGCATAACGGAAACTGTTTATTTTATGCTATAATGTAATTATATATCCAATTTGCTAAATGTGATTTATAAATCTTGAAGATATTTAGATATAAACATTAACATGATGATTTTCTGTAAAGTTGTTCTAAAACTTTCACACAGAGGATTGATGCGTTAATGATGACAGATGTCTTTTTCTCAGGTGGACTATGCCTTTAAACTCAGGTCACTGAAGTAGAGGACAGTTTGATCAATTGGTGTTGTGGACACACACACACACACACACACACACACACACACACACACACACACACACACACACACACACACACACACACACACACACACACACACACACTTTCTCTCTCTCTCAATGACTTTGTGTGTCCGCGAGCTGGACGTGTGTAATGTTTACAGAGCGGCTGCGATTAGTGCAGGAGTGAGGGGAATCTTGACAAAGATTGATCTCATCCATCTGAAAAAAAACAAGCAAACTCCCGACTGACGCACTGACACGTGTCTCTGCTGGAAGAGACTGACTGACGTCGCGTCGACTTAAACTGGAGAAGAGCTGAAGCTGCATGTCACCTCAGATCTCTAAACACTGATCAGTCAGCTGAGACTCTGAGACTCCACTGCTGGAAACTATACAGGCCTAGAAAGCACAAGTGTCTATCTGTCTATCTGGATGGTAATATAGATATAAATCCAACTTTATAGAGCTGGACTACAATATAATGATGAATCCAGCTTCATATATATATATATATATATATATATATATATATATATAGGGAGAGAGAGAGAGAGAGAGAGCTGGACGATATTATAGTTATATATCCAACTTTATGTATAACAATGGATGATAATATAGTTATATATCCAACTTTATATAGAACTGGACTACAATATAATGATGAATCCAGCTTTATATATAGAGAGAGAGCGAGCTGGATGATAATATAGTTATATATCCAACTTATACTGTCTATCTATATATATATATATATATATATAGAGAGAGAGAGAGAGAGAGAGAGAGAGAGAGAGAGAGAGAGAGAGAGCAAGCTGGACGACAATATAGTTACACTGTATATCCAACTTCATATATAAAGATGCATGATAATAGTTATATGTTCAACTTTAAATATATAGAGCTGGATGATAATCCAACTTTATGTATAAAGATGGACGATAATAATTGTCTATCTATCATCTATCTATCTATCTATCTATCTATCTATCTATCTATCTATCTATCTATCTATCTATCTATCTATCTATCTATCTATCTACCTACCTATCTATCTATCTATCTATCTATCTATCTAAAAATAAATCTTTGCAATTTACAAAATCTCGACAAACTTTGCTTTCTTATTTAAAACTCCATTGGAAAATTCTTTTCCCTGACAATTAAATTCAGTTCAGGCACTGAATTGTAAGTTTGCTTCAGAATGACGCACAGCTCTGCTGCAAACTAACCCAAAGTCCTAAAACAAAACAGAGCGTTAGATTTTTATATGAATCATTTTTCCGAGTGTGAGGGCGTCACCTCAGGGAGGATTTGTCAGATTGAGTCCCAACACTACACACTCTCCCTCTCTCCTTACTTTCTGTCCCTCTGTTTCTCACAGAAAGAGAGACAATTTCAAATGAGTTTGCGTTGATAATCCCAGCAGAAATCACGCGTCTGGCAGAAGTGTCCGCTGTGACGCAACAGATGCAACATTGTTTTTGTGCCGTGGTCCAGATAACAACTGCTCTGCGTGTGTGTGTGTGTGTGTGTGTGTGGAGCAATCAGGCTTGCTTGCTCATGCAGTTCAGGTAACAAATTGTCTTCCTTGTCATCCCTCCCTCCCTCTCTCTCCCTCTTTCTCTCCCTCTCTCTCTCTCTCTCTCCTGATCGCTCATCAAAATTCTTTGGAATGCTCCGTTGCCATGGCAGCAGTGTGAATGTATCGCTGCGATGATTCCCTCTGATAAGAATTGCGATTTCTCCTCTCTGTCTCTCGCTGTGGTAACACAATTTTTAGATAACCTGCTAGATGAGTGTAATCCTCTCACAGCGTCCTGAGCTGCTGAGACTTTACACTCAAACACACACACACACACACACACACACACACACACACACACACACACACACACACACACACACACACACACACACACACACACACACACACACACACACAAAGTATTTATATCATTCATACAAACACAAATCACGAATGTAACTGAGAATGTCTCAATTGTTTGGAAATGGAAAGACTCTCAGGTGTTTCTCCTGAGAAAAGACAAGTGTCTCCTGAGTTTCACAGGAGATTTCAGCTCATTTCAGACTGTTTCTAATTTTAGGACCATCTGAGACTGTGTTGATATGTAATTAATATCTTAGTTTGTGTTCTAAGCTATGAAAGCGCAACATCTTAGCAGTTAAAATATACTTACTAACTAACTAACTAACTGAATATATAAATAAATAGCCTAAAAGTTTATACTATTAATTGCATGTACATTTTATTTGATTTGGATTACACAATTTTAACATTAACAAACTTAATCTGACACATATTTGTCTAATACTAATACTAATAAACCAAATTAACAATAACCACATTTATGTTTATCATCAATAAATACAATTTGTATCTCAAACATTTTAATTAACTGAATGCGTGTTCCAATTTAGCCATATTTTGACAGATTTAAGTTATTAATTAATTTTTTTATTATCATTATATTATTAGTTTATTTTTTTTCATTTACCAAATTAATGATGATTCTAAGCAATTTCAATAAATACGTTTAAAATATGATTATTTGAATAGATTAAAATACGATAATATTATTAAAGAAAATTATTAGAAATACTATTAAAATATTATTACATTATTAGTTTAAGAAATATACTTAATAAATATTAATTATTAACTATACTGTTGATTAATATTTTAGGTAACACTTAAAAAAGGTTCCATTTGTTAACATGAACTAACAATGTAAAATACTTCTAAAGCATGTATTGTTCTTAGTTAATGATAATTTCAACATTTACTAATACATTAAAATCAAAAGTTATGTCTGTTACTATTATGAACTAAGAATGAGCAGTTGAATGATCAAAGATTAATAAATACTGTAACAAATATATTGATCATTATTAGTAAATGCATTAACTAATGGAACCTTTTTGTAACGTGTTATCATTTTTTTTTAGTAAATAAGTTTCCTCATACAGGTATGACAGTAAATTCACCGCATATGGAGGATTTCTACACAACTAATGAGCTGTTCATGGACACAGCAGCTGCTCTGGACAGTGTGATGGGCGACACTGAGTAGTTCAGACCAGAAATCTGTAAAGCTCTCACTATTAAACTACCAAGAAGAACTGAATAAGGTTGCTATTTGCGGGATTTTAAGGAATACTACTATAACTTGTGCTCTATTGTCCATGTTGTCTGTAGTAATGTCTCAAGTCTTTGCTTGAGAAATGAACCAGTGCTGTGAAGTCTTTTTTATGCTTTTGCATTTTCAAACTTTAATCAAGAAACGTGTAAAAACCAATGACATTCAGCATCAAAATATGACCAGATTCGTGTGCATGTAAATGCATCTGAACTATTAGCAGTGAAATTTAAAGATGAAGTGTGTCATAATTTTTCTCCCGTCTCACTTTAATGCAGACTTCACCTTTAAAGCTTTTTAAATCTCCTTTGACAGTAGAAAATTCATATTCGCAGGGTTTATGCAGGTCTTAAAAAATCTTGATTCAGTTAGTAAATGCCTTAAATCAGAGCAGAAAATCTTAAATCATGGCATTAAATGTCATGGCATTAAAAGAGTCAAAACATGAATATCTTCCTCTGTTTGTCTCATTTTCAATTACAAATATCTAACAAATCAAGAAACAGAGGTGCAAAATAATTAAAATAAATAGTTCAGTTTTCTGAGAAATTGAACAAAATGAAGTGTGTTTGTGTTTGTTTAAAACAAGAGCAAATATCTGTCAATGGGGAATGAAAACAGTTTTCCATTTGAATTAAGTTGTTTTTCTGAACCCACTGGCAGATATTATTTCTTGCTTTAATCATAAACCCATTTCATTTCGATCGGTTTTTCAGAAAACAAGACTTATTATCTTAAGTAATTTTGCTTCTCAAGTGAATGTGTCTTGATTTAAGAATGTTTAGATATTTGTACTGGGAAAACAAGACAAAAATACTGACAAAGATAATCACTTAAAAAGATCAACTAAAAATTGAAAGCATAGTGTTTGAGAGCAAACCTTAAGGGGTTAAGCTGTAAAATGAATTTAAAAGTAATCTGTAAGACTCCCTAGACATTTACATTTGAGAACATATAGACGTATTGTGTTCCCTTCAATATATTGCTTATATTTTCTTAACTTTGTTGTAAGGTCTTAAACCTTCTGAAAACTTGCAGAAACTCTGTATTTACCAAATAAAACTACTTGGAAAACCATGCAATCTGTGCTTTTTTGCTGTTCAATTAAATGGCAAAATGCAGCTGCAATAGGAAACATGTTTGTCACAAATGTGAATGTATTATCAGGAAACTAGGCTGTTGCAAGGTGTGTGGTTTTTGTTTTACTTCAGATGATTCAGCATCAGTTGCTGCATTTCTCAGTTTTGAATGACAGGCAACTTGTTTTTTAAAGAAACATGCCAGTTTTCCTTAGCTGCACTAGTCTGGAGCCGAGCAGCCACTCGTATATGTACAAACACACAGATTCCCTTCAGGGCTTCACTCTTTTTGAGGTGTGCTATAAATAAATAAATAAATAAATAAGAAAGAGAAGTGAAATGTTGCTTTTTTTTAATTATGAAGAGTTGGACCTGAGGAACTGACATACGGTGCAATCAAGCGAATGTTAATCTGCGCCACCAGGCTCTGCATTCACACAGTGACTTAATTAAAAGGCATCTTCATTATGGATTGGATGCAGGTGCAGAACCAGCGCCGTTTTTCTTTTCTGATAGATACAGAAACCCTGCAGGAACTCTTCACCTTTTCAGCAACAGTTGTTCTCCAGAGCAATTCAGGATTCTGGACAACATGGATACATTTTAAACAGTGCAGTATAATGCGGCATCTGTAATCAAAGTACTAATTTACTTTTACTATTTTTTTTGCACAACTCAGTTTTGCCAACTGAGCACATTTATACTTTTGTCTTTTAGATGTATTATTTTTAATTAAAATTAGCTTGATTTAAATTTAGTACAAGTCAGTGTTGTTTTAGTATCATTGATATATTATCGGATTTTTTTTTATATTTAGTTTTTTAGTACATCAAGTTGAGCTATTTATAAATGAGCATTTCTCATTTAAAATAAAATAAGTTCAAGTTTTTAATATTTTATTTTAGTTATTTTATTTGTTTATTTTGAGTAATGCAAGTATATATACAGTCATGGCCAAAAATATCGGCACCCTTGGTAAATATGATCAAAGAAGGCTGTGAAAATTAATCTGCATTGTTAATCCTTTTGATCTTTTATTAAAAAAAATTCACAAAAATCTAACCTTTCATTGGAGAATAAGAATTTAAAATGGGGGGAAATATCATTATGAAATAAATGTTTTTCTCAAATACACGTTGGACACAATTATTGGCACCCCTAGAAATTCTTATGAGTAAAATATCTCTGAAGTATATTCCCATTCATATTCATATTTTGAGCACTCCAGGGTGATTATGAACATGAAATTATCCAGCCATGGCTTCCTGTTTCACAGAAATATAAATAGGAGGGAAAACAAAGCACAGATTCCCTTAATCATCCATTACAATGAGAAAAACCAAAGAAAATATTTCTGATGTGCAGCAAAAGAGCTTCACAAATTAGTGAAGTGGCTTTAAGAAAAGAGTTAGAGCAGTGAAAATTCCCATTTCCACCATCAGGACAATAATTAAGAATTTCCAATCAACATAAAATGTTATGAATCTGTCTGGAAGAGGACGTGTGTCTATATCATCCTAATGCACGGTGAGAAGGAGAGTTTGAGCGGCTAAAGACTCTCCGAGGACCACAGCTGGAGAACTGCAGAAAATAGTTGAGTCTCGGGGTCAGAAAACCTTTAAAAAAAAAGTCAAACAGCACCTACATCAGCACGTTTCAAGAAGAATTCTCCTCGCTCACCCAAAAACACACTCCAGCATATTCAGTTATTAGACACGACTGGAGCTTCAAATGGGACTGGCTTCTATGATCAGATGAAACTAAATAATGAGCTTTTTAGCAGCAAACACTCAAGATGGGTTTGGTGAACACAGGGATAAAAAGTACCCCATGTGTACAATGAAATATACCGCTGTATTTGTGATGTTGTGGGCCTATATTTCTGCTGGAGCTCCTGGACATCTTGTTTAGACAAAAATCAATAAGTGACTGACTCTGTTATAAATCTTTTAATGGGCCATGTTTGGATCTTCCAACCGTACAATAATCCAAACACAAACCTCAAAAACAACACAAAAATGGGTCACTTGGCACAAAACCAAGCTTCTGCTGGTCATTCCAGTCCTCTGACCTGAACCCTGTAGAACATGAGTGACCTGAAGAGAAGAAGCTGTGAATCTAAAGGGTCTGGAGTGATTCTGGATGAAGGAATGGTCCCTGATCTCTCGTCAGGTGTCTCTGACCTCATCAGGCATTATAGGAGAAAACTTAAAGCTGTTAAACTGGGAAATGGAGGATTCAAAAAGTATTGAATAAAAGGGTGCCATTAATTGTGGCCAATGTGTATTAGAGAAAAACATTTATTTCATAATGATATTTCCCCCCATTTTAAATTCTTATTCTCCAACGAAAGGTTAGATTTTTGTGATTTTTTTAAATAAAAGGTCAGAAGGATTAACAATGCAGATTAATTTTCACAGCCTCCTTTGATCATATTTCCAAGGGTGCCGATATTTTTGGCCATGACTATTTTCTGATTTATGTTTTAAATCAGTCTTTTTCTGTAGTGTGTCAGTAGGAAATAGTTTACATACATAACAAAATTAGTTTACATTTCAGTTTACATTTCCAAACATTAATTTTGCCATTTATTGTAATAATCCAGTGAGATTTTTGTGCTCCACACAGAGATCTGATCATCATCAGTCTGTCTGGAATGACATGAAGAAACAGAACAAACTGAGACAGACTATATCCAGAAGAACTGTGTTTCCAAGACGTTTCAAGAAACCTCCTGCAAAGCTACAGTACTGTTAAGTTTTAGGCACAAATGCTGTAAAATGAGGATGCTGTCAAAAATAATGCCATAAATAAATTTCTTTAGCAATTAACTTCTATTAACTAAATCAAATCACCATTTGGTGTGAGCATCCTTTGTGTTTAAAGCAGCTTTTGCCCTCGGTGCACTTGAGCACAAGTGACGGATTCACATCCTGGGCTCGATAGCAGACACAGGAATAAATGACATATTAAGATATATTCACATAGAAAACCTTATATTAAACTCTAATAATGTTTCACAATTTTTACTCGATTATTTTACCAAATAAATGCAGCCTTACTGAGCAGAGGAGACATTCATTCAAAAACATTTATAAAAAGTCTTACAGATCCTAAACTTTTGACCAGTAGTATATATGCACAAGTTTTGCTCATGTCTAAGCAGCTGAGTGCATGCCTGCAATCATTTCTTAAGTCTTTAAAGAAGGATGTTACTATACTAAACTGTTATTGAGTAGAATCTGCCATTGATGTGAATGTATTGTCTGTCTATTGAGCCGATGCTGTCCAAGGTCCTGAATGTGGCAGAAGAACAGGAGCTCTCCATGGTGCTGACTTCATAAAACAGCCTCAGAAAGGCTTCTACTGCTGTAGTTATGCTGAATGCTCTGCGGCTTTGATAAAATTAAGTTAGCTAAGACCTTGAGCATTTGTGGAGTGTGTTTAAATGTAGTGGAGTCCAAACATTTGGGACCACTTGAAAAAATTCTATTCCCCCCCTCAACCCCTCAAGAAGGCCCAGTTCGATGCTGGATTTGCACATCGTTTAATACTGAAAGATGGAGTGGTCCCAGCTATAAAAGATCCTGGTCATGATTCAGAACTGCAGATGGTAAGTGGAACGGCATCAAATGTCTCTGTTTTGTTGGCGATCGGCGCAAGTGCTCGTCACTCTTTAGCTCCGCCCACGGCGCGCCTCCAGGAGCTTGGCTTTTTTTCGGAGAGAATCGTAAAGCTGTATCTTTCTTTTATAAATGTGATAAAACTAAAGACTTTTTGGAGAAATGAAGGATGAAGTACTACTCTATAGATACTCAAGATTAACATGAGATTGGGTGAAACTGTGTGTGTTATGCCCCCTTTAATTGAAATTAGCTGAATTGAATTTTTCAGACTTCCTTTGCTTTCCAGATATTTCAGATAGGGTATTGTGTATTTGGTGTCCTTATTTATTTAATTTTTAGTTTAAAATAATTTATTACTAATTTTATTTATTTATTTAAGATTTGGTTATTTTAGTTTTTTAGGTTCCTGAGAATATATAATTAATTAATTTATAATTTATTAAAATACAATTTTTCTATTATTTGACTAAAAATGTATTATTAAAATTTTTATATTACATTTGGGGCTGAAATTTGTCAAGAAGTGTATTTTGGATAAACAATTGGCATGCAACATGCTGTGCTTTTACAAAAGCAATGATAATGAATTACTAAATACTGTTATGAATTGAATTTCAATCGTCAGTTCAATGCATTGTTGAATGCTCAATGCATTGTGATGCATGGTTGCATTATACTCCCTTATTGTGAGCGATATATAAATGATGTTCATTGTGACCCAGCTGTGAACTATTCACATATTTCTTTAACTATACTTCTGCAAAGAGTCTTGGTATCAGCCTGAACATTTCAGCAGATGCAAACTATTGCATGCTCCTTTTCTTTCTATTTCTCTCCCATGCACATTCTCCCTCTATCAGCTCATCTCTTTCCCACTCTCCAGCCCTGTGTGAGGCCTAGATATGTCTCCACATCTGTGAATCCCTGCTGCGCTGCTGTGGCGTTTGAGTGACGGGAGAACAGCGCGTTTCTGCATTAGCCACAAAACTCAGCAAAATCTCTCATTCCTCCTCCGTCTGGAGGAAACGGCGTCCTGTTCTTCTGCACTCGTATTCTGCACACGCAACAGGCAGCGGTCTGTCCTCAACACGTCAATGCAATTTTCAGCTTCTTACCTGATTTCAGCGCCGCAGGATTTGAGAAACAACCAAAGATATGGGTGTGAAATGCATGCATGCTTCACAATACATGGAACCGGCAATGACAATTCAGTGCATTACAGAATTTAGTAACTGATTATCATTGCTATAATAAAACACAGCATGTTGCATGATAATTGTTTATGCAAAGTACATTTCTTGAAAAAGTTCAATCTACTTCTGGTCAAATCTGTTGGAGCAGTGACAGAGAGTGTTATTTTAGTATCATGCATACTATTAAAGTTTTAATGTAATGTATTTTTTATATTTTTACATTTAAAATATTTATACTTTTTCAAGTAATTAATATGTTTTATAGTTTTCCTTTTAGTTAAAGATAACGTTGGATAATAATAATAATAATAAGTACTATAGTAGCAATATTGAATAATAATAAAAATAATAATATAACCAAATCATCAACATATTTCATGATGCATCTTGGTAATTTGCATTTAATTATTAAGGAAACCATGGTAAACTGTAATGTTTTACAGAGCCAGAATTAAACCATAGCTTGCATATACATTTTAATATGTTTTAACTTCAGCTCATCGTGTGCATGGCCTTAACTATCCAACGATGTAATATTAACCAGCAGCGTCTCACCAATCGTCTTTGAAGTCGAGGGATACTTTCATTAAAAAATTCACTCACGACTCGCTCTGGATTCAGGTTTATACAGCAGAAAACCCTCTAAAGAGTGAGAGCCCACATAAACATCTTCACATTACTACAGTCAAACATAAAGATAATACGAATGTGACCCGCTTTCCAAAAACCACACTGCTTTAAACTGGATTTCATCTGACAGCACCAATTTAAGATTATAAATATTGATTTATTGTTCATTGTTGGTTTGTTCAGTTTACACACAAGGCCAACCTAAAATGACTGTGTTACTGCTTGGGTGGCAGTTGATGTCTGACTTTACTGGAAAGCCATTACAACTGGCTATTTATTTAATGGGAGGCTCTCATTTTGACAACTTGCCCCAATGGTAGGGAGAGTTGTTAAAATATATGGGGCATGTGGTCACATGTTTTCTCTTGGCCAATAAAGGTAGAAATGTGCAGTAGCTTTCCTATTGACTAGACTTAAAGATTAATACCTAAAATGACTTTGTTACAGCATGGATGACCGTTGATGTCTAAGTTGACAAAAGGCTATTTAACAGCAGGCTCCCCTTGTGACAATTTACCCCAGTCGTGTAAACAAATATATGGGGCATGTTGTCACACGTTTTCTGCTGGCCAATAAAGGTAGAAATGTTCAGTAGCTTTCCTATTGACAAGACTTATAGGTTAATAACTATAAAAAACGCAATCCTAAAACAGAGAAGTGACAACTAGCCCCGTTACCCTTTTTTTAAAGTAAAGGGGTGAGTGATAATGCACTGTAATTAAAAAGAACATGTATTTGTGCTGATAACGTTGTAAGGATCTTACCTGATGAATTTCAAAGCAGAAATTTAGTTATGTTAGGCAGGTGAAGTTGTAGGTTATGTTGGTGGTGAAATGCCGCTTTTGGCACGTGTGCAAATCCATCTCTCGCGCTCTCGCGCACTACAGACAGAGCAGTGTTGTCTCGAGCTCGCCGTGAGCGGACTGTTACCGAGGCTCCTGACGGCGGAGGGAGGGACACACAGTCCGGATGCTCCTTCATGAGGAGTAAAGCAATACATCAGCGACTCCAATGCGGTGCCAAATGTTTCTAATTCGGTTTCTGCGTCCGTTTCCCGCAGGATGCCGTTTGGTAAAAAATGCGCATATGAAATAAACGTGGGTGGGATCCCTTCTGCATTGGCCACTGGATCTACTGCCGTTAAAACGCGGATCTGCGTTTGGAGAAACGCTGGAAAATTGATCTGTATGCCGAGCAAACTGGATGGAGATTTCTGAGGGAGATTTCCGCGCCGGCGTGAATAGACGCTTTGTCCTTTGCGTCTTTTTTCACGTCTTCTGAGAGGATTGTATCCGTGTTTCTCCTCAAATGGTCTTATTTTCGTGTTTATCCACTAAACACGACGATATCGTACTGTTTTTTTCCTCACAGTGCCATGTTTTCTCTGAGGCGATCCGACGTGAGGCGAAAAGTCTGACTGGACCTCCTTCAGAAGTAAAGCATCAACATTTCTGGATCCTTCGACCGTTTTTCATTCTAACTCTGTTTTGGAAGCTATAATTCACGTTTTGGATTAAATATATCCTAAACGGAAAGTCTGTTTTGGGATTTCAAAAGATCGCTTGAATCGAGTCAGCCGTTTGGAATGAAGAACCGTTAAGAGTAGCCGTTAAATATTTCGCGGCATATTTGGATTCGAATTCCTGGTCTATACTCATACGTTTATCGTTTTATACATACCACACAATACATTTATCCAAGTGAGCATTTTGTTTCGAGACTCTGGACCCAGAGGAGGTGATTTAGACATCATCTATCTGAAGATCCCGGACATTTCTGTGCTGCTCTGAACTTGAGGCGTTTGGATGCTCCAGGACGGAGGTAACGCAGTTATTTCTTTCATTTTTAAGGATTTTAAACGCCAACAAAACGCTCTGCGATTCAATACCTTGGCTATTTGCATTCAGTTTGCATACTGTGATTAGCTTACACTCAAACGCCAATTTGGTGATTAATAAATCAAACGTTAGAGGTCAAATAATGAGCTATTGTTTGATTGTGATGCGATACCTTGACATAATTATACAATCTTCAAGACAAATTCGTGTTTTGTTAGATTTGCTTTGGTTGTTCAGTGCGCATTGCAATACTTGGTCAAATTTACGGAAGAGCGACATTTTGATGAAAATAACTTATGGGATTTGGCATTACTGCTGTTGCTAGTCAGAAAATGTTGGTTGGTCTTCCTCTTGAAGGACCTTCTGGCAGACGTTTGGAGATCCCTGTAGTCATTAAACTTTCCCGTTACCGTTTCTTTCGTATTTAAATGTCAGTGTTTGGAAATGGGACGCCATAGGTTATGTAAAGGTTTGCTCGAGAGCCCAAGTTGCGCTTTTGAACGGTTCCTTCAGTTGGACAGAGGAGGATTGTTGGGTTTATCGGTAGCGCGGAGCTCAATGAAATCACAATAAGACCGATTTGGGTGATGAGATAAACGCAGCGGGTCCGGTACCGCAGTCCGGATTGAGTCCCGGAGCTCGCGGTGCTGTTGTTGGGGTGTGTCTGTCTGCGGCTGGGAACGCGAATGGAGCAGCGGCCGCTGGGGGCCACTGGCACATAACTCACTCACACACACTCACAGCCTACACAAACTACACCTAAATAACGAATAGAATTAGTATTCTGTTATAGTATTTGGGCGCTTGACATGTTTGAATGTCAATGCATTAGATGACAAAATGCCAAATCAAGTCATTAATTAGCTTACTGCTTCCATAAGTTTACACTCTCAAGCATAATAGTTCCAAATGTTTTTTTTTTTTTTTTTTTTCTTTTCATAGTGATTCAACAGAAGAACCATTTTTGGTTCCGCAAAGAACCTTTCAGTGAGCAGTTCTTAAAATAACCATTTTTTTCTTAGTCTGAATAATCTTTTTCCACTATAAAGAACCTTTCAATGTTCCACGGATGCTAAAAGTTTTTCATGGAGCCATAAATGCCAGTAAAGAAGCTTTATTTTTATGAGTGATAGGACTCATGTTTGGTTCCTCAAAGAATCTTTCAGTTAACAGTTCTTAAAAGAACAATTTTTAATAATCTGAAGATCCTTCTCCATTATAAAGAGCCTTTTGTGCAATTGAAATATTCCAAATGTGTGAATGTCAATGTATTAGATGACAAAATGCCAAACCAAGTCATTAATTACTGCTTCTATAAGTTTACACTCTCAATCATAATAGTTTCAAATGTTTGTTTTTTTTTTCAACAGAATAACGATTTTTGGCTCCCCAAAGAACCTTTCAGTGAGGAGTTCTTAAAATAACCTTTTTTTGCCACTATAAAGAACCTTTCGATGTTAATTGGATGTTAAAGGTTCTTCATGGAGCCATAAATGCCAGTAAAGAAGCTTTAGACAAATTTTTGGTTCCTCAAAGAATCTTTCAGTTAACAGTTCTTAAAAGAACCATTTTTAATAATCTGAAGATCCTTCTCCATTATAAAGAGCATAAAGAGCCTTTTATGCAATTATACATAATCCAAATGTGTGAATGTTAATGCATTAGATGATAAAATGGCAAACCAAGTCATTAAAGGAACACTCCACTTTTTTTTGGAAATAGGCTCATTCTCCAACTCCCTCAGAGTTAATAAGTTGAGTTTTACTGTTTTTGAATCCATTCAGCCGATCTCCGGATCTGGCGATAGCACTTTTAGCATAGCTTAGCATAGATCATTGAATCCGATTAGACCAGTAGCATCGCGTTCAAAAATGACTAAAGAGTTTCGATATTTGTCCTATTTAAAACTTGACTCTTCTGTAGTTATATCGTGTACTAAGACCGCGGAAAATGAAAAGTTGCGATTTTCTAGGCTGATATGATTAAGAACTATACTCTCATTCCGGCGTAATAATCAAGGAACTTTGCTGCTGTACCATGGCCGCAGCAGGCGCAGTGATATTACGCAGCGCCTGAAAGTACTGTAGTCCTCAGCTAGGTACCTAGTTATAATATAGCTGGGGACTACTTTCAGGCGCTGCGTAATATCACTACGCCTACCGCGGCCATGTTACGGCAGCAAAGTTCCTTGATTATTATGCCGGAATGAGAATATAGTTCCTAGCCAAATTGGCCTAGAAAATCGCAACTTTTCATTTTCTGCCGGTCTTAGTACACGATATAACTACAGAAGAGTCAAGTTTTAAATAGGAAAACTATCGAAACTCTTTGGTCATTTTTGAACGCGATGCTACTGGTCTAATAGGATTCAATGATCTATGCTAAGCTATGCTAAAAGTGCTATCGCCAGACCCGGAGATCGGCTGAATGGATTCAAAAACGGTAAAACTCTACTTATTATCTCTGGGGGAGTTGGAGAATGAGCCTATTTCCAAAAAAAAGTGGAGTGTTCCTTTAATACTGCTTCCATAAGTTTGCACTATCAAGCATAACAGTTCCAAATGTTTTTTTTCTTTCTTTTTTTTCCATAGCGAATCAATAGAAGAACCATTTTTTGGTTCCGCAAAGAACCTTTCAGTGAGCAGTTCTTAAAAGAACCATTTTTTCTTAGTCTGAAAAACCTTTTTCCACTATATAGTATAGTATAGAGCCATAAATGCCAGTAAAGAAGCTTTATTTTTAAGAGTGATAGGACTCCTGTTTGGTTCCTTAAATAATCTTTCAGTTTACAGTTCTTAAAAGAACCATTTTTAATAATCTGAAGATCCTTCTCCATTATAAAGAGCCTTTTGTGCAATGGAAATATTCCACGGGGTTCTTCAAGGAACTGTAAATGCCAATAAAGCTCTAGAGTGTACCATGGTATGCCAAGTCTTTATTGAGCTGAAATTAATTTTGGATGCAATATCTGCTGTTTTGTGTAGTTTAGCTGTGTTTCTTTGCTCGACTCGATGTCTGTGAACTATTAAAAGGCGTCCAATAGATTGACTGTTCATTTCTGTAGTTTGGTCTTCAAATCAGAATTCATATAGAGCCCAGCAGGTACTGCAAGTAAAAACCCAATTTATTTTCTCCACAGATACTGTAAATTGATTTTTGAACCAACCATGAGTTCTGAGGTTGTGAAGATGTATGTTTCTGTAGATGCTACAAAGTAGAGTGATTTCAACCTGTTTAATAGCCAAACTCTAGATGAATAACTACACTACTAGTCATCATGAAGAGACATCATCCAATGAACAAAACAATGTAACCATGTGACTCGGCCTTCATTCACTCTTAAACTACTGTATTATATTTTGCAGTAAACTTACAGTAATTTTAACGTTTTAAAATAAGATGCCATTAGTTAACATTTTAATGTGTTAACTAAGATCAACTAACAATGAGCAGTTCATTTGTTACAGCATTTATTAATCTTTGTTAACTATAGTAGGCCTCAATAAAAATACAACTGTTCATTGTTAGTTCATATAAGCACAGGTCCATTAAATAATATTATAGTATAATATAATAAACAGATACAACTTTTGATTTTAATAATGTATTAGTAAATGTTGAAATTAACATTAGAGAAGTTCATGTTAACTAATATTAACAAAGGCAACTTTATTGTAAAGTGTTATCAACTTTGTTTTTATACTTCTAATCAGTGACTATATATATATCAACAGTTTTATATTTTTCTGTCCTTTTTTCATTTGATTACATCATTTGCAGTGCATCATGGGATACCTGTTCATTAAATCATAAAAGTGCACAGTCTAGCTTTAGTATTTTTCCCAATTTTCATATAATTCTGCTTCAAGTCAAACATTGTATTAATGTTGTGATTCATCTCACAGCCAGTTGGTTCAAGGCTTAGATCTCGTTAAGATCTTTCAAAATCCCTTTGGAGATAATGAATGTGAAGAATACTTTAGTAACCAAGGCCACTGAAAAAGTCAGAGCTTATCGATAAACCAATTAAAATGTCCCATTCTCCAAATAAAAGGCTTTGTCCACAACAAAATAGCTTTGGAAAAAAACAACAACAACAAAAAGACTGAATAAGCAGTTCATGCATGTTTTTTTTTTTTTTTTTTGCTTTATTCATTTTATATTTATTATATTTCATTGTGTATATACATATATATACCTCTTAGGGTTAAGGAAGATTATTCTCTAGTGATTGGCTTTATATGAACAACAATGTAAGTTTATAGTATGTGTGCATTTATATTGTGAATGTTTGTGTTGTGGTCATTGGGCAGCAGTCGCTCAGGTCTCATCAGTCAGTCTTTCTTCCCACCAGTTTCCAGTTTGTCTTTACAAATAACATGCCTGACTCAGTATTACTCACCCGGCAGCAGCAAACGTCCGCTCTCTGATGACTCTTTCCTGTAACCCAGCATGAGGAATGATGTGTGAGGGCTCTATTATTGTAATACTATAATTACCGTGTAAACAGAAGCCTGATGAAATGTGCCATTTGTTCAGCCGCCACCAAACTGCACTGAGAAGCGATCATATGACGTAGAACCTGATTGCGATTGGTTGCCAGTTCAGAACCGAAACAGATGGATTTGGCGGTTCTGCAGCTGCGGCGCGAGATTTAGCAAGATCTCCTGCGGATCAAACTAATCCGCGTTCCTCTGAAATGCAACACATATATGTGACGAGCGACAGCTGGATTATTTAAGCAATCTAACGCATGCTTTGGTCCCCATCCTGTTGCCAGATCCTCACGGGATGGGTGACGCTCTGCAGGTAGTAAATGGTTTATGCTGATGATATGGATTATCCCGTTCACAGGCGTGCATATTAGATTTAGTTTTAATGATAAGTAGACCGCTCTGGGCTGGTTTCGGAAAAGGATAATTTTATTCCGCTTGCATTACGCAAACAGCCCCTGGGCTTAATAACGCCGATTGTGTTCCCATCATGTTTAATTCAGACACGGCATGTTTTTGCCATGTCTCCTGGTCTACCGCTCGTCTAAGTGTGTGTGTGGAGTTTAACCGAGCATTAACGTATCATAGAGACTGTCGGCGCCACTAATGGAGTCGCTGGTTGGTTTGCATCATTTCTTTCAGGTTTGGGCCTAATTAAGCCATTCCTGCTTTCGTGTCAGATGCTGGGTAGAGAGGCTGATGTTAGAGCACGTCTTAATGAGCACCTGAATCATTACAGGCTGTGTACTGATGATTTGAAGTGAAAATTCACACAAATATAGAAACTTTTCTCTCATGTCTCATATGCAGTGAACTGAATACATTTGAATTGAACAGAACTCAATTACCAAGACTTTCCATCCCGCAGTGAAATGTAGGGGAATATTTCAGCCCAGAAAATACATTTTACAGAAAATAAATGAAGCCAGGTGATTGTTTTTGTGACTTTATTTGCATAGCAATTAAAAGGTAAAAAGGTAATTGCAGCTTTTTATCTCACAATTTTTACTTTTTCCACACAAATTCCAAGATGTAAACTCAGAATTGCGAGATATAAACACAGAATTGCAAGATATACAGTAAACACAAAATTGCGCAATATAAATGCAAAATTGCGCAATATAAACTCAGAATTGCGAGATATAAACGCAGAATTTTGAGACATATGCAGAATTGCAATATATACTGTAAACGCAAAATTGTGAGATATAAATGCAGAATTATGAGTTAAAAATGTGCAATTCTGTGAGATTTTTGCAACTGCAAGGGAAAAAGTCAGAATTGTGAGATAAAAAGTCACGATATTTATTTTTTATTCCGTGGCAGGGAGAAAAAACAGAATTGAAAGATGTAAAAAGTTGCAGTTGTGAGAGAGAAGAAAAGAAGTCCAGATTGTGAGAGAAAGAAATTGCAATTACCTTCCAATTTCACAATTTCTCAACCAAATAGAAATACTGACATAATGCAACGTTAAAGTAAAATATGTTTTTCCTTTTAATTTTAGGATGAAATATGACTTGGACATATCTTGACAGTTTTTGTAAGATTCAGATTATTTGACTTCTCTAATGTGATGCATTTCTGTGTAAAACAGAATATTTAGTGGGAAATAATCAAAGGTGAAACTATTTAATCTGGTGATAGGATTGTGAAAAGTGGGCTATGAACTTTTTATATTTGTCGTATATTATTATTCCCTGTAGATGCAGCTTTGAGAACATCAGCCAAAAAGAAAGGTCATTTCAGAAGTGCCTAATTGTTTAAATTATTTATTTATTATTATTAGAAATGTAAGTAGTGATAAATTGTGCAAAATAAAATCAGGGACATTTATTAAGAAAGTAAATAGGGTCAGTTTTGACTGCAAGCTTAGAAACTGTACAGTTGACCATGTAGCAAATGTAGTTTGTAGTCAATTGTTTTATTTATTTTTTATTCTGTCTTATGTCTTTTATTCTATAGTCTTGCACCCTAGTTCTTAAATATACTGTATGGGCTGGTAAATGAAACAGAGCATTTTTCAAACTACACGAGGTGTAAAAGTTGCTAAAAATACTACATGTTTATGGTTTCTGGAGAAACTGTGAGTGGTTTTTGAGTATATAAAAGTGTGAAAATGTTGGTGGTTGCCAGGGCATTGCTTTGCTTGGATGCTCTGAATGAATGTCTTGCTGTTTCTAGTGTGTTTCTAGGTCGCTATAATGTTGAGGATGGTTACTAAAGTATCTGTGATATTTTGACCTTTCTAGATTTGGTTTGAGCTGCTTCTTCAGTGTTATTGCAAACCATCAGTGACAAGATTCATGCTAAACGTGGGGTTTGTTGAAGAGTGACCCCTCGACGATCATCTCTCCAGGTCTGGTTTGAAGTAGAGGTCATAATTCTGCGATTAGAGTCTTTTGTTTTCACTTTGTAGATTTCTGCTGCTGTCTGAAGGGGAGGCGTTTATCTTTGTTGGTTATTGGCTGATGAGGCATCAGAGAACGCTCTAAGCTTCTTTGTGTAAGAGCGAAAATCGCTTTTAGCGGTGGATAAGAGGGAGATAATATCAGATAAATCCTGCGGCCTGCGTTAGCATGCAGCATTAGCCGTGTAATAGCATATGGAGTGCAGTTTGACAGAGAGGGATCAGATGGCCGCCAGCCGTTTACCGCAGTTCCGTCTTAATCGCGGAGGGTTAACAGTTGTTTCAGATGCATGCAGAGACAGATAGCCGAGGCCTCTTAGATATTCCGAGCGCATGCTTTTAAAATTCCCCCATGGCTGCAACAGAAGTCTGCAATGGCTTGATAACTCGCGTGCTGTCAGTCGCTGTCGCCGATGCCGAGGGAAGCTACATGTTCTGCTTCAGAGCTTCTTCTCTTCAGGAATAATTTAAAAGTTTTGTGGGACACGTTTGCATTTTTCCTGCAGCGATGGCAGGGCAGACGTCTAATTAAGATGAAGAAAAAGACACAAAAATTGACTAGCTGTTTGCAGATGAACACTTCTGAAAAGGCCTTGTGACACGGGTGCAGAGAATGTGACAGATCGGTCATGCGTCACTCAGTTGAGTCCCTCAGTCTGACAGATGTCCTGTGATTGGCTCAGAGGTTGTGGGGGCGTGTCTCATGTCACCGAGTAATTTAATATAATACATGCTACATGTAGTTGCTGTAAATTTAATTAAAAAATGATTTAGTTTTTTTAATAATCAACTGGTAATGTCTATTTATGGATACTTGTTTATTATGATGATTATTTATATTTATATGTATAAGCAATATTGCAACTTCAGATGCATTCACTGTTAGTTTAGTATCATTGATGTTCCATAGTAGTTTTTGTTGCTATTTTAAATTAGGCATAGATGTGATTTGTATTTGTGAATAATTAACTAAATGGAATCCTTCATCTCATTTGATTATTTTTCTCTTATTTATTTGGAACTTAATGCACACAAACCAAAAGGTTTTATAAAATGAAATAAAATAATAAATCTTTTGGTTTGCACAAGTTTAAAAATAAAAAGAGAAAATATTCAAATGACATGATGCACCTTTAAGTATTTTATTTTGTTAGTTATCCACAAATAGACATGTATAAGCAATATTACAACTTGTTGCATCCATTATTATTTTAGTATAATTGATGTACCATTATAGTTTTTATTTTGAATTATTATTTTTTTTTTCACATTTTTATTTTAGCTAAAGTTTTAGTAATTTTGTGTGTTTGTCATTATTATTAGCTTTCTTGTCTATATATATTTCTTAGGAATTATTATTTTTAATTTATGCATTTTTAATTAATTTAGTACTTCAGGTTTAAGTACATGGAAATGAGAAATGTTGCCTTATTTTTTATTTTATTTCAGCAAATATTTATTTCAAGTGATTAAAATATTTTTTATTGTTTTAGTTAACTATACAAACCCTGGTTATATTAAAATAGGATTTTATACACACACACACACACACACACACACACACACACACACACACACACACACACACACACACACACACACACACATATATATATATATATATATATATATATATATCTCTCGCAAAATCTCTGCTGGTTGACATGTATACTGTTACAACATATATGCTGTCATATCACCCAGCACTACTTGGAGAGAGCAACGGAGGGAATGGCAGGGAGCTACAGGAGGCCAGTAAGGAGATACTGAGGTGCTGAATAAATGTGATGGAGTCACGTGTGTGTCGAGCTGTTGAGCTGTCAGGGCAGGCGGTTTACAGAGAGAGTCAATCTGTCCATGAGCCTCACCAAGCCGCAGGGTGTGTCACGCCCGTCAAAGATGCCATTCATGTGGAAATCAGCGTGAAGGGATGAAAAACAGCTTCGCCTTGACACACGTCTATTTCCTAAAGCAAAACCTGAAGCCCGAGGGGCGACAGAGAGAGAATCCCTATGACCACCAACAGGATGCCAGAGCTGGTGCCTGGTTCGGTGTTTCCTCATGGTGGCATTAAAATACTGAGTTCAGTGGTAAAATACGTACTCACATCCTTCAGGTGCTAGATTTGTGAGCAGGTCATTTAGTAATTAGGTCTGTCAAAGTGAAAGCATCAATTAATATGTTCACAATGGACTCCAGTAAGCACGTACTGAATTTAATGGCCAACATTAGAAGGTTGGAGTTGATTGGCATTGGTTGGTGGTGTTGGTTGGCATTAGTTCCAGTGGCCAGCATTTGAAGGTTGGGTTGGTTGGAGTTTTTTAAAGTTCGTTGGTGTCTGTCCATGTTGGTTGGTGCAGCTTGGTTCCAGTGACCAACAATAGAAGGTTGGGTTGGTTGGAGTCAACTGAAGTTGGTTGGTGTTAGCTGGCATTGATTGGTGCTGTTTGGTGTTGCATACCAGAGCTTGGTTCCAATGGCCAACATTAGAAGATTGGAATTGACTGGACTTGGTTGGTGTTGGCACTGGTTGGCATTAGATACCAGAGCTTGGTTCCAATGATCAACCTTTGAAGGTTGGAGTTGAATGGAATTGATTGGAGTTGGATGGAGGTGAATTGAGTTGATTGGAGTTGGCTGGTGTTGGTTGGCGCTAGTTGGTGCTGGATGGCATTGGATACCAGAGCTTGGTTCCAATGGTCAACATTTGAAGGTTGGAGTTGAATGGAATTGATTAGAGTTGGTTGGAGTTGAATGGAGTTGGCTGGTGTTGGTTGGTGCTAGTTGGTGCTGGATGGCATTGGATACAAGAGCTTGGTTCCAATGGTCAACATTTGAAGGTTGGAGTTGAATGGAATTGATTAGAGTTGGTTGGAGTTGGATGGAGTTGATTGGAGTTGAATGGAGTTGGCTGGTGTTGGTTGGTGCTAGTTGGTGCTGGATGGCATTGGATACAAGAGCTTGGTTCCAATAGCCAACATTTGAAGGTTGGAGTTGAATGGAATTGATTAGAGTTGAATGGAGTTGGATGGAGTTGATTGGAGTTGAATGGAGTTGGCTGGTGTTGGTTGGTGCTAGTTGGTGTTGGATGGCATTGGATACAAGAGCTTGGTTCCAATAGCCAACATTTGAAGGTTGGAGTTGAATGGAATTGATTAGAGTTGAATGGAGTCGGGTTTGTTGAAGCTGGTTGGACTTAGTTTGCATTAGGTAGTGTTTGTTGGCATTTGTTGGGAATGTGAATGGACCTTTTAACACCGTCAACACATTTAATCCATTTTAATTACATTTTAACCGCTGAAAACTGTAAAGTCTGATCAGAACAAAGCTGCAGCATAAGCTTCTCTTTCACACTCACACCAAAGGTCCCTGGTCGACCAGCCATTTATCAGTAAATGATGGAGAAAGACCCTCTTAATGGGTCATTTATTTATAAATCAATCTGAGATGGGACGTTTGACAAAAGCAGAGGTCATTTGCCTTATTAAAGGTCAGGTGAAATGAACGAGTGAAACACTTTCTTTCAATAAAATGCTGATGGCAGTAAGGTTGTGCTCTTAAAGTGTGTGGAAGGTTGTTTTATTATGGTGTTTGTATATCCTTTTGTGTTTTATAGACTATATATATACACTGGCTGTCAAAAGTTTTGAATTATTGGTGAGCTATTCTGCACTGTTGTATTAATTTGCAATGTATTTTTCACTCGAATAACCAAACTTCTTTTCTCAGCTGTCCAAATTCATTGTCTCAGAATCATTGTAGGCTTACTGTAGTAAACTGGGGGAAGGCAAGAAGTTTATGTACTTGTTCGTGTTTGCGTGTTGTATATAGAGTTGGTTATCATTTGAATTTTATCAATTTCGATTCTACTTATCGATTCCGGTTCTTTTCGATTCCAATGTGATTAAATAATGATATCAAGCGTTGTGTCTCTTTCTTTTTTTTTTTGCAAACTATTTATTTGCAGCTGAATACCATGAACAAAAGAGCTGTTTGTGTGCAAAATATAACTCCATGATTCTGGATAAATTGAGTTTTTTCTTTTCTTTTTTTTCCCAATGGAAGTTGTGTTTCTCTCATGATTCTGAAGAAAAAAACATTAGACAACTAAACAAAATCACATGCAATTTATGAATGAATGATTCAGTGACTTCCTTATTGGATGAATCAGCATTCTTGAACGAATGTCTTGTATGATTCAAAGACAAATACATTTTAACAGCCCCTTTTCACCACCTACTGTTGTAACAATGTAATCGATAAGTCTTCATTTGAAGTGTCAAATTACTTTCAGAAGGTGATTTACTCTATTTTAATCGCTACTGTACATATCAGAGTTTAACAATAAACTTTTATCCCAGTACTTCTGTTATTTGAATGTTTGTAACACAGAAATAATAATACTGTGTGGTTGAAAAGACTGTGAAGCTGTTTCATTCATGACAGATGACAGCTGCTGTCTTTAGGTCAACGGCAGTGCGAACGCAAATTTAAATGTTCAAATCACACTGAATGGAGCGCTTAGATTAGCGAGCAAGGTCCTGGCAGACCTTAAGTATCCGATTCTGGAATTGGAATTGATTTTCGATTCCAAACCCTAATGATGAATACAAAAAAATTTTATATTCAAAGTGATTGACATCCAAGTCAGTGGAGAAACAGACTTGGCTTTGGTGGAAATAGGGTAAAAGAGAGAGAAAGAGTGACAGGAACAGAGAACACAGAGTGTGAAGGGCCGTTTAATGCCATTAGATGATAGAGGACAAACCCCTAATGAAGTAATGAACCAGGACCATTAACATCTCACACGGACTGAATAACATCATAAACTCACATCTGCACTGAAACCGAGAGCCGAACCTGCCTGGTAATGAGACTGATGGAAAACATTAAGACCAACAGAAGTAATGAATAGAAAATGACACTTCTCCAGGCCTGGAGTTTAGTCATTTTCACTTCACTGTTATTGTTTTCAACACACTGATTTGGGGTCAGTTCAGGTTCAGTCTCAGAAGATGAGAGACCTCTCCACCTCTTCAGGCAGAAAACACTCATTTAATTTAATTCCTCAATCTTTCATTCATTCCTTCAGCCTTTCATCGTCTCATTTCCCAAGCACACGAGAAGCAAATTAGCAGCAGATCCTTGATTTAATTCCCATGAAACCCAAATTATTGCTCAAGAGCTCTTGTTTTAAGAAATATTAATTACATTCCACATTTGCATCAGAAGCTTCTGAACTCAGTAACATCTCTAAATTTAAGTCATTTGGAGATGAAAACGACCATCGTATCAGTGGCAGATGACATGCATATAAAATGTGGCCTACATGCAGACGGTTCTCTCACGGGTCCGTGTTTGGCGAGTGTTGCTGGCTGTGAAAGTCCGGCTCAACCTCCATCTGTCCCTGACACCTCACGGGCTCCACCAGAATCAATCCGGCTCAAACTGGCAGAACTTTACTATCAGACCGACTGATACTATAGCAGCTCTGAGGGCGCTTTCACACTAGAGCTGCTGTCCGAGTGGTTTCGTACCTGTGAACCGCACGCACATCTGCTTCAAATGGCAGTCTGGAGTGAGAGACACTATAGTTCACATGTACTGAAGAATATTTATGCTATTAAATAAAGGTACATTTCTAATATCAATACTATTTGTTATTTAGACTTTCCTCTTTAAATACAGTAAGTATCAGCTGTTTGCAAAGTGATCTACATTTGGTTTTTGACCACTAAAAATGGGTAGAATTCAATATTTTGCACAAAAAGCCCCCTATCTCTGGCAATGAACCATATAGAGCATTAAAAATGATAAAAACAAAAGAAAAGTTTGTTAATAAGTAAAATTTAAAAGAGTATTGAGATGAGTGTTGAATGAATGCAAACATTGGAAATATAATATATTTGACATATGTTCTATGCAAATGTTTTGGTAGAGGGAAAATAGATACATTTTCAGTTTCAACATTATTTGTTCTTCAGACGTTGCATTTTAATAGAAACAAGTACCAGCTGCATGCAAAGGGGCCTATACTTGTTTTTTGAGCACTAAAACATTTGTACAATTTAACAATTTACTCCTGAAGCCAAGTTGAAATCCTAGTATCTCTAGAAATGAAACTTACCGGGCCTTAAAAATGAAGATACTAAAAGAATAGTTTGTTAAGAATAAAAATATAAAAAGATATTAAGATATCTTTAATACTTGTTGAGTTACAAGTATGCAGACTTCAGGAAAAAAAAACACAAGTGTTTTTCCTCATTTTTGAATGGTCGTCATTGGCATATAATGCAACAAAGATTGCTAAAGTCATCGGATTTTACTAATAGAGCTGCCAATCTCTGTCTAGAAATAACAAGGATGCCATCTTTCTAAAGTCAGTTTACCCCCTGCAGTTTACTCAATAAATATTCATGCATGTCATTTGAATATTTTGGCTTTCATCACTATATCTATCTATCTATCTATCTATCTATCTATCTATCTATCTATATACAATCAGAAAAAAAATATATATATATTATAATTTTATTTTCTGATTGTATATATATTAAATTTTTATTTTCTGATTGATTTGACACAGAATAACCCAATATTTCACAATATTACCATTTTACTGTATTTTTGATCAAATAAATGCAGCCTTGGCGAGCAAAAGAGACTTCTGTGAAATATATACAGCGGGTAAGATAAGTATTGAACACGTCACCATTTTTCCCAGTAAATATATTTCTAAAAGGTGCTGCTGACATGAAATTTTCACCAGATGTCGGTAACAACCAAAGCAATCCATACATACAAAGAAAACAATACAAATAGAAATTAAGAAATTAATGTGTAATAAAATGGAATGACACAAGTAAAAGGTATTGAACCGCTGAAATTTATTTGATGCGTTGTACAAAAGCCTTTGTTGGTAATGACAGCTTCAAGACGCCTCCTGCAGGAGAAACTAGTTGCATGCATCGCTCAGGTGTGATTTTGGCCCGTTCTTCAACACAAACAGTCTTCAGATCTTGAAGGTTCTGTGGCCTCTTCTATGATCTCTGATCTTTAGTTACTATTTTCTATTGGATTCAAGTCAGGTGATTGGCTGGCCGTTCTAGCAGCTTTACTGTCTTTCTCTGAAACCAATCCAGAGTTTCCTTGGCTGTGTTTGGGATCATTGTCACCCTTGTTTCATCTTCATCATCCTGGTACTGTAGGTGTTGGGACTGAAGCTAATATTAATTTCCACTGACGAGGGGCAGGATTGTTTTTTAATTACTGATTGATTTCAGCTGGTGCCTTGGCTTTCCATGCCTTCTTGCACCTCCCTTTCTTCACATGTTCCATACTTCTTCCCCGTGTCATTCCATTTTATTACACATAACTTCATTTCTGAACTTTTTTGTTTTGTTTTCTTTGTATGCATGGATTACTTTGGTTGTTACCGACATCTGGTGAAAATATCAAGTCAACAGCACCTTTAGAAATATATTTACTGAGAAAAATGGTGATGTGTTCAATACTTATTTTACCCGCTGTACGTAGATAAAAAAACAACAACATTGCAATTGGTATGAACACAATCTGGTCTAAACTGCGTAAATGAACTGATATTAATGACATAAAATGTGCCTGTTGTTGTATAAATCATTTCTTCATTTTGTCTCCCCAGTAATTGCCTTTAGCGAGCAGCTTGCGTTCTTCACATCTCCTAGAATTAATCCACAGCAAAAGACGAGTGCTGTTGTGAATGTATTAAGGTTTGGTAGTAAAACCAAATGAGCCTCGTATCAGCAGAAGCCCTGAATTAAATTGACCCGTGCTGGTTTAGCATCCATATAAAACAGACCAATCCTTGCAGAACCTCTAAATCAAATTCAGCAATCCTGGCTTAACGTTTATATCACAAAAAAACAGTCCTGGCAGAACCTGCATGTCAAATTGAAAAATCCTGGATTAGAATTCATATCCGAATGAACCTCAATATCAAATTGACCAATCCTGGCAAAGCTAATTCTGCTTTAATCCGTCTTTCAAGCCGGGGTTGGACTCTAATGGGGTTTGGATCTTATGAACTCTATTGAATGAGATGGAAGGTCAAATGAAATCACAATAATCACTAAATCACTTTTCATGACCTTACATGTTAGCATAATTGGTGCAAGATCAAGCATGTAGAAGCGTTTAATGTAATCTGAAAGAAAACCAAATGCATTGATTCTACAACAACAGTGCCTTTGAATCAAACAAATAATCAATTACTTTTGCCGTAGCTGAACATTTCCCAGCATTCTCATTCATCAGGACTGGCGTTTGTATCCAGCGCTCCAGCTGCGGTTCGCTAGCTGATTTAGCATTTCCACTCTGCCACGTTCCTCCAACAATCTGGGCGATTTTTCAGCGCTGCTGCCGCGGCACAAGAGCAGTACCCTTTTGTTTTTATTGTTTCCTAACAACTTTTTAAACACATTGTAGATCTTGTAAGGCTAAACTAATCGTTGAGGTGATTATGTTCGCCCACTATCTTCCAGGCGAAGTAGACTATTTATCAGCCTGTGACAAAATCCAAGGTGCTTCTGTTTGATTAATAACTTTTTAATGTTCACTAGTGCTGAGCCATTTAGATGTGGCCTGTAGTACAGAAGCGCCAGCCCTCTCACTCCTGATTAAACACGTCTAGACTCTAATCGATGCTAGTTTTAGACCTGAGAGCACCTGTCAGAAAATTCAATATCAAGGCTCTGGCTGAGTCCACATTTGTAAAATGTCACACTGTGGACTTGTTTGGGTGAAATTCAGAATTTAAATTCTCCTTTTTTATTTATGAGATTAAATTTGAATTTAAAGGCACAGTTCTCCCTGAAAATGTGTTCACCCTCAGGTCATCCAAGATGTAAGTGACTTTGTTTCTTCAGCAGATTTGGAGAAGTGTAGCATTGCATCGGTGTCTCAGCAATGGATGCTCTGCAGTGAATGGGTGCCGTCAGAATGAGAGTCCAAACAGCTGATAAAAACATCACAATAATCCACAAGTAATCCACACCACTCCAAAAAGTCCATCAAGATGTTTTTAACTAAAATACGAGTCAAGAGATCAAGCAGCGTTTACAAGCCAAAACAGCTCTAAACAAATATGTGGCTGGATTTTGATGTGAGAGACAACAGGAAATTGACTTTTTCACCGGAGGAAGCATTATTATGGATTATGGACTCCTATTTTAGTTGTAAGCAACAGTTTGTAGTTAAAAATGTCTTAATGGATTTTTTCCTTACAAATATGCAGCTTTTGTCTTCTCCAGATGTTAACTGATGGACTGGAGTGCTGTGGATTATTGTGATGTTTTTATCAGCTGTTTGGACTCTCATTCTGACGGCACCCATTCACTGCAGAGCATCCATTGCTGAGACACTGATGCAGGGACACATTTCTCCAAATCTGATGAAGAAACAAACTCATCCTAATCTTGGATGGCCTGAGGAAGAGGACATTTTCAGCTAATTAAAATTTTTGGATGAACTATTCCTCAGTCTGCCTGCAATAATCAGTATTTGGACCAGGGTCTTTAGTTGCCAGCACGACCCAGAATGTTCCTAATGTCTGGATGGTACGGAGGCAGTGATGTTGTCGTGGTGATACGGGAGGTGTTATGTTATTATGCTGTGTTGAGAACGTCATGTTGCTAAGGAGAGATGGGATTGTCATGGTGATGTAACAGAAGTAATGGTGTTATGAGAGATGATGGGTTCATGTTGTGCTGTAGTATCGATTTGATGTCATTGTAAAGGATTAGAAGTCAGATTCCAACTCAGAAAACTGACCGTAAACCCTAATGAACTTAAACAGCATCATTCTTTTAAATGTCTTGAATGCTTTTATTTTAGTTACCTGCCACACGTTTTTCCCTGTAAGCATCTGAAGAAAGTTAAGAGGATTTTTCTATGAAAAGCAGACAAACGACAATGACTTCTAGACAGTAAAGAGATTACACAGAGACTTTGGCTGGCATCTCCTGATACTCGGATTTCCTCCGGCGAAGAAGTAATCTCGCATCTGTCCCCTGTAGAGTTTCAGGGTAAATCTCAACAATGTCTCAAACTGTGCTCAGATTCACCAAGATACCAAAGTCTTAAGTATAAAGAAAAAAAAAAAAATGTAGCTCTATATTCTAAATTTACATTAGTATTATTTCTATACTATTATAATATTTGGTAATATTTTGAATGCACTTTTAGTTTTAGTTTCAGTAATTTATGTGCATTTGTTTATTTTATTAGTTTTCTAAAGATTATTAAAATTATATAGAAATTATATTTATTTTAGTTTTAGTAATTTTAGTTCTTAAACTTAAATTTCAGTTTCTTGCCAAGGCAACATTTAAAATTTAAAATTTTTCATTTAATATTTCTTTTAATTTTTCATCATTTAATTTAATTTTATATTTTAATTAATACATTTTATTTAGTTTTTTTTATTATAAATATGTTTTAACTGATCTTCATTTCAGTTAACAAAAATGATTTTAATAGTTTATATGTCAACTTTTGACTCGTTTGTCTTTTTGTATTACGTTTGGAATTTTAGGAGAAACATTTGATGCAAAGTTGATACATCAGTGTAACAAATTGGAACTTTGAACTCAACTTGACAGCACTGGCTTCTGTAATCTGACATGAAGCAGAATATTCAATGAGAAATTAATGTTGGGGCTTGATTTAATCAATGAAGATTTGACTGGATTGTGTATTTGGCAGGTGGTTGAAAAATATGAGCGCTCGGTGGCGTCAAATGAAAAGGAAAGTAATTTCAGAGGCGGAGCAAGTTATTATGTTATGATGAAAGATTATGGAGGTAAGCCTTTTTTTTTCCTTTTGTAATAACATACAGTGATGAATTGTTGACAGTATTAGTAGTTGTTTTCATTCTGAGTCTGTCCTTCCTATCTGGTTCTGGTGGTTTCATATAGAAAGCCACTTTGACATTCTTTCCAAGTGCTTCACTGTATTAAGTTTCCACTCACAACTTGCATGATGTGAGAAGATCACCAAAGATTTAGATGTGCCACAGCTTCCATGCCAATCTAATCTGACATAATCATTTCAAAAGCGTCCTAATATACGGCGCAAACCGCTTAAGCGCTACTTTCTGGAAAGCACAGCTTGAAAGGTTTGGAGAGCATTAGCATAGAGCAGCTCGACTTAAAAGCCAGAAATCCATTTATAGGGCAAATGGCACTGAAAGAGAAAGGACGGAAACAGACAGACACCAAATAATGAAATAAAAACATCGAATGCACACACAGTCCCGCGAGACGCAGATTAGCTCTCAGCGAGGGAAGGAGATGTGCATTTGAGTAGCCGTAAGCTCTTGTTTGCAGGCTGAAACCCGCCGTTGAGTGGAGGATCTGACAGCAGACAGCATGTCCGCGATGATGGAGAGCTCCAAACAGCTATTTGTTGGTCCGCCTCCGCGGCAGACAGCGTGATTGATGAGGATATGTGTTCGCTGCCATTAGCATGGGGGCTAAATCAGTGGTCTGTGTTGGACCTCTGCCACTCTCGCTGTTCGCGCTCCATGTTCATTAGCTTCTGCGAGGCTTTTTTTATCACCTAAAGACTTTGATTTATTATCTTAGAGTTCGTAATGCAATTGGAACTACCTGAATGTGCCCTTGAGAATCAATAAAGCACGTCTGTCTGTATCTCCTATAGCTTTCAATCTATAACCACCAATCCAGGCCTTCACACTGGTCTGACTCGAGTTGCTGTATCACTTCTAACTGATCAGACTTATAATTTTTGTTAAATGGAAGATCAGAAGTACAAAAAGTCTCATACTTTCATTGAGGGGGTCAACATTTTTGTACAGTAAGACTTAAGAGTGTTTAACGGTCTATCGCCAGAAAAGCTTAATGACTATCCTAGTATAAAACATGTTAAATCATGCTAGTAACATACTAAAACATGTTAGCAATGTGCTAATCATGCTAACAACATGCTAGTCATGTTAAAAACATGCCAACATGTTAATCATGTTAAAACATGTTACCGAATGCTAATCACATTAAAAACATGTTAGCAAAATATGCTAATAATGTTAGAAACATGTTAACAACATGTTAACCATGCTAACAATATGCTAATCATGTTAGAAACATGTTAGCAAACCTGTTAATCTTGCTAGCAACATGCTAATCCTGTTAAAAACTCGCTACCGACATGCGAATCATGCTAACAACATGCTAGCAATATGCTTATCATGTTAAAAACATGCTAACAACATGTTAACGTGTTAATCATTCTAACAACATGTTAACGTGTTAATCATTCTAACAACATGCTAATCATGTTAGAAAAAATATGCTAGTAACAAGCCAACATGTTTATCTTGTTAACAACATGCTAATCATACTAGAAACATGTTAACAAATTGCTAACAACATGCTAATCCTGTTAAAACATGTTAGCAATACTCCAATCATGTTAGAATCTTGTTAGCAACATGTTAACAAAATGTTAATCTTGCTAGCAGCATGCAAATCATACTAGAAACATGCTAACAACATAATAATCTTACTAGAAACATGTTAACAACATGCTAACAAAATGCTAATCCTGTTAAAAACATGCTAGCAATATTCCAATCATGCTCAAGTCTTGTTTGCAACATGTTAACAACATGTTAATCTCGCTAGCGACATGCTTATCATACTAGAAACATGTTTACAACATAATCACGCTAACAAAATGCTTGCAACATGCTTGCAACATGCTAGCGGCAAGCTAACATGTTAAATCATGTTAGCGCTGTGCTAAATAATCCTGTCAACATCTATCTGATCTGTCCATCTAAGTTTTGAAACATCAAGCTTTTACAACTGCTTCAAACGTTCAGAATCGTCTTTCTCCAGCCAACTTCACAAGCTTCACACACATCTAGATTTGATTGGGATTGTTTTCTTGTCAGTGTCCAATAGTAATAATAAAATTCCTCTTATAACAGCAGATGGATTTCATTCTAAAACAATGAAAAGTTCAGCGCTTGTGTTTGCTGTAGATGTCTTTGAACTTCCCCACATAAACCGTTCTGCCGACCTCTATTTACGTCTCAAACCAGGATCTGGTTTCACATCACTATAGATCTGCAGTTCTCAGCTGCTTAAACACAAACGCTCTCGTCAGCGTTTCTGCTGCCTCTCGTATTGATCGGTTGCTCTGGATGCAGGAGGAATGTTGGCTTTACTATGGAGAGATTCAAGGGAAATGTGGCACCAACTGGAAACCTGAGCTCTGAAAGTATTGCAGATAAATCTCATCATGGCTCGAGCATGATAATGTGTGTTGCGATGGTTTCTTAATACGTCTTCCTGATCTTATTGTGAACGATTCATCAGTGCATGTTATTCTAAATGAAAAACGATGCTTCGTTCTGTTGTGAAACAGCATCCAGTTGATTCACAAATCAAGTCCCACTCGGCATAGTTTTTTACATTAGATATCTGTTTGACTCTTAAAATGAGTCACATTACAGAAGTAGAACAGGTGATGTCATTATTTTGCTCTTAGAAATGTTAAATCCAGCGAAAAACTGGAAAATGCAAAAATAAAAGCCCCCTTTGCTGGAGAAAGTAGTGATATTTAACACTGTAAATCCTCATGTATGAAATAATAGTCAGAAAATTCGGTGTTTTTGAAATTGAACAGTTTATTGAAACTATAGACAGAATATAAAAATAAAAATAAAAAAATGTTTGCATATGTGTTTTTGTTGAGTATTGTATTTGATCCATCAGGCTTTTATGGCTCATGTAATATTATATAGTGAGAATATGGAGGGAAGTAAAATATTCAGAAATATGTCATTTGCTGCAGATGCTGATATTTATATGAACAAAAAGCGATGAAATTGTGAGGCTTATAATGTAAATGATAGCAGTATAGCAGATACTTACATAAAATGATATACATATCAGTCATCATTGATAATTTAGAGGCCTCGCAAATTAGCGAATAGGCTTATAGGCTTAAAGGGATATTTCACTCAAAAATGACAATTCTGTCATCATTTACTCACTCATAAGATGTTCCAAACCTATATGGCTATTTTATTCTGCAAATCATAAAAAGAAGATATTTTTTCAAGAACATTGGAGACTGAACAAATATCTTCTGTCTTGTTTCACAGAATAAAGTCATTTCAGGTAAGCAACTGATGGCAAAATGGGTGTATTTTCTCTTCAAGACATGATCTGACACAGGTTTATCTGGGGACATGGTGACATCTGCATTTAGAACAACACTTAAATGTCACGGTGGCAAGCCGCTATCATCCGCTATCAGCTCTGCTGAGCTCGGAGCAAGACTTTCTCGCCTGGTTGACTTTAGAGCAGGTCTGAAGTGGCCCGGCCTCACAAGGTGAAAACAGGTTTTCAGCAGCTCACTGAAGCGGTTTTCTCCCTCCGGGGGTTCTTGCAAGTGCAGGCTAAGAGAATTTAAATGTCAGGAGCTTATTATGTCAACAAAATTTAGCGTCAGTCGGGTCCACTTTAACGCATCCCTGAGTCTGTCGCTATAAGCTGGAAATTGTGATGCATTATTGATTTAAAGCGTGTCACAGAAAGGCAGCCAGAGGAAGAGCATGAAACATTTCCACTGTCGGATGACCAGCAGTGGAAGAGAAGGTGTGAGGTGTGTATCACCTCGAGATGATGGAGGACCAGCTTGGGTTTACAGTTACAGCTGCGGACAGACGAGTGATTGCTCAGATCATCTGTGTTTTTGAGGAGAGTGATGCTACTAAATGATCAGACAAACCTATCGATCGTTCGTTCATTCAGTTTATCTATCCATCTGTCTGTCGTTCGTACGTTCTTCGTTCAGTGTATCATTCTATCATGTTATCTATCGTTCAGTCTGTCTGTAAATGTTCCAGCTTTTCAAGCTCCCATTTTTGGTTTTATAGGTAAACGTGATATCTGATTTAATTTTAATTATTTTTTTTTAATAGTACTTCATTCACATTTGCGGTTCTGCATCTGTTTGCTCCGTTCAGATGCTGTAGTGCTGTTGTAGCATGTGTATCAGATAATGCACCCAGAGAGAGCGTCTCAATGGGTCCAGCACTGGTTTTTGAGGCTGGTTTGATGCTAGCTGAATGTTAATTAAATTCTAATTACGCTTTGCAAATGAGCAATCAAGATGAGCAAATTAGGGTCAACTTCAGGCTTCAATATCTGACAGGCTGCCAGGACTCAGAGGAAGGAGCTTTTAAATGGAGTGCTAACCAGCGTCCAAAACTGAGATGGGCCAAGGACGGGAAATAGATCCGATACTGAGCGTGTCCATGAGACAAAGAAGGAAGACAGACTTATTCCCGAGCCCCCGAGACTTTGGCCCCGTTCCCATTTAAAGACGTCTAGTTTTCCGAACCATTACCCGTGAGAGATGGCTGCATGTCTAGAGGCGAAATAACCGGTTAAAGGCATGTTTAACACTGTCAGCAGAAGGTGGCCCAGTTTTATTGTAACTGTATCGGCGCTGACCATATTCAGTCAGCCAGTGAAAGTACCAGCGGTTCACAGCGTTCAGGTGGATTTGTGTTTTTACGATGAGGAACCTTCACTCTATTTGTACTTACTGTATGCTGTTCTCTTTTCTTTTTGTTTAGTCAGGTTTTCTTCTCTCGCTTTATTCCATCTTCAGTGTTCACAGAGAACTTTTACCGCACTTTGGTCCACTGTACTCTTGACATAAAATCGAGACTAATCTCATTGACGAGTGTGCAATGCAGTTCAATAGCTCTAAGCTAATAATCCTAGCTGATGCCCAGAAATAGAAATCGGTCCATAAAAGCTTTTCAGCGTGCTTGGACTGCATCGAAGGAATCTAAAGGGACATTAGGAGTTTGGGAAAGCTTAACTTTGTTGCAGGTTTGTTAATTTGATAATGTTTTACATTAGCTGTATAATGCTATATAATTCATTCAATTATTTTTGTTAATTTGAAGTATTTTGGAGCATGCAAAACAATTCATTAAATTATTTGTTTGATTGTTTGTTATTTTGGAGCATGCAACACAATTCATTAAATTATTTTTTGTTAATTTAGAACATGCAACAAAATTCATTAAATTATGGTTGGTTAATTATTAATAATAAATTATTTTATGTTGCAACCTTATATATTTATATAAGTTATATATATATATATATATGTAATAATTTTTTGTTTTGTGTAGAAGTAGCATGCAACAATTCATTAAATTATTATTTTTTTGTTATTTGGAGCATGCATCATTTTTTTGTTATTTGGAGCATTTATTCTTTTTTTGTCATTCGGAGTATACAACAATTAATTAAATAATTTTTGGGTTAATTTGCAGCATTCAACATAATGCATTAAAATGTTATTTGCTACTTTAGAGCATGTAATACAGTACATGTGCAGTTTAAAACAACTGAGGTTATGTAATTTTATATTTTCTATAAGTGAATGGGTAGCTAATGTAATTTACTTTTAGAAATGATGGTTGTCTTTAATATTTAATGTAATAATACTACATGATGGAAATGAATGCTGAAATCATGACTGGCATGTTTTCTTTTTTTTTTTACCACACGACTACTTCCCAAATAAATAAATAATTGGATATGAAATATTGATTTGAGCTGAAATTATTTTATTATGTGAGAAGAAAGAGAGTGCGGGAGAGAAAACTAGAACAGCATGTAGGAAAATCGATTGACAGCGTTCAGTTTTACAGTTTAGAGCTCATTATACTGCAGAATGCTGTGATCCACCAATCAGAATCCAGTATTCCAGAGCACTGTCATCAATTATGATATTTTAAATGATAGTGATATAACAGTACTGCATAGTGTATGTCATATACCATTATGCTTTATTACTAAACACTCTTTATTATTCCAGCAGACACAGACAAATGAAGGCTCTGTCAAGTGGTAATGATTCTATTAATGAGATTTCATTTCCAACAGCTAAAAGCCATATGAAAAACATATGCCGCTCATCGACAGCGATGCCAGAGGTATGTTTCCGCATTTGAAGAGACAAGCTTTATATAATTTGGCATAAAAGACAAGATTTTAAATAGTTTCTTGTTAGCAAGCCATATGTTAGAAACAAGAAGTATATTTTGCTGGTAAAAAGAAATCATATTTCTTCATCAGTAGATTATATTAATGGAAAAGCTCTTTAAACACTTGAGATTTAGTCTTAAAATAAGTTTTATAGGTTTATAATGAAAGTAGATCTTTAAATCCTTAAAGTCAGTCTGTTTGAATGCTAAAGGTTGGTTTTATTTAAATAAAGCTCACGTCACATCAAGACCTCTCATCTTCTGTAGGTTTATAGATGCTATGTAAACATGTTTTGTATGTCCGCTCTTTACTCGAGTGTGTTAACCGCAGACATGCTAACATTAGAGTAGCTGTCAAGCTAGCAGCGCCGCTCTACATCCTAAAGAGCGTATTCATCATTTACCATCTCAAAGGACCGAGCATCAAGACACGTCCACGCTTTTCACACGCAGCATTAAATATGAATCCCAGATGGGATCAAGTATTCTTAGATCAAATGTTAGCAGATAAACAGACTTAGCCGAGCCCTCGCTAATGCTATCCTTAGCAAAGGACCTTTGTGTTCCTGTCAGTGCCGACAAGCTGTTTAAAAATCCAACATATGAACATCTCGTTGAGATAGCAGAAGAGTTTTATAATTAGCATCAGTGTCTGTTCACTTACTTTAAAGTATACAGGGTTATTATTAAAACCATAAAAACATACATTGAGACAAAATATACATTTAATTTATTCTTTCATTGCTTAAAATAAAACCAACATTCTCTGAATAAAATAAAATAAATGTATTTTTATTTTATTTCAGCTGTTAAGATTTCTCATTTTCGATAGTTTAAGCACAAAAAAATGCAGCATTAAAATAATAAACTAAAAGCTAAACTATACAAATTATAGTCAAAAAAACCTAATAAAAATTGTTGAAGTTGTATAATTTAATATTTTCAATATGGGATTTTTTAGCTAAAATAATTGACTGTTTGAATGATAATTGACTTTATTTTATATAATAATATGGTGTGATGGAAAAGTACATTCAGCCAGTTATTAATGCCAAAATCATAATTATGAAAGCTGAAGTGCTATAATAACTAAAACTAAAACTTAAAAAAAAGAATATATATATATATATATATATATATATATATATATATATATATATATATATATATATATATAAGCATATATAAAAAATAAAATAAAAGCACATAAAATTACTTAATAGCATTAAATAACTTTAAAAATATTAAAAACAAAATTAAAACTAACTTTAAATGCTTACAATTAAAATGTAAACAGAAAACTATTAAATATAATTTAAAATGTTAATGGAAATTGTAACAGTATCTCGATGCTAAAATGGCATTGATACTGTAGTATTGCCATTAAAATGACTTAATAACTTTAAGTAACATAATTAATTTGATAACTTTAAAATTAAGAAGAAAAAAATAAAATCTAATTCAAATTATTAACAAAAACTATAATAAAATAGCTAAAATAATACTGATGCCATAGTATTGCCATTAAAAAATACCATGTTTTCAACTTCTCTAAATTTAATGTCACAGGACCTACAAAGATGAGCCCTAATAATTTAAATATGCTAATTAGTGGTTGATTGCTATGTGTTTTTAATGCTTAGTGTGATACAGTGCCACATATCTAAAAGTGTTGTCTATGTAGTGTGTGTGTGTGGAGAAGATTATCTCAAAATGCATTGTGACAAATGCAAAAAAATCTGTTCATGACGGTTGGTTATGTAAGGGAAATATTAATTAACTAATTAAATATAGATGATATTGTTCTAGATTTGTGCGATGCATTTGTATGCTTATTAGAGTACTGCATCATTAGCTTAGCAACACACTTGGAGCCAGATGTGAGCCGCGTCTCCTGTGTGCTTCACATGTGCTATTTTGGGGCTGTATGTGGAGCGCTCCAGATCAGTCACATATGTGACTCTGATTTAGTTAGCTGAGCTGGTGATGTTTGGAGCAGAACCAGCCCGAGCGCGTGTGAAGCAGCGGACGCGTGCCAGAGATGTGCCACCGCTGCTTGTTTTGTGGGTCTGAAGATAATCTGCGTTGTCACAGATGAGTTAGTGTAGTACTAGAGCCGCTGAGCTCCAGAAATGACACTGAGACGTCACTGATACCTGGAGAAAATACAACAGCTTCAGTTGCACGAGCGCCAAACGCTGCGTTACATGAGAGCGTGTGAGAATTGTGCATTACGAGCAAGTTCTGTGAAATCATCCTTGCATTAGTTATGACGAGTTAATGATGCATATTAATCACTTCACACCTTGAGATGTTGCATTGAAGTGTTGCATTAGTAGAAATCTACTTAAAATACAATCATCTTTCTAGTCTTTGAGATGGATGACAGCAATGAAGACACTTCCAAAATAACAAAATAAACTGATATTATTATGTGATTTTAAACTAGTTTTATAGCGTAAAATATTTTATACATGATTACAATTTAAAATAACTTTTCTATTTGAAAATATATATATATACACAAAATTATAATAATATTTTTAGTATTTATTTAAATTTTATTTAAATTAAAATTTTTAAGCCATTTTATGACAATTGCACTCACAGTTTCTAGCTATTAAAAGATATTAGAGCATAATTGTATATTATGTAATAAATATATCTAAAAAATTATTGCACATGGTTGATTAACCATATGTTTTAAATATTTTATGAATTTAGATTTTTTTTAATTGCAATAATATTTAACAATCGCATAGTTTTTAACTTTAACTTTTTTTTTTTTGATCAATTAAATGCAGCCTTGGTGAGCAGAAGAGACTTTTAAAAACATTAATTAAGCTTAATTATTAATTACTTTTGAATAGTAGTGTATGTATTTTCCTGGTTAGAAGATATCTAAATGTATTAGCAAGTGAAATTATTATTATTTTTTATAATATTCAGTGACTTAAAAGAGGGGATTCGTTAACTTTTGATGTCGTGTATATGTGTCTCTTTACGCAGTAACTTGAAATCAAATATATGAATTATGTTCTATGTACAAATACTCATGAGATCATGCTCCTGAGGCAAAATGATTGATTTCGGATCTGATAATGAGATTATGACAGAACATTAGTCAAGCTTGTCAGGCTGAATTATGGTGCTTTATACATGCTTTTATTTAGTTTTCTTTATCTCTGTTTGTACACTGGCATATAGTTGAGCTTAGAGCTCCAGAAATAAACTGAAAAGACAAAAACACTCATTTATGTCACAGAATCTGTATGTCTTTCATATATTGTGTGAGTGGGTCGCATATAGTGGCGTGAAAGACAGAAGAAGAGCAGAACTAATATGAATTCTTCATTTGGCCATGTGACCAATCACTTAATGACGTGTGTGTGTGTGTGTGTGTGTGTGTGTGTGTGTGTGTGTGTGTGTGTGTGTGTGTGTGTGTGTGTGTGTGTGTGTGTGTGTGTGTGTGTTAGAGGACAGGTCACAGGAACGAGACGTCTGAGTTCCTGCTGTTAATGTGGAAGTTAATTTTCCAGCAGTAATGTGAATATATTCAGGCGTGTGTGTTTTTCCTCTAAACAAACCCGGCCTCTAATTACAGTGTTTATATTGCGCTAAAGGAGAGACGTGACTTTATATCAAAGGTTGGGCACTAGGGCTGGACAATGACACTTAAAATATCTCTTTGATATTATTCAGTGTATGTGAATGTTGATATTAATGTATGTGCTTTGAAATGGCATTAAAATAATCTCCAACAAGATCATATCATTCATATTCACCGTATCGTTTCGAAAACCTAGGTTAATTGTATAATACTGACTCATTTTCTCACTTTTTTTGTTTTGAGATCTCAGTTAACTGACTAAAACTACATCAGTGGCACATTAATATCTCATAAAATCATACCTCGCCCATATTTCATCACAAATTAATGCAGCCTTGGTGAGCAGAAGAGACTTTCAAAAACATTTTAAAAAATCATAGATATTCCAAAGTTTTGACCAGTAGTGTGCATATTTTTCCATGTTTGAAGACACCTAAATGTATTAAGTAAAATGTATTAAATATAATATTTACTGATTTTGTTAGTAGTTACAGTAATAGGATTTTTGACAGTAAAATGTGTTTATTCGTCTTGAATATACAGAATCTTACATTTAGGTTTCATAATTTTAGAGCAAAATGTCATTTCTTAGTTTTATTTCTTTCTTTATTGTTCTGTTTTAGGGTGAAATATGACTTGGACATGTTCTTGACAGGTTTAACCTATATGTCTGTATTTTCAGAAGTGATGCTGTTACAACCAACCGTATAAATGCCATTCAAGCTGGGAAATGCACACACACACACACACACACACACACACACACACACACACACACACACACACACACATGTTTGTTTTTGTGAAAAGTGGGGACTCTCCATAGGCGTAATGGTTTTTATACTGTCCTTACTGTATGTGCTATTGCCCTACACCAACCCTACACCTAAACCTACCCCTTACAGGAGACTGTGCATCTCATCTTTCCCCAAAAAAACCTCATTCTGAGTGATTTATAAGCGTTTTGAAAAGTGGGGACATGGGTCAATGTCCTGAGATGTCACCTTCACCTTGTAATACCTGTCATACCTTTGTCATTATACACATCTATGTCCTGACTTTTCACAAAAACGCGCACACACACACACACACACACACACACACACACACACACACACACAAACACGCAGTGCTGTATGACTCTTTGCCCTCACTGTATCCGAATGCTTTCAGTCAAATCACTCAAGACCCTTTTTAGCTCTTCAGGAGATGGAAATTCTCCATCCAAGAAATTGCGGCCGTTCCCTGAGCCTCCCGAAAGCTCTTAGCAGCACTGCGTTGATGCACTCACAAGAAGAGCAAGAAATAAACAAGCATGAAACATTTCTCTCAGAATGCATGTTAATGATTTATATGATAATTTAGAATGTGTAATGTTTTTGAATGAAGACTTTGAGGCTGCATTTATTTGATCAAAAATAGAGTAAAATAGCGAAATCTTATTACAGTTTAAAATAGCTGTTTTCTATGTTAAACAGTAATTTATTTCTGTGATGCGCAGCTGTATTTTCAGCATCATTACTCCAGTCTTCAGTGTCACATGATCTTCAAAAATCATTCTAATATGCTGATTTGCTGCTCGAGAAACATTTCTGATTGTTTGAAAACAATTGTGCTGCACAATATTTTTGTGGAAACTGAGATACATTTTATTTTTCGGGTTTCACAGATGAATAGAAAGTTCAAAAGAACAACATTTATTTGAAATAGAAATCTTTTGTAACATTATAAATGTCTTTATTGGCACTTTTGATCAATTTAATGCATCCTTGATAGATATGTATAATCTTACCCCAAACTTTTCACAATAATATCATAATAATCAATAATTGCTAATAATCAGAAATGTTTCTCGAGCAGCAAATCAGTATATTAGAATGATTTCTGAAGACCATGTGACACTGAAGACTGGAGTAATGATGCTGAAAATACAGCTTTGATCACAGAAATAAATTATGTTTTTACATAGATTTACATAGTAAACACTTATTTTAAGTTGTAATAAATAATGTATTTTAAATGCAATAATTAATGCAGCCTTGAGGAGCAAACAATCCAATTATTCCAAACTTTTGACCAATAGTGCAGAAATTTTTGAAGACAGAAGATGTCTAAATGTACTAATTTAATATATATATATATATATATATATATATATATATATATATATATATATATATATATAATATTTATTTATTTAATATCCAGAGACATAAAAGACATAATTCATGAGCATTTGTTGTAGAATCTTCAAATGTTGATGTTGTTTGTAGTAACTTCAAATCAAATATATGGATGATGCTTTATGTTCAAATACTCTTGAGATGTTGTTCCTGAGGCAAAAAGATTGATTTTAGACCCGATAATGAGATTATGACGTTACATTGTTCAAAAAACAAGCTCATCGGGTGCTGATTTATAGTGCTTCACGTATGCTTTTATTTCATTTTCTTCATCTCTGCTTGCGTGTCTTATCGCTTTCCCTGCTGCAAATGAAATAAAGCGAGCAGAGACCGAGCTGCTGTGAACGTCTTTGTGCGGATTGATTTATTTAAGGGTCAGAGAGGAGCGCGGCGCTTCTTCATCAGTGACGGCTTATAAAGTGAAGTTAATCTGCACCTCGGCGTGTTGAAGGATCGGCGCCGGCCGCCGCTGCTCACGCCACCTTTGAATCCGTCTGTGAAATTGATTTTCTTTAGGCAAGTGTAATGGAGCGTCTTTCTACCTTATCAATTTTTAACATGTAAGAAAAGAGCTTAAAGAGAGCTGATGAAGTGCTCGATCTTTGTCTGTCACGGCCTTTTCATTGCACAGATCACCTCGTCTTTCGCTCTTCACATCGCTGACGTTCAGTGTTTGTTATCCTGCGCTTCCCTCTTCCCTGCGTCAGTGTTATGTTAATATTATTCATGTACCCTTATAGTGTTAATTCATATTTTTAAATACCTTTTTTTTATATTTAAAAAAAACAATTGTAACAAGTGTATTTTTTAACAGTCATATTTGTGTATTTTCGCTAAATATATATGCTTTGTTGGCAAGGAGTGTATTATTTTAAACTATTTCATTATGCTGTACACTGTAAAGTTATTATTTTTTTAAATAATACAAATATTGTAGATTGTTTTTACAAGAAAATACTATTTCTGCTTCAAAATGTCACATTTAATTCAGTGTGCTTTCTTTGATATTTATTTGTGAAGTTTCGGAGTGAATTTTTTTTTTTTTCGTAGCTTTTTTTTTTTTTAAAGTAAATCTTACTTGTGTTATTAATTTATACATTTTTAAAATTTAATTAAATAATACAAAGACTATAAGACATTTTTACAGGAAAATACTTCCACACTTAATTGCTATATTTTATTTTTTATTTTTTTCATATCAAGTAAATCCTCTAAATGTTTAGGTCCCTATTTCTAGAAGGGCCTTTAATAGCATGTGACGTTACTATATGTGTTTGAATGCAAGTCGGCTGCAGAACCGAGTGCCTGTGACCAAAGATGGCAGATTTCAATTTTCTGGTTGGTTATGCTAGATAAAATTAGCCTGGTTTTGTGTGCTGGGGAAAATGACAGTGGTTTGGGAACACTGAGTCAGTGCGGTGCGTTTTATTGACGCATTACTCCGCGTGAGGCCTGCTAACATGATTACGTCTGAATTGTTGATGGATTACGCCGCGTGTTTCTCTCGTAAATCCACTCTGTTTCTCACACTCCTCTTGTCGTTTGATCAGTCCTGTATGTTGTTTCTGGGTCAAGAGCAGAGCCGATTCCGACTCGAGAAACCGCAGAACCGGGCCTGTTCCCATGGCAACAGTGTGGCGGTTGGATTGTGTTTACCGTTGATGGCGGCAGAAGCCCGGCGTACGGTTTCCCATGAGGCTTTGCCTGAAAGTGGGGCAGACCCTCCCATCAGACGCTGCATCGAGCCGAATCCCCTCAGATCAGAGCGCGATCTTTCGCTCAGAATGAACCCCACGCCACGGACAGCGTAAAGCTTTTATCTCCGAAACCGCAAACATGCATGGAAAACAATGTCAGCCGATGGCTTACGGCTGGATTTCTGGAGCGTTTTGAGTGCTCAGTGAGTGTGTGTGTGTGTGTGTGTGTGTGTGTGTGAGAAACCCCTGATTTAGATTGCTGCACGTGCTCTTAAAACCCAAGAAAAGGCATGCAGTTACTGTAAAAGAGTGCAGGAGTTTTCATTACAGATCAGTCGTGATTCATCAGCAGCATCTGACACATCAGATAGAGGTTAAAGATCAAATAAATCACGTATCATCTCTTCTTACACACTTATCTAATTCGTACACTTACATCAGTCTTACATATTATGAGCTGCCTCTCTGATGGATTCCTGCAGAGCTTCTGAGTGAAAGAAAAAGGGCTTTACTTCACAGGAGTTTTACACTAAAAAATTAATTGAAATGTTGGATTTACTCAGTACTTTCAGAAATAATTACAAAGAAATGGCAAGTAATACACTAAAATAAATGAATTCAATAATATTTTTACAACTTTAAAAAACTCATAATTTTTTTTAAAGTCTGTAGTTTTTATTAATTTTTAAATTTGTCATTATTAATTTTATTTTTGTATTATTTTTTAATGAACTTAATAAAAATGAGAAATGTTGCCTTTTCAACTAAATATATATATATATATATATATATATATATATATATATATATATATATATATAATATAAATATAAAATATAATATAAAATGTTTAAATTGTTTTATATTATATTTTATTTAAGGTAAAACGTACTTTATTCCAATTTATTTATTTATTTTTTATTTATGATTTTAGTTTAGCTCTGGTTCTCTCTCATTTTCCTTGAAGTATCAATTTTGTCTCAAAAAAAAGAGAAAGAAAAAAGACAGACAAATTAGTAACAATAATATAAACTAACAATTAAAAACACGTTTATTAACCTTAGTTCTTGTTCATTTCAATATTTCATATCGCATTATTGAAATCAAAAGTTGTATCTGCATTATTTAATGGTCCTGAGCTAATATGAACTAACAATGGCCAGTTGTATTTTTATTAACTTATGTTAAGAAAGATGATTAAATACAGTAACAAATGTATTGCCCATTGTTAGTTAATGCACTAACTGACATTAACTAATGAAACCTTATTGTAAAGTGAATATTGTATAGAATAATAAAGTTGTATCATATTTAGGAGGTGCTCACTGTCCTCTGATAACCTCCTACAGACGGACGCCCGTGAAACCAGTGTGCTCTATGATGATGATGATGATGATGTCACTTCCTGGCACATTCGATGGCTCAATTACCAACAAACCTCACGCTACACTGATTATAGGTGCATCCAGCTGAGAGGACGGAGCAGATGGTTCTGCTGCTTGCTGGACTGGACTCCCGAGTTATAAAACACCTCAAAATCCAGGCGACACACACAGAGTTTCACGGGGAAATAAGTGCTGATGGATAATCACACTCTGGATTTAAAACTTTTACACGCACATACAGAACTGGCGGTTTCTGTGGTCCAGAGCCAGGACTTCACCAGTCCAAGATTCGTCCAGAGGGAAATTAATGAGAATAAATAGAAGAAGGCGAGAGTTACTTCCAGTCAGGACTCAACTAATAATAGAAGGAGAAATATAGAATTAACAGTGCGTCAGTTAACACTGCCATCGACAATTAACAAACAATAACTCTCTACTATGATGCTACAGTGGTATGGGTGGTTGCTAGGTGTTGCTAGGGTATTCTTGACTCTGACTCTGGTTTCTCCTGTAATGTCTGTCTGTTTTCTGGTGCAACAAGTGAAAATGATGCATCCGGTCATCATTCTGGAAACTTTGCAGTTTTCAGAGCCTTTTAAAAGTAATGCATTTCAATATCGTGTTACTCCATAAAAAAGTAAACTCAACTTTTATTGTAACTAGTTAAAGTTACTTTTTATTAAGACATTGTTACTTTTGTGTTACATTGTATCACCTGGGCTGGGCTTGCTTATTTGTTTTTAAATAACAAAAAAAAAAAAAAATTGGCAACTGTGTAAAGGTCCTTTCACACCAAAAGTGAAATTAATAAGCCTCAGGCTTTAGGAAATGCCTCTGTACCTCCTCCCAGTTTTTATTAACACAGAGCTGTCAATCAGTGCTGTTACTTATTTGAAAAAGTAAAATTAAAAATAATCTTTATATATCAGTCCGGTTTGTTCATATTTATTCATAAAAACAGATGCAGTGCAGGATCGTAGATGGAAAATAATAGTACTGTTATAATGCTCATATTTACAGTAGTGTTCTTGTTTTATGTAGGATGGATTATTGAGCGCTTGAGGTCACCGTGTGATGAGAAGCCATTCATCCAGCGTTTGACCTTTGCCCTCGTTGCTCCTCGCCATCGACATCAGGATGTTTTATGTCAGTCGGTTAGACCGTCAGCGATCCAGCTGCTCATTGAGCTGTCAGCGCGTGTTTGTAAACCCGGACAGACGAACCCAAAACTGGCTGTGGCTCGTCCGCTGGCGAGGTCTGGTATGTTTAGATACGTCAGACAAATCGGTTTTGTTTTCTAAATGTCATAAAGCTGACAGCAAACAGCAACTTTTCCGTTGCAACAGCAAGCATCCGTCCATTACAGTGACTGTGATGAATGTTGGGCCGCTGATTAGTTTGGGCTTGAACTCGTGTGGTTTCTCCACACACATATACTCTATTTTAAACTGTATGAAAGCACAGGGCATGCTGGGTAATGTCCTCTGGACTTGTTTCGCAAACTTGGTGGCTGTGTTTGTGCTGTGGCCGTGATTGAGTTATAGTCTCGTGTCTCAGGCCTTTGACTGTTGCTGTAAGGTCTGCTTCTCTTCACAGTTTATTCTGGTCAAATCCACCCACTTACACAGGAAGACTAACATAGTTTACTTTGTGCATTTAGGTCATTTTGAAATAGGAGTGATGTGTCTCTTCTTGTTTGCATGGGTTTTTTTCTCTGTTTAATATCACAACATTAATTGCATCAGGCTTAGCATTGACTATTGAAGTCACAGTCATAATACAGTATGCCTTATTTGCATTTGAAGAAGGTGTGTTTGCTTTGAAAAGAATGACACTAAAAAAGTGGTGGTTTATTATTATTCATATGCTGTCGTGGTATTTATTCATGTTTTGAATGAGTTTTTCTTTTTAAGATTAGCTATTTTCAGTTTAATTTTAGTAATTTGGTTGCATTTGTCATTTTTGTCATTGAGTTTTTATTTAAATTTTGTTTAATTTAAGTTTTAATCATTTTAGTACCGCAGCTTAAAGTTAATTTCTTGGTTTTTGTTTGTTTGTTTTAAGTTTTTCAGCTAATATTTATTTTATTTCAGATTTATTTTAATCAACAAAAACTATTTTTAGTGCACATTTCATCTTAAATGGATAGTTCACTCCACTGTAGTTATAGTTAACTAAAACTGAAACTAAAAATAAAACCGTAAAAAATGTTACTTAATAAACAAACATTAATGAAACATATTTTTTAAAATCAGTTGCCAAGGCAACATTTTTCATTATAATGTCGCTTACTTGAAATAAAAATTAACTGAAAAAATAAATAAATGATACGTATATAAAAAATGACAAAAGCAAAATTACTAAAACAAAAATTGACACGAAAACGACACTAAATATAAAAACTGGTAACACTTTATTTTAAGGTGACATAATACAGAGTAATTACCTAATTAAGTACTTAGTAGTGTCCGTTGTACTTACATGAAACAAAATGTACTTACCATGTAACTAAGTTATGGAACAGTCTGTACTTAAAGTTTGTAATTATGTAGACTAATTCAAAATATTAATAAAACTATAATAGTATCTCAATCATTCTAAAATAACACTGGTACACCTGAAAATATATGTGTGACCCTGGACCACAAAACCAGTCATAAGGGTCGATTCACATCATCTGAAAGCTGCATAAATAATCTTTCCATTGATGTATGGTTTGTTGGACAATATTTAGCTGAGATACAACTATTTGAAAATCTGGAATCTGAGGGTGCAAAAAAATCTAAATATTGAGAAAATTGTGCTCCAGAGTCACACAAGGTATTTTTTTATTCATCATCGCTTACTCACCTTCATTTTTTCCCCCTGCAAACACAAAAGAAGATATTTTGAAGAATGTTGAGTTGCAAACATACGTTTAGAACCAAATGTGGATGATTAACTGACAACAGAATTATTATTTTTGGGTTAACTGTACCTTTAAACTGGATTACAGTTGTTTTTAGTGTTTAGTGAGATCTTCCTCAACACCTGGTATTCTTTAAACATTGATTTGTTTCCCTGTGGACTGATACAAACCTGTGAGAGGAAGATCTGCAGGAAGAGGGAAAGTTTCATCTGTCTGTTCCAACATCACTCTAATTAGAAGCATTAATCACGCATCCGATTCATTCCATTAACCTGCTAATCTGAGTCATCTCCTAGATACTTATTTCTGTTTTTGTACTTCATTAGCACTGTTAAGACAAACCCAACCGCATGCGCACGCACACACAAATGCACACATTCGCAGCTGCCAAACCGCAGCGATGCGTGTCACTCCCAACTCCTGTGTGACCCTCATCTGCGGCGGTAATTTTCCCATCTGGAGGAAACAGATCACCCTGCCCCGACACGTCAACACATACAACACACCCGTCCTTCACTGCTGCACGCCTGACGAGTGTTTGCATACACGCTTTCATGAGAATAGATCAATGTTGTAGCTCAGACATGTTTTTTTTCATTGATTTGGTTTTTAAAGGAATAGTTCAGGCAAAAACCTCACCCTCAGGTCATCCAAGATGTAGATGAGTTTGTTTCTTCATCAGATCTGGAGAAATATGTCTCTACATCAGTGTCTCAGCAATGGATGCTCTGCAGTGAATGGGTGCCGTCAGAATGAGAGTCTAAACAGCTGATAAAAACAACCACACCACTCCAGTCCATCAGTTAACATCTGGAGAAGACAAAAGCTGAGACAAATCCAGCATTGAGACGTTTTTAACTAAAATACGAGTCCATAATCCATAATAACGCTTCCTCAGATAAAAAGTGGTCCGGTCTGAATCAGGAGAGAAATCTGCACAGATCAAACAAGCTCTAAACAGTCCAAAACAGCTCTAAACAAATATGTGGCTGGATTTTGATGTGAGAGACTACAGGAGATGGACTTTTTCACTGGAGGAAGCGTTATTATGGATTATGGACATTTTAAAATGTACTTAATGGTTATCTTTTGCCAGAAGTGATGGTTTAAAGGGGTCATCGAATGCATTTGAACATAAATGTGTGTTTGAAGTGTGTGTACACATCCATCCTATAATGATAAAAATCCACCCAGTGTTTTTTTTAATCCCTATTTTAAAATCCTCTTTCTCAAATCAGGCTGTTCTGAGATTCCTGTCAGAATGACGTAGTTCTGTACAGGCCCCTCCCACGATAGTTGATTGACAAGACCGTCTTACCTTAGCCCCGCCCTGAGTGAGCTGAGAGCTTTCCGCCTCCGGTGCAGGGAAGACAAGCTGTCTCAAGATTTGTTGTTGGATGTAATCATGAATACAGCAGTCGTCGTTAACTCCTGACATCTGAGCCGCTGAAGACGCAGAGGAATAACGTTACTGTCGTTTTGAAGGGAATGCGCCGATCCTGATCTACATTAATGCGTCTATGTTCGCGCGAATCATGAGTATAAGAGTTTTTGCAAATCGCCTTTCCTAATAACGTGCTAGTTAGCCAGTTTCGTGGCTGAAGTTTAGTATGCTCCATAGATATATATACCTAGATGCCTCGTTATGGACGGCATATGTTTCTATGGGCCGCGATACGTAAGCCATCCGCCATTTTTGGAACAATCTGCAAATCTTTGAGCGCATTGACTGTGTGCGTCTATGCTTGTATATCTTTGAATATTCATTGATTATTATGATAAATGCGAGATGGCTGATGCGTCAACGTATCTGGAGCGGTCGAATAAGGAATCTACAAATATCTATGGTCTGCTCGTCACCCCACGGAAGAGAGGGGCGGAATCAGCAGAGCTAATTAGCATTTAAAGCAACATGAACTAGAACAGCGTGCTGAAAACAGCTGATTTTGACAGGGTAAAGAAGGTTTTTTTTTTACACTACCATTGAGAAATTTTAACCAAAGTATGTTATAGACTTTTCATTAAGACCCTAAAGAATCATATCAACTTGTGTAAAATGGGCATCTGATGACCCCTTTAAAGTTAAAAACATCTTAATGCTGGATTTGTCTCAGCTTTTGTCTTCTCCAGATGTTAACTGATGGACTGGAGTGGTGTGGATTATTGTGATGTTTTTATCAGCTGTTTGGACTCTCATTCTGACGGCACCCATTCACTGCAGAGCATCCATTGCTGAGACACTGATGCAGTGATGCATTTCTCCAAATCTGATGAAGAAACAAACTCATCTATATCTTGGATGACCTGAGGGTGAGGACTTGATCAGGAAATTTAAGGTTTTTGCTGAACTATTTCTTTAAATGCCATCTAGAGGCAGATGTGAGTTTATTAATGATTTTGTTTTGTTTTTTCTCAAGAGCCTCCATTTGTCCTCCATTTCATCTCATTGCTGTCTTGCAGAAAATATCTGGGGTGGATTATTTATGAATTTGCTTCCTTTATAGAATAGACATTTTAGAAAAAGTCTGTAACATAATTGCTGTTTAGTTTTGTGTTTCCTGTCAGAGAAGCGTTTTAAAAACAGCTTACTAAAGAAGATAATTATCATGTGGTGTGTGATAAAAATGTTTTCAACTTATTTTATAAAAACATTTATCAAACAGTTACAAAAGGTCAACAATTCCTTCCCTCGTGAATTTCATTAAATAACCGTCTCAGTGTTGCCGTTTCTGTACGTCGCCGTATAAAACACCAAACGTGTTCAGGATCAGCTCGTTCTGGCAATCAGCGCTCGGCGGGAGATCCATAGAGATCAATCTTTTCTTTTCCTCTCCACAGTTATTATACAGAACTATAAAGGATGAAAGTGGTTACAGGCAGCTCTGGAAGGAGGTTTTTAAAAATCTTTTTGTGTTTCATATAATAAGTCATTTAGAAACGCCGCCAATTCTGGGCTGCGGCGAGGAGCCTTATTACCGTGAGATGGAGAACATGAAGACAGACTGCTGAGGTCAAAATACATGATTCATAATGCAAATTTAAATGTAATTCTCTAAGCAGATTTGAGCTGCGTTTGATTTAATTCACTTCGTTCATAAACCATCTCAATAGACATTGACAAATGAAGCCGTGATGAAGCTGACTTCTGACCTGCTGAAACAAAATCATATAGTGTTAATATTTTCATATTCAAATGTGCTCAGTTATAACTACACAGTCGATTGATTTTTTTAGTTTTCCTGTATTTGCAATAAAGAGGGCTTGTGTTATGATCATTGTGAATGATTCTGGGCTCATAATGTGCTGTGATTGCATTTCAGATATGAACGCGACCTTCTAACGCAGGATCTTAGCTGAAATGAAAGCTCGTGTGTGACGGATTTGGACGCTTTGCACGAGCAGCAGCGCAAAATTATGCACCTCACGTGAAGGTCACAGGAGATTTGATTCACAATTGGCTCCAATAGAGTTTCAAGTCAGCATGTTTCTAAGGTACCGTCACAATACGCTAGAGAGTATAAAATACATGCATTTTTAGTTTGGGGTTATTAGGGTGTTTTCGAAAAAAGTTCTCTGCTCACCCAGGCTGCATTTATTTAAACAAAAATACAGTAAAAATTGTGAAATATTGAAATAACGGTTTTCTGTGTGAATATACTGTAAAATGTAATATATTTCTGTGATGCGCAGATGTATTTTCAGCATCATTACTCCAGTCTTCAGAGTCACATGATCTTCAGAAATCATTCTAATATACTGCTTTGCTGCTCAACAAACATTTCGGATTATTATCAATGTTGAAAACAGTTGTGATGCACAATATTTTTGTGGAAACTGTGATACATTTATTTTTTTAGGATTCACAGATGAATAGAAAATTCAAATGAACAGCATTTATTTGAAATTTTAATTTCTAATTTCTAACTTTAATTGTCTGGAGTTAAAATGCAGTCTTTGTAGGCCGCTGACGTCGTTTTAGAAGAAAAGCGTTGTATTTTGTTGCAAGAATAGGGTCTAATGTAATTCTTTCAGCACGAAGTGGCAAATCAGTTTCTGTGCGAGAGCAGAAGTCGTGATGGGAAGCTTCTGTCTCATGCAGCAAAGAGAATCTCATACGCCATTCACACCATGAGACGAGAGATAAAGGGACCCCTGTAAAACTGAAGACGGCAGCGCTCAGTTGGACATGACAGTCATTTGACTCCAGCTGGAAGAGGGAAGATCCGAACAGTCACTTTAACACCGGGCCGCAGAAATTGAGTCAGGCAGAGAAAACCGAGAATAATTGAGGCAGTATCTGCACATGGCCAGTCGTGTTGCTTTAGACGAAGATCTGCTGGATGTGACGGTCCGACGGAGAGGACCAGTACTTCTGCAGAGAAGGAAAGAAGTAGAAAGACCAGGCAGTTCACAGAAACACAAATTATTCAGCACTTAAAGGTGCTTCTCCTAGTAGAACATATTAAAGGATATGAAGAAATGTGTATTTAATCATCAAAAGTGCATTATGACACATTAACTGCAGGATAATGAAATGGCATTTTTAACTACTCAAATTAAAATGTTTTTGCTTTTTCATAGACTTCATTTAGTTCGGAGTTAATTTGTTGTTTAATTTCAGGATCAGATGTTTCTCTTAATTTTCGTTTGAAAAATAGACACAGATTAGTAAACTGCTGCTGATAGGACTTTTTTTTTATTTTGATTTCGGAAGAATTTGAGGAGAATGTTTAAGATCTTGACTTGATTGCTGACAAATCTGAGCCAGGGTTATTGTAGTTAACTAAAACTAAAACCATTCAAATAATTCATTACTTGGAGAAAAAAGAAAAAATAAGAAATGGTAACTGAAATAACATAACAAGCTACATTTTAACTAAAGCTACATTTAACTAAAATTAAGTAAAACTAATAAATAAAACTAGTAAATAAAATAAATAAAAAGCAAAATAATAAAAAAAACTTGAAAATGACAGACAACATGACTAAATCTTAACTTAAAAAATAAAGATTTTAAAATAAAATCTAATCAAAAATATTAACAAAACTATAATAGTTTCAGTGTCAAGTTTCGACATACTAGTTTTTGTTAATATTATGAATTATTTTTTTGTTAATTTTGGTTAAAGTTTTAGAAATTTTGCGTGTTTTTGTCATTTTATTAGTTTTCATTGTTTTTAAACATGTCTATATTGCTTTTATTAATTGTTATTTCTTTTATTTTAGTTATTTTATTACATAAAGTTAAACTAAACGATAGCTGAATTAAAGTTTTATTTTATTATTTCAGTTAACATTTTATTTTAAGTAACAAAATTGTTCTGATTTTTATAGTTTTAATTTTAGTGAACTTTAAAAATCCTGAATAGTATATCAGCGATCAGTAAACATAATACTGATATTTGCCTGGTTTGCTAGATTTTTCTCTGTTAAGTAATGTTTGATATTGTGGCCAATCAGAGCACAGTTTGAGACATTGATCTCACTCGTGTCTGAGAAAATATCCTCGTATCTCCTCGAGTAGATGTCGGATCTCTTGTCCACATCAATGTCCCATCTCTAAGCCTTTACTGCGTGTTAATTGACATTATGCGATTGAATATTGACAGCTGGTTAATTTTTTATGACCTTCTAATGGGAAAGAGCTTGAGAAATCACATGCATCCCTTCAGTGTTACTTTTGTAGCCGGTCACAGAGCGAATGTGTTTACTGGCCGAGCTTTAATCCAATTACAGCCTCAGCAAACATGACGGCTAAACACATCCTTATCAGCCGGGGCTCTACCGGCGCTCGCTCGCGTGATGGAGGAGAGCTAAAGCCTGCCTTTGTTGTCACGGTCAGAGATTTCCTGAGATGATTATAGGACAATTTTCGTAGAGACGCCGAAACAATCTGTTTCAGTGAGATAACAAGGTGGTGATTATGCACCTACACGCCGGAGATTTGTGTCAAAACAAATCACAGCCGAACCTGATGAATTCAGCGGTCTGGCATTGTAATTCTGCTCAGCGTACCGGCAGGTTTTGAATCTTTAGATCAGTCGAAGACGCAGAGGAACATCGACCTGTTGGAGTTTGCACACAATATGGCAGCTAATTGCGGTTCAGTGTTTGTAAACACAGACAAACAGTGAAGCTTTTGAGCATATTTCTCTCTGTGTGTGTGTGTGTGTGTGTCTGTACTGCTGTTCTGTCTCATGTGAGCTCTTCATTGACCGTCTTGTGTGTATTGCATGCAAAATACATCTCTAAATTGATCTGCTTCATGCAATCAATGCAATGCATTTCTCTGTATTACAACAAGTTATGTCTCTAACCATGCAAAGGTCATTGGTTGCATTCCCACAAAATGCATGCAAGTCGCTTTGGATGAAAGTGTTCGTCAAGTAGTTTTGTTTTAGAACAAGATACTTTGTTTTGAGTTTTTGCCTAATTTTGGATTGAAGTGCCATTAAAAAAATTTTGTTTAAATCTGTAGAAACATAGATCATGTTTGATCTATCAGGCTTTTATGGCTCATATGGTCTGGTAATGAGAATATGGAGGAAGAAACAGTTAATTTTATTCAGAGACTCAAACTGAGCAAAAAATGCAATTTGGTGCAGATTCTGCTGCTTGTAATGTAAATCAGTGAGATCTTTACAACAGTACAGCAGATCCTTGCATAAAATGATCTAAATATCAGTCATCACTTTATATTTCCAATAATATGTCTTATAAGATGAAAAATCATCCAAACATATAATGCAATGCAATGCTGATTGAGAGATGAAGAACTAAACGCTCCTCAGAAGATGTGAGATGTTTTGGAGGCTTTGTTTTGAGGAACAGTGAAAGTAAAGCTTCTGGAAACAAATGCTCCTCAGAAGATCCTGATGATCAGATTTGAGACGCACTGATTTTACTAAAAAATTATTGATTGGAGAATCAAGTAAAGCTGAGCTGATTAGGTCTAGCAAGTGTTCATCTGGAAATATGACGTTTACTTGATCAAAACCAGTCAAGATTTGACACGAGAAGCAGCAGCTGAAGCTGGATGTTTGTACAATTACACTAAAAGAGCTTTTACTGGATAAAATATCTCTATAAACTATCAATCAGACGACAGAAGACATGGAGAGGACTGTGTGAAACAGGTTTATCAGCAAAGTTTTGATCTTGTTGATCATTTTGAGACCTTAGAAATTGTCAATAATAATCAAATATGATACAGTAGGATTTATAGGGTTAATTTACATGATGATCAGAATGTTTCTTGGCTGAAATACATGGCAAACTGGTCCCGGCTTAAAGGTTTGGCTGCGTGAGACTAGTATTATCCTGATGAATTAAGGAGAGATTAGAGAGAAAGCAGGCTTCCCTTACTATTGAGCCTATTTAGAGTTGGTGATTTGAGCAATTAAGTATTAAGGTTTTTAAGTACTACGCACATGAATGAGACACAAATCATGTGCTTTTCTTTGAGCAGAAAATGAAAACAGTTAAAAAAAAACACAGATTTGCATTGAAGAAGGATCTGAGCCGAAACTAGAGCGCAGAATATCATGTAGACGTGGGGCCGGAAATCTTCTTAAGAAAGTTCTTAAGGTAAATTCCAATGAATTCACAAAGAAGAATGTGCAATTCTTGAAAATAGTTTCTTATGAAAATCATATCTTTTCTTGAGAAGAAAAGGAGAGTCTTTGGTCTTTATGGTGGTTCTTGCTGAAGACTTGCTGATCAACTCCTCAAAAACACACCAAAGACCGTCTTTATGCGCTGCTTGCAGAATATGAAAACATAACAAGCAATATATAGATTATATATATTACTCTGTGATGCTTAATAGTTTGAAATAACCTAATAAGTTCATTAAATACCTTACTTTTTGGTTCTTCAGAATGATTTTTTTAAGAAGGGTCTTTTCAAGAATCTGAATTGTTGAAAAGGTTTTGTCTAAAGAACTTAAGAAATCTAAAGAAGACAGATAAGTAACACCAAGTATTTTGGACAATTTTGCTGTTTTGGGAGCTCTTTTAATTAATTAATTAGAAGAAAATGGCAGGTAGAATGATTTTTATTTTTAACCCTCTGGTGCTGCTCATGTGGCAGTCAAAAATGTCTTTTTTTGGTGTTATATTTTAGTTCGATAATGTTGTGATTTAATATTTTGAAATTTATTTAGGGGATTTTATGGTGCTAAATTATATTTATGGAATAGTTGATACCTGTTTACCCAAGGGAGTAGTTTTGGTTTGAACATTGGGGGGTTGAAATGTGAACTGTTACGTGTGTGTGATATCCATGCGTGTGTGTGTGTTTGCGTGCAATCAGTGGCGGCAAGAGTGAAACGTTCAAAAGTGTGGGCTCAAGTTACAAAACTAAGCGACACCAGCGTCGGATGCAATATATGCAGTAGTGTAATAGTGAACAAATGAGGCATCACCAGTAATATAATGAAACATTTCCTAACAAACCATTCGCAATCACAAAAGTGCATTATTTGCATTGTTTTTTGTTTAAAGCCTTGCCGGTTTCTTCGCGTGCTGTTCTGACATCCGCTTTTTCAGAGCGCGTGCACTGAAGCGTGTGTACACTAAAAGGCCGGTCAAACAGCACATGATTACTTATCTTAGTTATCATCTGATTGCGCTAATACTGTCAAACACACACAAGGTTTACATATAAACACAGTTAGTTATGTCTAAAGTGAAAGTAAACAGTTGAGAGAGAAACAGATCTTAAAGTCTGTGCAGGTCTTAAAGGGACAGAACTAAACATGCTGCCGATTTTAATTAAAGGGATAGTTCACCCAAAAATTGTAATTCTGTCATTATGCACTCACTGTCATGTTGTACCAAACCTGTATTCATTTTTTAAGAATTATTAAAAATAGTAAATGGTGTTTATCTGAAAGTGTAACAGTGCAGACAGGTTTTCTGTAAGGGGTAGGTTTAGGGTTAGGGAATAGAAAATATCATTCGGTCAGTATAAAAGTAATAGAAGTCTATGGAAAGTCCCCACAATTCACAGAAACAAATGTGTGTGTGTGTGTGTGTGTGTGTGTGTGTGTGTGTGTGTGTGTGTGTTCACATTCTGATGTATTAAGAAATAAAAAAAAAAAAAAAAAAATGTAATTTTTTTTTAGTCAAAAACGACACCAGGGGGTTAAGAATGTTTCCTGAATCCACCTAGAAACCACCTAGCAACCGCCCAAATCACCCTAGCAACCGCATAGCAACACACAGACCTCCAGCAGGTGTGGTGAAATCAGCCATATATTTTCTGAATTCCCAACTAGCGCAGCGGTGTCAGAGCTCCGGTGATGGAGCGACGTCAGCGAACGCTGTTCCAAAGAAACACGACACACTTCAAGCTCCAGGTGTGATTTACTCTGCACCTCCGCCGTTCCTCCAAACCCTGAGCGTTTGGGGTTTTTCTGCAGTCGAGCGTGAAACTAGCCCTTTTCTGATGAGTGGAGCGGCCCCGAGTCCCTCCGGCAGGATTTATTGCATAACGGCGCCTGGAGCAAAGGGCTCTTGTGACGCTCTTATCTGCAGGCACTGCCGCGTGTTATAGATGAGTGTGAACGTGCACAGGTACCGCAGAGCTGATTAAAACAGTCACACACCGCGCTCTGATAGCGCAATGATTCCCTACAATGATTCACAATAACAATCCCACATCCGGACCTGCGTTTATCGCCCGATCTCCTGACGGCTAATTTATTAGCGCTGCTTGGGGTTGGGATAAACCTCTAACCCTGAGCATGAGTTCAGCTGCATATCCTCGCGTCGTTTGTGCTGCGATGCTTTAAATCATGTGGTTTGTTGAGGGAAGTTGTGAAGATGTGCTGTTTCTGTTGCAGCTGATCTAGTTTTTGTGATAAAATGGGCTAAAACATTGAAGGATGGACTCATAGTGACTTTGAGGTCAAGTCTTTTGATTTATTTATGTATGATTTATGTACACTAAATATTTTATGTAGATGAAAATTTCAGCATCACATTCAGTGTTATATTGAAGCCAAAAATATAGGGCATTAATGAAAAAATCTATGTATTTTATTTTAGTTAGTTTATAGAATATACATTTTTAAAATACTTTTAGTTAACTTTTAGTTAAATATATTTATCCTGCCTCAAACGGCAACACCAAGTTCATGGGTTTGATTCCCAGGGAAAGCGTAAACTGATCAAATATATATAGCTAATATGTGTTTACTGTAGATATATACATACATAAATTCTCAAACAAGAAATTAGAATAAATAAATAATTTAAGTAATTAATTATTTTTTTTTAAAAATGACAAAAACACCGAAAATACTAAACTTGAACTAAAATTGCAATGAAAATGGAAAATAAATACAAAATTCAAAATATGTTTATAGAAAACAAATTATTAATTTGTTTAATTTGCATATCAGAGTTGATTTAATTAAGTCTTTAATTGATTAACATATCCTGACTAGATGCAAGGTCCTAGATTTCCTGATACAAGGACAGGCACGAAATGAACGTCCGCCTCGATATTAAAACCGTCTCCTGACGTCGGCGCTCCGTGCGCTTCTGACAGACGCCTGTAATAGAATACTGTGGTGATTCAAAGATCACCTCTGCTTTACCTCGCGCTCAACATCTGATTCAATTTAGATCCTTCCTCTGAGAAAAACAGGTGAAAGAGCGAGAGAGAAGCAGCCTAACCCTCACGAGAGAGCGATCTGAAGCAGCATCTTCATTAACGCTCACTCATGCGTGACGCACATATAGCACTGCTCACGTGAGGCTCGATTAACACTCACGCTTGATGCTTATAGGGTCTGACATCTGCCACAACACACCAGACTTACTCTGTGTCTAGATAGACACTATCATTTAATGTTTTTGAAAGAAATTAATGCATTTATTCATCAAGGATGCATTAAATTGATCGTAAGTGACAGTAAAGATATTTATAATGGTACAAAAAGTGTTCAACTTTGATAATATTCAGAAATGTTTCTTGAGCAGCAAATCAGCATCTTAGAATGATTTCTGAAGATCTTGTGACACTGAAGACTGGAGTAATGATGCTGAAAATACAGCTTTGAATCACAGCAATCAATAAAAATTTTCAAGATATTCACATAGAAAACAGTTATTTTAAAATGTAATATTTTTGTTTTTAATCAACATTACTGTTACTATTAGTTTGTAGGTTTTTTTACTTTTTTATTATTTTTTGTAAAAATGTAATTTTTTTTTTTAATCCTTGGAGACTAATGGAAGCTTGTTTCCGGCACTGAATAAAAAAAAAAAAAAATAAATAAAAAAAAATATATATATATATATATATATATATATATATATATATATATATATATATATATATATATATATATATATATATATATTTTTTTTTTTTTTTTTTTTTTTAAGGTAATTTTACATTTATTTAAAGCTTTTTGCAATTTTGTTTATCAATATATGTTTATATCCTTGTTTATATCTCTCTGACACATAAACTCATAATTGTGAGTTGCATTGCCAGAATTGTAAGGTAAAAAGTTGCAGTTACCATTTTTTATTCCATGGCGGAAACAAATAAATAAATAAATAAAAAAAAATATTGCCAGATTTAAACTCGCAATTTTGAGAATAAAAGTCAAGTCACCTTTATTTATATAGCGCTTTTAACAATACAGATTGTGTCAAAGCACTTAACTTTGTCAGTAATGTGTGATGATAAGATTAAACACTCAATTTTCAGTTAAAGGCATTTCATTATTGAATTCAGAGATGTCATTGTCTAGCTCAGTTTAGTTTAAATAGTATCTGTGCAATCAAATCGGCGATAATCGCTAGAAATTAAGTGTCCCCAACTGAGCAAGCCAGAGTTGTCAGATATAAACTCATAATTGCAAGAAAAAAAATCAGAATTACCCTTTTTATTTATTATTATTACTATTATTTTTCTTTTTTGCAGTAAAAAATAGAATTGCAAGATGTAAACAATTTTTTGAGGAAAAAAGTCAGAATTAAGAGATTCGACTCAGAATTGCAAGAAATTAAGTTGGAATTATGTTCATTCTGTTTATTCTGTCATGGAAGAAAAAAAGAAAAAGTAGGCTAATTGCAGCTTTTAGAAAGAGTTAAATTTTGAAAAATAAACTTATAAAGAATTATGAGGAAAAAAGTCACAATTATCTGTTTTTTTAATTTTATTTATTTTTTATTTTTTTCAAAAACATTTAAAAAATTGTACTAACTGAACTTTTTGAACATACTTGAAAGTTCCTCATAACTTATATTACTCACAGAAACAGTACAAGCTAACTACAAAAAGTATCTAACGGCACTGAAGCTAATTATATCAGATGATATCATGTATTTGTGCAATCAGAACAGTACTGCAGCAGTGCATTCTGGGATTGGCATACACCTACTCTGGAATCAAGTAGCGTATCCTGACACAATAAAGCTAGATTGCTCCCACTATATTCAACCAATCCAATATCCAGTGTCTGATTATAATAGGACTCATTTAGTTTAGACTCGTGGCTCATTTCTAGTTTTGGGATGTTATTTGCTTATAGCAGTTTGAAGTGTCTTTACAACAACAAAAAAGAGCTGCTCTTATTGTTTTTGTTGAAGTCATTCTGACACACAGTTCCTGCGTCGCAGGCCCGTATCCCTGCAGAAATAGAGGCGAACACAAGCTGTCACGCGCGTGATAAGAGCTGCAGACGACGTTTAAAGCAGCCGAATGAATGCTGAAACAGCAGCTGTGCGCTCGATCAATAGCGTCTGAGATGAAGGCTTGGTTGGGGTCTTTTACAAACCAATAACAGCCCACGATGAGTTCACTGCACTGTGAGAGAGACAAAGTATCAAAGAGCAGAAAATCAAAAACATGAGCCGCTTTAGCAGCGTTAACCGTGAGATCACTGAAGAATTAAGTTGTTTAACATCCACGGCCGCAGTGAAAGTGACAGGAGGAACATACGGCTGTAGCTTTAAAATATCCGCCTAAACAAGGTCACAGTAAGTTCATTCTAATTTTAGCACTTTAACTTAAATTCTTTACATTAAAAGAATTTAAAATTTTTAACATAAAAATTTTAATTACATTTTAAATTGAAGGAATTCAAAATATTAATTAAAAAAATATGAAAAAAAGAAACGTAAAAAATAAAAACTTGTGTTCTTAACCTTTAATTTCTTTAGTATTTTCTTTATTCTGATGTTTTAGAGTGGCAAACCAACTAAGAACAAAAAAATTTACATTTACAGCTGGAATAATTCTGAATAAATTATCAGTTTTTCAGGAGTTATTGCAGCACCTGGAGACATGACAAACAGCAAATGAACATGATTCAAAATTCACATCCGTATTGTGATATTGTGATAAAAGAATCTAATATGACTTGCATCTAAAATTGTACTTTGAATATTTGATCCACTATATTGAGACGCATATGACACATTGCACAGGAATCATCTGTCTTATTTTAATAGTGTAGGAAAAGCTCAGCCGATCTGGATCTCAATGCTGGTTTTACAGGAAGACTCATGTTTCTAGATCAGACTTTATTCACAATGTTCAAAAGCTTGGAATAATTGAGATTAAAACATGTTTTTAAGTCTCTTCTGTCAGCAAGGCTGCATTTATTTGGTTAAAAATGCAGTAAAAACTGTGAAATATTAAAATTTATGATAACTGTTTTCTGTTTGAATATATAGTACGATGTAACGCAGCTGTATTTTCAGCATCATTACTCCAGTCTTCAGTGTCACGTGATCTTCAGAAATCATTCTAATATGCTGATCTGCTGCTCGAGAAACATTTCTGATTATTAGCAACTTTGAAAACAGTTGTGCTGCAGAATATTTTTATTCCAAACACATAATTGCAAATATATTTACTCCAGACTTTCTCTTTCTGTCTCTGTTTTGATTGTTGACTGAAAACAGTATGTTGCTGTGAGTTGCAGTATGTGTGTGTGTTGTCTGCATTACAGTATAACACACACAGGCACACACACACACACACACACACACACACACACACACACACACAGAATATCAGCCGCTCTGCCGCTTCCTCAGTATTCATCTGACATCAGCACAAAGCCTTTCATCAGAGAGACAGAGAGAGAGACAGACAGGAGAGGATGAGAACAGACAGAGAGAGAGAGAGAGAGAGAGAGAGAGAGGAAGGAAGGTCTATGTGAACACATTTAATGTCCGGTTAATGTTTGATGTGTGAAATTCTGAAGGATAGAGTGAGAGTTAGAGAGAGAGAGAGCGAGAGCGAGAGTTCTTCATTCTCTCCTGATTAAATATGTACTGCAGTGAAAGTGCTGAATGCAGACAGTGAGTAAAAATAGACCATCATGCAACACTACAGTACAACAGATCCATGAAGCTGCTGCAGTCTTCACACAAACAGCCGACAGTACACACAACACTCGTCTGTAGTTCTGAAGAACATGTGAGGAATGTGTTTCTAGAGTGATACAGCGATGATACACGGATGCTGAGTGGTTGTTGGTATGTTGCTATGCGGTTGCTAGGGTGATTTGCGGATTAACTGTTAAGTTCAACCAGTATAGACTGAAAGTTTCATTTGCACGTGTTTACCACTTTACATATTCAAGCAATTTCAGACCATTCAGATGAAGGAGAAATCGAAATCGGGACTCGCTCAGCCGCTGCTGCACACACCCGAAGTGCACAGAGAGAGAGAGAGAGAGAGAGAGAGCAGTGCAATTCAGAAACCGCGTTTCAGACAACGCCTCAACGGATGGATACAAACACACAGAGTTATGTGAAAATACACAGTAGGTTATGTCCATGACTTAAGTTAACGTATACAGCTGACAGTATTTAGGTCCGTGCATTTAGTCTTAAAGAGACAGCAGCCTAGAAATACCTACTTCTGTCTTGTCTGCTAATCAAACCCCACGACAGCTTTAACAAAGATTAATCTGTATTTAACTTTTGCAGTAAGCATTATTGTGTTGTTTTACACTTATTACAGTTATGCACCTGAATACTACTGTTACTGTCTATATATTGGGAAGTTGTGGCCTAATGGTTAGAGAGTCGGACTCGTAACCCGAAGGTCATGGGTTCGAGTGTGTGTGTGTGTATGTATGTCTGATAAATGCACCTCCGAATATGGGTTACCATACTTGGCCTCACGTCACTTTCATAATTTTATGTTGTAGGCTAGGGCTGTGCGATTTGGTGAAAATATGTAATTGCGATTTTTTTTTTTTACAGATATTGTGATTGCGATTTGATTTGCAATTTTAATTTTGCAAAGTCAAGCTTCAGCTCGATATTGTCAGTAGTGTGCAGCACAATATGGGTATTGTTCTCTCCTGAAAAAAACAATAGAAACCATCACAGAAATTCTTATTCTTTCCATTAAATCCATTACAAAATTCCTTTTTGTAGTGTGTTTTGGGCATTACTGCAATAGGAATTACTGTTGTTCTATTGGTTCCCATCTGCCTGATTACATCCCACCAATAGAATCCATCAAATGCCAGTAGACACCATTAGCTATATTAAAACCAATACAATTCCCATTATAACCCTTTATAATTATAACCTATTTCATTTTCTATTGTGTTTTGGGAGGAGTTCTATTGTTTTTTTCAGCAGGGATTATAATGGTATTACTACTTTTACAGAATTTACTTAATTACTGAATTTCACCAGAAAGATTTGTTTATTTTGTGTAAATAAAGAACTGTATTACTTTAGTCAATTATTCAAGTATTGCATAGGTTACATAGGCTGATTTATTCATTTTTAAGTATTTGGGATTTTAAGAACAAGTGGAAAATATGCTGAATGTTTCGAATATTCGAAGCCGAAGTAATCTCATGTTACATAAAATTTTCTTTGGTATTACTTTGCCTGACTATTGATCTGACCTTGTAGATGCCAGAATCCCACTCGCACGCGCTTTCTATTTTTATCTTTTTTTGCCACTCAAGGCTGGCAGTCATGCATTTGCGTTTGATCTGGAACACAGAATATCGCGTCCACCTCACAGGCTTTTCAATTAGTAAAATCTAAACATCTCATATCGCGATTGCGGTTCGATTTCGATTTATCGCACACCCCTACTGTAGGCTGTACATCTATGCTTGGAATTTGTGCAGTTGTTCTTGTTGTATTACTTACTTTACTAGTTAAGCTAGTAGTTTCTGCTGGGCTATAGAAGTACTTGAAAAAGCAAACATAAACATTCATGCAAACATGAAAAGCAAACTTTTTTTTTTGCCGATCCAAAAAATGATCCGATCCGTGACTCAAAATCCATAGTATGATCCGAACCTGATCCGTTGCACCACTACTATCTATCTATCTATCTATCTATCTATCTATCTATCTATCTATCTATCTATCTATCTATCTATCTATCTATCTATCTATCTATCTATCTATCGTTCTATCTATCGTTCTATCTATCGTTCTATCGTTCTATTGTTCTATCCATTTAAATTTAATTCAAATTTCAACTTCCAGTGTGTTGGCACCAATTCATGTTCACACTTGTGAATTTAGAGAGAATCTTCAGTTCTGAATTCGGTTCAATCCTGATATCTATCCATCTGTCTCTCCGTCCATCCGTGCAGCTCTGGAGGGTGAGGGATCGGCTCTGACATCACAGGACGGATATTCGCTTGATGTTTGTTTGAAGAATGAATCCGCAACGGCTCGCCACTCTTTGACAGAGGTCACACCCTGCGAGCCGTCACACACACAGGGCTGTGACTCTGGCCTGGAGCTGCTGGGGCATGCTGGGAAAACCATATGTCACATGCTAGCTTCAGTGAAGGCCACGGCGCCATCCGCCTGCACACACACACACACACACACACACACACACACACACACACACACACACACACACACACACACACAGAGGTCTAATTATCAGAGCTCTCTGACAGTTTAAGCGAGCGACGCAGCATGCCTTTAGATGCGAACAGAGGAAAAGAAAGAAAGAAAATTCTCCGCCTGCAGCACACCTCATCCTGTTTCATTATTCCTCATGTTTCATTATTCATGTGAAGGATGTAACAATGAAAAACAACCACTGCAGTACCGCCTGGAGCTGTTTATTTATTACATTTTGGATTTTTATTTTAACCGATTGACAGGCTTGCAAAAAAGATTTCTTTAATAACTCGATCATTCCTCCTAGATGGCAATACGATTAAATGGAGCGCAAATGAAGACTACGTACTCTGCATATCAGATGTTTCTCCTGAATAAAAGACCCCAGTAACCTCACCTTCAGAGTTTCAGAAGTGATCTCAATACAGTCTCTAACTGTGCTCAGAGTTTGCCTGCATATTAACCCACAGGAACACTCTCAGAAATAAAGGTACAAAAGCTGTCACTGGGGCGGTATTTTTTCAAAAGGTACATGTTTGTACCTAAAGAGTCCATTTTGGTACCTTAAAAGGTACATATTAGTACTAAAAGTGAACATATTAGAACCTAATAGGTATAAAAGTGTACCTTTTGAAAAGGTACCACCCCAGTGACAGCTTTTGTACCTTTATTTCTGAGAGTGAAGGATAAATGCAATCTCTTTAATATCTCAGTTTCAATTAAGGTTAAATGATGATCAAATGTTTAAGCTCATATCTCAAATTATTCTCAGGTCTAATAATCACAGCTAACTCATTTATTTCTCTTTTTCTGAGACACATCTGAGACAAAGTTGGGTAGCACTTTATTTTACAGTCCTGTTACTCATGTGTATAACTAGGTGCTAACCCTGAACCTAACCCTACCCCATGTATTTACCTTATATTGCCAGTACTTTTTAGGTAGGTACACTGTAAGTACATGTAAGTGCACGTACTGTAAAATAAAGTGCAACCCAAAGTTGATGCTTAAAAAATATAAAACAAATGTGAAGGAGTCCGCACACTAGTGCTCGTAAAACATTTAATGAGCTTGTCAAAACAGACTATTGGTGAAGTGCATATAGCTCGAATCCTCACATCTGTTTTGATGAGCCTATTAAATGTTTTCTGGATTTATTTTTTGATTGTGCATCTGATTTTTTTTATTATTGTTTTGTTTATTTGAAAATGCAAATGCATGCATTATATGATTGTTTGAAAGTTGATACTTAAGCCGAAATGAACTAAGAACTCCATTAAGCCTTCTGTGCTCTGAAAAGAGCAATCACTGAGCAATAACCTCTTCCTCTGGGAGAGACTGAGAGAGCATCTGTGTATATGGAGGGAAACAAAGAGCGATGCCATCTTGGATTCTTGATTAGGTGCTTTAAGTGTGTGTGTTTGTCCATTGGCAGAGCATCTAAATGGCCACAGAGCTGTTTTGCTCTCTGTAGCGTCTGTCGTGGCAAAGTGCCTTGTCTGGGTATCACCATTTTCCTGCTCCAGAAAGGAAGTAACGGCAGACACCCACCGTCATCAAACGTTTCGTCTGGCTAACGCAATGACTCATCGACACATCCAGCCTAAAGGCATTCCAGCTCTGGAAACACTCCGTAAGCAGCCAATACTTGAAATCATCCAGTGGGAATAGTTGGAAAACTGTCCAATGAAATAATTGGCAAAACGCTATTGGGAATAGCTGGATAACTGCTTTTGGGGGATCTGGCAGAAGGGAGGGTTCTCATCATGAGAATGTGTGTGTGACCGCTTTCACCTTCGGCTGTTGAGCTTATTATCCATCACTGTTGTCTGCCAGCGCTGTGGACCAACCCCAGTAAGGGTTATTTCCTGTGGCTTCTGAATAGCGAGAGTCATACAGCTAACTGTGCATGTTCTTTATGCTAATATTACCCACAAGCAGCTTTGTTTATGGCTGTTATCTTTTGACTTTTTTTCTGAGAAATTAGAAATGCATTGCAATGGCAGCTTTTAAATGCATGCATTGCTAAGGAATAATGAATTTTAAAGTGATTAATTTAGTTCGATCCTGTTGATATTGCTGTAGTTATGATTAGCCTGACTTTCTCAGTTGGTGGTGTGTCACAAATTGGGACTAAAGTGGTTAAAGAATCATGGCTGGGCAAAAAGGGTTAAAGAATCATGATGGAAGCAAAAAAGGGGTTAAAAACCAGATGTAAGGAAAAAAGGGGTTAAAAACAGATTTAAGGAAAAAGGGGTTAAAGGATCATTATGGAACCAAAGGTGGGGTAAAAGATGTAAAAGGGTTAAAGAATTATGATGGAAACAAAAAAAGAGGTTAAAGAGTCACAAGAGAAGCAAAAAAGTGGGTTAATTAATCATGATGGAAGGAAAAATGGGGTTAAAGAATCAAAGGGGTTAAAAATATGATTTAAGCAAAAAGGGGGTTAAAATAATTAAAAGGGGTTAAATAATTTTGAATAAAAGTGGGGGGGGGATAAAGCAAAAACATGGCTTAAAGAATCATGAGGGAAGCAAAAAAGGGGGGGGGGGTTAAGAACCAGACGTAAGGAAAAAAAAAGTTAAAGGATCATGATGGAAGCAAAAGTGAGGTAAAAGATGTAAAGAGGTTAAAGAATTATGATGGAAGAAAAAAAGAGGTTAAAGAGTCCCAACAGAAGCAAAAAAGTGGGTTAATCAATCATGATAGAAGCGAAAATGGGGTTAACAAATCAAAGGGGTTAAAAATATATGATCTAAGCAAAAAAAAAAAGATTAAAGAAACAAAGGGTAATTGATAGTTATCACAAAAGGGGGGGGGGGGGGGGGTTAAGAACCAGATGTAAGGGAAAAAAAAGTTAAAGGATCATGATGGAAGCAAAATCATGAAAAAAAAGTTAAGCAAAAAAGAGGTTAAAGAGTCACAACCCACAAAAAAGTGGGTTAATTAATCATGATGGAAGAAAAAAAGAGGTTAAAGAGTCCCAACAGAAGCAAAAAAGTGGGTTAATCAATCATGATAGAAGCGAAAATGTCGTTAACAAATCAAAGGGGTCAAAAATATATGATCTAAGCAAAAAAGGGGTTAAAATAATTAAAAGGGGTTAAATAATTATGATAAAAAGGGGGGATAAAGCAAAAACATGGCTTAAAGAATTATGAGGGAAGCAAAAAAGGGGGCTTTAAGAACCAGATGTAAGGAAAAAAGGGGTTAAAGGATCATGATGGAAGCAAAAGTGAGGTAAAAGATGTAAAGGGGTGAAATAATTACGATGGAAGCAAAAAAGAGGTAAAAGAGTCCCAACAGAAGCAAAAAAGTGGGTTAATCAATCATGATAGAAGCGAAAATGGGGTTAACAAATCAAAGGGTTTAAACATATGATCTAAGCAAAAAAAAAAAGATTAAAGAATCAAAGGGTAATTGATAATTATCACAAAAGGGGGGGGGGGCAAAAACAGGGCTTAAAGAATTATGACGGAAACAAAAAAGTGGCTTAGAAATCAAAATTATAATGACAGAAATAAGGGGGTTAAAGAACATTATGGGAGCAAAAAAGGGCTTAAGGAAGTATTACAGAAGCAAAACAACAAACAACAACAACAAAACGGGTTAAATAATCAGGATGGAAGCAAAAAACAGGCATTAGAGAATCAGGACAGAAGAAAGGGGCTTAAAGAATTATGAAGGATTGAGGAATCGTAATGGAAACAAAAAGGGGGTTAAAACTCTTGATAGAAGCAGATTGATCAATTAAGTTTGATGCAGCAAAATGACATTTCCCATCATTCTCTGTGGCAGTTAAAGAATGCTAAAATATTCAGACATAGCATCATTCACACACCTAATGCCCAGCATGTGCTCTTCATTTTGTCATACCAGTCCTATAATAAAACCTTCCTCTCAGGAACTGAAAAAGAGAAAATGAAAAATGAAATTGCCCAATGTGTCAGTTTTTTTTTTTTTTTTAGGCTAAAATGACTTCAGTCATAATAGCGACTCATGAATTTGTACATCAGAACATCCCGGGAGGACTTGAATGAGTTCTTATTATTGGCCCCCTGTGCTAACACTCGCTCCTCGAGTCTGACATCATCAGTGCGCTGCTAATGTCGAACGCCGCTGTCACTTTGCATAGTCACTTGAAATAGATTTTTTTTTTCTTATTGAATATTTGATTTTTTTTGTAGATTCAGTTGCATGGTCATAATTTAGTATGGCATCACAACGTTTGTAGTCAGAGTTTTAAAAGCGAATTGTCACTTACTGGTTGACATGGCAACCCATTGATTGACAGATACTGTTATTATGATAAACAGACCACCATCTGCTTAGTATTTCTAAATGCCTCTATCTTAATTAGCACCTACTGGTAGCAAATCATAAAAAAAAAACGATTTCTTTTAATTAAAAAATAAATAAATAAAAGAATGGAATAAACAATGTATTGTAAGACAGGAACATTGGGGCAAGTAGCTCAAGTAAATAAATTACGTAAGTAAAGAAAAGTATTAAATACCTTTTTTCCAGTGAGATTTGCTCTGACAGTGAGCATATAATTACTTGCCAGCATGTGTTGTATAGTTATTGTTTTCATATTGAATGAGTATGAGATGAGATATTGTTATAACCATGACAACGAGATAGAATTTAAAGGTTTTGGATTAAATCCTTACAGTTTACTGCAGCACTGAGAGCGTGCAGATTGAGAAATTATTGAGATATCTCAGAAAACTCTTGAGAAGACACGTGTGAGATTACCAAGTTGCTTTTTTCAGAAGAAGCATTTGGGAAGCACGAGCTATGAAGCCTATGGGCTAATTGAAATGTGTATAGCTAAATAAAAATGAACTAATTAGCATGTTGACATGTTTTGTGGTTTTGAGGGCAGAGCGAATGCTGCTGTCAATATACTGACGTCTGCTTTTGAGCTAATGTTCAGACTGACCTTTCCTTTATCTGTGTTCAAAACGAGATTTATAGGAATATTTGAATGCTGTTTATTACTGTTAGTGATTTTGCAGTCTTTTTAAAGCATAGCTAGTAGGGGGCATTTGTACTTATAAAAAAAAGGGGTAAAATAAGTCTTGAATGAGGTAAAAAGCACTTAAAGAATCCTGATGGAAGCAAAAAAAGGGGTTAAAGAATAATGACCGAGAAAAAACGTGATTTAAAGAATCCTGATAGAAGCAAAAAGGCATTAAAGGATTGTAATGGAAGCAAAAAAAGGGTTCAAGGATAATAACAGAAGGAAAAAAGGGGTTAAATAATTACTACAGAAGCAAAAATGTTGAAGAGTCGTGAGTGATTTAAATAATCCTGAAAAACAAGAATCATTTGGTTTCCGTTTCTATGAGGTTGTGCTGAGTAGCTCCGCCCACGGTGAAATCTCATTGGTCCACATGTCCTTTAAACATTACCTTTGTTCTGATTGGCTGTGATTGGCCCATGACTTTTCTCTTGTTCCTGTCTTACTTTACTTTCATGAAGAAGAGCGTGGCACATGAATTCACAGCAGCGGACCAAATGCATCTTTTAGTGAGTTCTCCTAAAATACAATCCGAGTCTCAGAGGGGCAGAGACTCTTAAAGAGTTTCACTCAGAAATTATTTATCTTTGCTGGGGTGATGCTGAATATTTTAGGCCATAAAGTGCACATTAAAACTTTGTAATATCCAATCAAATGTAATTAGAGTGATTTGGCAGCACTTAAAGCGAGATTTTAGATGAGACTTTGATACTTGTGCTCAAACTACACACAGCAGTTGATCTGTCTGCTGCAGTGTTATTTCAGCATTGAAATACTATTATTGTTTTTATTAGTATTGTGATGTGAATTAGTTTTTATTTTCATATTTTTCCATACACAAATGTAATAAGTAATATTTTGGCCTACATTATATCAAGAGTTATATTGGCATATGTTACCTACAGTATATATATTTTCACATACTGTAAGATATAAGTTTATAACATATATAAAATCCCCATAGTAAAATAAGTTAATAATGTATATGGTGATTTTTGTTACATGGTATTTAATGTGATAATCATATGTCAACAATATATATTTTATTTATGCAGGGAAGTTTTGTTAAATAAATGTATTTATATACACACAAAAATCCATGTTTTTTTTGTAATATTTTTTTTTAAATACATTAGGATATTATGTTTAGGATATTTGTATGGGTTATATATATATATATATATATATATATATATATATATATATATATATATATATATATATATATATATATACATGGTTTAAAATTTTATATATATATATATATATATTTTTTTTTTTTTTTTTTGTATTATTTACCTATAATAATCCTGATCTGTCTGTGTCTAAAAATGTGGTTTATTTATGACTCCATTCATTTAAAGTTTATATTTAAGCAATATTTTAGGGATCTAAAGGGCGCTGGCTAGAAACATAAAAGACAGAATTCAGAAATTATCAGATCTGAAAACTTAGATAACAACCTCTACAACTAAACCCTGCCATCTGCACACTTCATGTCTCTCATTACACCATCATTATGAAAATTGCAATAAAACGATTAGCATTGCAGAGCAGGAAATTATTGTATATCCATGCAGAAAGTGTGACAGAATTACTCCGATTCTATCAGCAGATTGAAGCCAAGCCGACCTCTTGTTGTTGTATTTCAGGTTTAAAAAAGAAAAAAAACAAAGCGCTTGCTGGGATTTTTACGCAGTATGAGACTAAAAACACATGAAAGTGAAGATTTCATGCATGAAACATTATCTGGAGACTTCAGAAAGCCATAGATGCCACAATCACGAGAATATTTTGAGACTATTGATCGGCTCACAGAGTCCTGCCTTTGATATGTTGATATTACCTGTAACTTTAACCTCATGCAGGACGCATGGAGTCTAGCATATCATAAAATGGGTTGAATATTTCTTCAGCCTGCAATATTTCTTCAGCTTAGAAGCATGAAAGCAGGGTGGGATCAGATGAGTGTGTTCTTCAGGCTGAAAACTGAGCAACAGTGAGTAGAGACGGCAGATTTCACGTCACCAGACGCTGAACTCCAGGCATTATAGATCTTCTTGTTCAGCGTTGTTTATAAATTAGAGATGAATTAACGATGCTGGGTTTTGTTCTTCAAGAGGCAGGATTATTCAGGGCGCTTGTTTGTGCTTCAGCTCGTCTACGGTTAATTGAACACACACAGCTCTCTCATTAATGCCATGCATGCTAACCTGAATCACACCAGCAGACAACAGCATTTATTAACCAGCAGCAAAAGCATATTTCCATGTTTTTCAGGGCCTTAAGTGCTTGTTTGCCAGTTCTGTGCAAACTTTAGCAGAGAGGTCGATATGTAGAGTGTGATTAGAGTGTAATGCTCACCGGAGCTGCTCCACATTGAACCACAACAACAACAAACACTGCAAGGAAATACCGCTTTTGAGAAATATTGCAATGCTTTCAATGGAAAGTTTCTTAACTGTAGAAAACTAGTTTTTGGATGCATGCTACAGCACTACTCGGCACTATATAGTGTGTGTGAGATTTGTCTGTGTGCATTGAATAACTATGAATGACTTTTTTGGTAGCCAGTATCAGTGTTTTTTTTGTATTATTTATATGCTATTATTTATTTGGGATATTTTAAATTAGTTTTTATTTTCAGCTTTCATTTTAATATTACATTAAAATAAACTTTCAGTCATTTAAAAAATAAATAAATAGTTGAATTAACTTTAATTGTATTTACATTCTGTAGTTTTATTGTTCTATTAGAGCATTTATTAATATTCGGGATTCACTTTTATATTTCGAACTAATTGTAATTTTTGAGTGCTTTAGTTATTTTTCGTGCTTTTGTCATTTTATTAGTTTGAACATATTATTATTATTATTACATATATTTAATTTTCAGTGTTAAATAAAAGAAAATTAGTTAGATATTTTTAATGCTTGATTTTAATTTTAGTTTTAGTAATTTTATGTGCATTTATTAGTTTTTGTTTTGAAATAGTTCTGTGTAAGTTTTATTTATACATGTTTTTAATTAGCTCTTATTTTTTATAATTTTAAATTCGAGATTTAGTACATTTATGTGCTTTTGTCATTTTTATAATGTTTTTTTTTGTATTTGAAATATTTCTATATAACTTTAATTTAATTTATTAAATGTATTTTTACATTTTAGCTGTCATTTTAGTTCGTTTAGAAAGTTTTAGTAATTTCACATACCTTTTGTCATTGTAATTTTAACACTTCGGCTTCAAATTATTTATCCCAGTTAGCTGCCAAAACAACATGTCTAATTCAAATTTAAATCTAATTTCTAGTTTTGTTTATTTTTATATTTATTTTATTTTATTTATTTGCACCGGCCAGTGTACAGTATATACAGTGCAGTGTAAAGTAAACAGTACGTGAATATTTTCTGTGAATCACTCTGTGTATACATGCTAAGCTGGTTTTTGCTGCACTAATGATGATTTAGTGGTGCATTTCCAGCTGTAATGGTGCCGAGTCGGTGGACGTTTATTTGAATAATTTGACACGATGGTGTGCTTTCATCCGCTCGACCCAGCTCTGTGCTGCTGTTATCACATAATATTTGGACTATTTCTGCTTATAGGCTTTGATACAATTAGAGTGAGAAATGAGAAATGAAAGTGAACCACACAGCAGATACTCCGCTAATTAATGACATGGCGTCTAATCGCTCGATTCTGCAGTTTCTTTCAACAGAGGGACTTCCTTCAAACTTTCTGAAGCAATAGTTTAGCCAAAAACTCTTTCCAAACCCATATGCTGTTATTTTTTCTGACTGCATTTTCATTTGGAGGGAACTATAGCTTCAACAGTTGAAAGCTGACAGAATCATCACAGCTGTCGTTTTTCACTAATTAAAGTGTCGTTAGTATAAAGGCTGATTTGGCAGACGATTGTGAGACTGGAAAACACTCCCACACACACGCTTTTACTTCCAGGGCTTCATTATTCAATATTCAAGGTTAGCGGATTCTCTTTCCTGTACGAACAGCCCGCCGTCCTCCACTTCATAATTAGTCTAATAAAACAGGTTGTCATAACAACGCAAGGTCACTAATACATCGTATAATTTCAGACGGAAATGTTTCAGATTTTCTGCAGTCAGAGACAAAAATACTCACGAAACAAATCAAGTGTGATGAAAACGCTGGATATATTCCTGTAACTACACAAATCCATTTCTATCTGTTCTCCATCGTCAGATCTTGATCCATTTTTAATATTTCGGTGATATTTTTTGCAGCTGAACTCCTCTGATCTTCTTCTAACTCAGTACTTTAGCAGAGCCGTATTCATTCTGTGGTTTGATATCAAAGTTATCATTTTTCCAGTTTTCGAAGCACTTCTGAGGCCGTTTATCCTGATTGGACTGCGATTGGTTTCTCTGTTCACTCCAAACTCATTCCATTGTCAATCTGTGACTTTCTCTATGTTTTACTATTATTATCATTAATATTAATATTATTATTGTTGTTGTTGCTGTACAATAGTAACATTTGTAAAATTTTATTTTTAAATGTTAGCCAGGATCAGTGTTACTTTAGTATTATTTATATAACTATTGTAGTATTAGTAGAGTTTCATTCTGAGGGTTTCTGTTGTTATGGCATTCTGAGGGATTGCTAGGTGGTTTCTAGGGTGTTGCTATGGTATTCTGAGGAGTTTCTATGGCATTGCCATGACGATCTAGGGTGTTTCTGTTGCTATGGCATTCTGAAGGGTTTCTATGTGCTTTCTATGGCATTGCTATGGAATTGTAAGTGTTGCTAGGTGGTTTCTAGGGTGTTTCTATGGCATTCTGAGGGGATTCATGGTGCCTTCTAGGGCGTAGCCATGGCGTCCTGAAGGGTTTCTAGGGTGTTGCCATGGCGATCTAGGGAGTTTCTGTTGCTATGGCATTCTGAAGGGTTTCTACGTGCTTTCTATGGCATTGCTATGGCATTGTAAGTGTTGCTAGGTGGTTTCTAGGGTGTTTCTATGGCATTCTGAGGGGATTCTAGGTGCCTTCTAGGGCGTAGCCATGGCGTTCTGAAGGGTTTCTAGGGCGTTGCCATGGCGATCTAGGGAGTTTCTGTTGCTATGGTATTCTGAAGGATTTCTAGTTGGTTTCTAGGGCTTTGCTATGGTGTTCTGAAAGATTGCTAGGTTTTCTGAAAGATTTTACAAAGACATTCCCAGGGCATTTCTGGTTGCTTTGGAAATTTGGTGTTCTGAAGGATTTCTAAGTGGTTTCTAGGGAGTTGCTATGGTGTTCTGAAGGGTTACTCTGGTTTTAGGGGGGCGTTTTTAAAGTTTTCTGAGGGGTTTCAAATGAGTGTCTAGGGCATTGCTATGGTGTTCTGAGGGATTGCAAGGTGGTTTTATGGTTGCTAGCTGGTTTCTGGGGTGTTGCTGTAGTGTTCTGAAGGGTTGCTTGGTAATTAATAGCTAGAAGACACACACTGAAGTTGAATGGTTTTAGGAGATTGTTCAGATCACTAACCCTGAGCTTTAGTGATAGCACTGGTTAGTGTCTAAAGGCAGTGCTGTTGCTCATTGATGTTGAGGTTTCAGAGCTGGTTTCAGATGGCTGGTTATCCAGCAGAGCATTGTTCCCGTATGGCCTGTTATCTCTGCAACCTCCCACAACCCCCTGCGGATTTCCCAGCATGCCCTGCTCCTGATGCTATAATTTTTCTGGCTTCTGCTGGGAACTCAGGGTCGTAGTTACGGTCTCTCTCTCTCTCTCTAATGGACGAGCGACACTGACGGACAGAGCTTTGTCCTCGCGGTTGGAGGTTTCCTTGAGAAATAATAGTTGTAGATGACGAGCGCTGCTTAGCGGTAATCCAGCGGCCGGTGTTGGTCGTTGATGACACACTGAAGGCGTAAAGAGCCGTCGGAGCAGTGGTTTGGCTCTTGTTGTTCATGCCGGTGATGAGCCAGACGGGCTTTGTGTTATTGATCGGGGACTGATGAGGGAGGATTACGGAGCTCTGCTCGTCTCCAGTCCTCCTCAAACAGCAGGCCTGTCGTTCACTTCCTGTCATTCACACACACTCGTGATGCTCCAATCCGCTTTCGCTGTGTGTAAATCAACGGATCAGATCATCTGCTGAACTTCTTGTGTTCCAAAGCAAAAAGAAAGTCATACTGGAATTCTAAATTTTCTCACCTTAGACATCTCATGTGAATCGGGTAGATGCAAGAAAAAATGTCTAAATGCTTTTTTATCATTGCTCTTTTGTTGATTCTGATTGCTTCCATTGTCTTCATTTGTAAGTTGCTTTGGATAAAAGCGTCTGCTGAATGACTACATGTAAATGTAATTATTATTACTATTATTATTATTATTATTATTATTAAATACTTTTTGTTTTATAATATAATAGTACTATTGCAGTAGTAATATATTAAATAAGATTAATAATAATAATAATAATTATTAGTAGTAGTTGTAGTATTAAATACTTTTTATTTTATTTTATAATACGGTATATTAAATAAGACTATTAATATTATTATTATTATTATTATTAATAATTATAATTATTAAATTAAAATAAATTATTGCATTTTTATTTTACAGTACAATAGTAATATTGCAATAGAAATATAATAAAATAAGAAAAATATATATATAAAGATTATATAAAAAAATTATATAAATTTAGTTTTCAATAAAATTATTTTGGTAATGATGATGATCAATATTAAATACTACTTATTAAATACGATTTATGTTACGGTATGATGCCATTATTGTAATATTAATATATAAAATGACTGTTTAAGAATAATACAATAAAATTATAATAATAGTAATAATAATAATAACAACAACAGCAACAATAATAATAGTTGTTATTTATTTATTTATTTACAATAGTAAATATAATTGCAATTATTTATTTACGATGATATTACTGCAATAGTAAAATAATAAAATAATATAACTGAATTATAAATTTAAATATAATGAATAAAATACATTTAATTTGTATTATTGTTGTTGTTGCTGTTGTTGATGTTAAATTCTTGGCTTATTATTTTATGGTACAATACTATTATTGTAATGATCATCTAATAAAATACTAAAATGATGCTAATATAATTTAAGAATAGTGAAATAGAATTATTTTGAATAACAATAATTGTTGTTGTTTTAGTTTATTATTATTATTATTATTATTATTATTATGCAGAGAGGAGATGTGTTTCATGTTTTGGTGAGGACGTTTGAGGGGTTTCTGTGGTTATAATGCAGGATTTTCTGTTTTTATTGCTCTGTATTGATGCCTCATGATCTGTTCGTCCGGTCTGGATGAATAATCAGAAGCCGCTGTGCTTCGCTGCTTCCCCTCTATTGTCTTCTTTCAATTTACACTTGAATGGCGATGGATATGAAGCTTTTAATTTGGGAAGGGCAGCGCCGGGCCAGCAGTGTGTGAGCGGGGCAGGAGAAGGTCAACGCATTCAGCTGAGATGAGATGAAATTCATAAATTCATTCAGATTTGCCAGGCCTGACGGTCTTTATGTGGAGTTGACCGCAGCTCCAGACTGTAAGCGCTGCTCCTTTGTTGCTGGCCATTTAGCCAATTTTTGTCTTTTATCCATTTGAAAGTGACTAACAGAGACAGTTGGTCTTTTGCTAGAGGTCATAATGGTGATAAATCAGGGTTTGGTTTCAGGAAGAGATTAAATATAAAAATCTCTACGCATACGCACATCACAGCTGGACTTTTTTGTCAGGGATAAAGACACTTTTTGTGAAGACACCGTGTAGTGGTTTGAAAAGTGCAGTTTTGTTTGGAGCCGTGATGTTTGGGTGGGGCATGTTGAAGCACTTTTTTTAATATGTTTTAAATATGTTAACATGTTAGTTTACAGCATTTGCTTTTGGAATAAATTGCGAGTATTTCATTTTATTATAGTATTTTATTTTTTTCTTTAAGGGTTTTTAAAAGAATGGTATGGACTTAAATAGTTATTATAAATGAATTTATATATTTCTATTTTATTTACTTGACAGTATTTATTTATTACAGTAAATTGTTATATTGTAGTTTTTTCTTAAAAGAATGAAATGCACTTATTCATTTGTTTATTTTATAAATTTTATAATAAATAAAATATGTATTATAAATATTATAGTTATTTATTTTATTTGTAATTTTACTGTGTTATAGCATTTTTTTGAAGAACGGTATTGACTTGTATTTATTTATATATATATATATATATATATATATATATATATATATATATATATATATATATATATATATATATATATATATATATTTGTATTATTGATTGATTTTTTAATAATAATAATTTTTTAAATAATAAAATGGACTTATTTGAGTGCTTAGTATTTTATATTAATTATAATAAATAGTATAAATACATATTTGTGCTATTTGCATTATATTATTATTTTTTTACAGTAAGTTGCAAATATTTCATTATAGTTGTTTTTTTTCTTAAAGGACTTTTAAAATAATTATATTTTTAATATGCATGTTTTGTACGTTATAAATATCATATTTGTTTATTTTGTTCATTATATTTCCTTTTTGTTTTTATTATTTATTACAGTAAATTCTAAATATTTCATTGTTATAGAATTTTTATTAAAATAAAAAAATACTGTAATTTATTTAGATTTTTTTCTGAATGTATAATTCGTGATTGTGTTGGGTTTGTTGGTGACAGCTGGTTAATATGCCGGTATCTGAACGTCTGTAAGCAGGAGAGGACGGCTGTTAATTAGTGTGACGGTCAGCGGTCATCTGAAAGAGACGAGACGCTTGTTGCATAGACAGAACGATCTCTAACCATCTCTCAGCCATTTTAAATTTGGGCTTTTCCTCCGCAGCAGATGAACACGGCCGGCTCAGTCTCGTGCTTCTGATGCTGCTTTGCTTTCAGAAGCAGAATAAGAGATTCAGCAAGACTTCGTGAATTAGCAGGAGAACACATATGGTGTGAAACCAATGAGCGAGTGTGTGACGTGTGAAGATGTGTTTCGCAGGTAATAGGTTTTGTGAAAGTGACAGCAAGGCTATTTCATCTAGGTTTTAGTGCTGCTTCTTTCATACAGTGAACATGGCGGAGATTTAAACTGTCAAACATCCAAAAAGACAAAACAGTAGTCCCTACAGCTCGTGCACTATATTCCATTTTTGGTGCACTGTTTCTTTAAGAAAAGCTTGTGATTCGTGTGATTGGCCTCTTCCTGTCCAGTGAACGAATGCAAAGGAAAAGCAGTCCGTAATGAACAAAACCAGCAGAGCTGAACTTCTCCAGACCTTCAGCAGATGCGCTCTCATGTTTTTCATTCAGGACGTGGATACTGACAATCCGTCAGCCTTCAGAAAACCATTTCCATCTGTGTCTGAACAACTTCCCAGAATGCACTGCGTGAAGCCATACAACGGTACACTACTGTTCAAAAGTTTGAGGTTAGGAAGATTTCTAATGTTTTTGCTCAACAAAGCTCCATTTATTTGATCAATACTGTAATTTTTTATTACAATTTAAAACAATGTGAATATCTGTTAAACTGTCATTTATTTCTGCTGTATTTTCAGCATCATTACTCCAGTCTTCAGTGTCACATGATCTTCAGAAATCATTCTAATATACTGATCTGCTGCTCAAAAAACATTTCTGATTATTATCAATGTTAAAAACAGTCGTGCTGCACAATATTTTTGTGGAAACTGTGACACGTTTTATTTTTCAGGATTCACAGATGAACAGAAAATTCAAAAGTACAGCATTTATTTGAAATAGAAATAACATTATAAATGTCTTTACTTTCACTTTTGATCAATTTAATGTGCCCTTGGTGAATAAAATGATTAATTTATTTTAAAAAAGCACAGTAGTAACCCCATATATATATTATATAGTCTTAATGCTCTTAATAATTTTGAAATGTTCAGTAAGTCTGAAGTTTTCATGATATGATCTTTTGATGCTGGGAATTATGCAGCTGCATTTATTGACTCAGAATTGATTGTTTTTTCCTGAAACATCTTTAAAATTCAGCGGTTTAAAACTGAACCTGGAGTATTCAGGAGTGAGGTTGAATTGAAGCGGTTTAATGACTGGCTCTGTTTGCATGTGTGTGTAATCACGCTTCCCAGCTCACTGGTTCAGACGATAATGAGTGTGTCAGCGGGAAACAGCATCTCCTCCCGGACCAGAGCTCGCTCTGTCTGTCATTCATCAGCATCACAGCCGTCACCTGATGAGGAATCAAATGGGACGTAACGGCTTAATGTACTGTAAAAACTTGCACCTTTCAGAACTCAGACGTCTTCTGCTGTTCAAGACTGAACGAGTGAAGAAACTGCACCGCTTGGGAAGTTTGACGCTGTGCCGAAAGCGTGCATTACTGTATGAGCTTGATCTTCACGGAGGTGTCAGATCACGTCAGTGTGAGCCGTTTTATCACAGATTAACAGGTTTATTTAAATAGAGGAGTTGTGATGCAGAACTGTCATGTTCGGGATGCATCAGCTGTTTATGGAGTTTTGGTCAGTGTGAGATGAACAAACTCTCCCAAACCTTCATACAGACCTCCGTTTGTGAGTTAAATCAGTCCCAGTATCAATCAGAGACGCAGAGATGATACCAGACGGCATTTTCCTTCAGTCCTCGGAGGTGAAGAAGCAGCAGAATGGCTCGTTTTATTCCGGATGGAAAATAGACTGTTAAAGTTAAGTTCGGCTGTTTGTGGTGCAGAGATATTTCAGATATTTACAAGCAAACATTGGTGTTTGCTGATGGAGTAAACTGCAAATATTTCATTTCAATATATATATTTTTTTTCTCCTAAATTGCTCTTAAAAGAATGTCATGGATTTTTTTTTCTATTATTTTATTATTTTTATTTTTTCCGTAATTTCTATTCATTTTAATAATAAAAAAAAGATAAATAAATTATTATGGTACAAAAAAAAATAAAAAAAAATAATATATATATATATATATATATATATATATATATTTATTTATTTATTTTTTTTATTTTTTTTTTTTTTTGAATATAATAACAGATCCTTATAATAAAAATAAAAATAATGCATTAAAATGTTGTCTGTTAAGAAGCTTTGAATAAAATACTATAAACCATTTAATATACTCATCAGTACCCTTTAAAGTAGATTAAAAATATTAACTTTTATTATAGTATTTTTTTCCTGCTTAAGTGTTCTTAAAAGAATGTCATGGATTATTTATTATTATTATGAATGAATAAATAGTTATGATAAAATAATAAATATAATAAAATATATTCATTTATATAATTATTTTTTATAATTAATTAAAAAAATTTTTTTTAATTTTGAGCAGATGTGCAAACTCTTTATTTCTTTATTTATTATTTTTATTTGTATTATGATTAATGAATAAATGTAATTATAAAATCATTAAAATAAATAAATAAATATAATAAATAAAAATAGTATTTAATAACAGAAATGTATTTATGATTAAATAAAAATATTAAAACTGAATAATATACTCATTAATACCCCTTAAAACTAATCACATCACAATTTCATTGCATTTTACTGTTATTATGAGCTGTTTATAAACTTTTGTCCAGTGTTAGATGAACAAACTCCTCCCAAAGCTTCATAACACCCTTCGTTTGAGTGTTGAATCAGTCCCAGTATGAATCAGAGACACTAAAACGAATACCAGACGACATTTACCTTCAATCCTCAGAGGGGAAGAATGGCTTATTTTATTCTGACGGTCTGAAAGAGGCTGAAAAATGGACTGTTAAAGTAAACGATGACTGTTTTTGGTGCAAAAATCTTTAATAATATTACAAGTGGACTTGAGGGAAAAGAGTAAAAAGCAATGAGAGGTGTGATGTGAGCCGTTTAAAGGAGTATTAATGAGTATATTAACCGGGTGAATATAAAGCTGTTCTTCTTTAACTGTGTGATTGTTCTGGTTTTAAGGGCCATTGGTTTTACGGCTCTTTGAATCGGGTAAATCATCTCTGACTTCAGAGGCCGGATAGTCCACAGTGTTCCCACTTTGGGACACTTTCACGCAATATTGAACACGCTATGATTTTAGAAATGAGAGGTATGAAACTGATTTGCAGTATTGTGAGTGTATTTTTCAGAGATGCCCTTGAGCATCATGTAAACTCAGCGCTGCTGTGATTGGTGTGTTTCTCGGGACGTCCTGTTGAAGGTCATTCGTAGCACACGGCTAAAACAGCATCTTGATTTCATCTCCCGCTGCTTTCAGATCCAAAGGTCAAGACTCTGTTTACAGCGAACGCAGCACTTGCTGACAAACAGGTTCGTTTGTGTTGTTAAATCTGCATTTTTTTTTCTATTTTCTGGTCTGTTTGGCCAAAACAGGATTACGGCCGCGTTGCATCAGTGTTACGTTCAGATGTAAAATTGAAGCGTCTGTGTTGGCCGTGTGTTTGTGAAGCGGTGATTAATTAGTGATTTGGTTGGCATGGGATGGTGTTGTTGATTCGCTGTGATGAGAGATGAAGGATCACAGTGTCATTGATGATATTTGGATGTTGTTTTGTACAGCAGGGCCACAGTGTGTTTGCTCTGTTCTGGCCTTATTGACTATAGTTCACCTGAAAAATCTTTTCCAGTAGCAAACTAAAACTAAAACCACAAAAAAGTTCAACTTTAAAACTTTAACCTCCGTCTAATTGAACTATGGCCTAATCCTGGCTTAGTCTAAGCCCTGTCTGTGAAACCAGGCCTAAAAGTTTAAAGTTTAAATTAAAGTAAAACCAAAACTAAAAACCTAAACTTAAAACTGTGTAGACATATATATTAAATAAATAAATAATAACAAATAATAATGACACGAAAATTGCTAAATCTAAACTAAAACTTAAACTAAAATAAAAATAAAAAAAGAAAAGGGGAAAAAGATCTAATTCAAAAGTGACAAAAAGGCACAAGAAAATTGCTAAACCTAATTAAAATTAAAATAAAAACAGAAAATAGAAAAATAAAAACAAATTCAAAATATTGACTAAAACTATAATGCTATTCTATACTAATAAAATGACAAATACTAACAAAAATGGTGAAAAACGTCAACAAAAATGCTAAAACATTTTAAAATTAAAATTAAACCAGAAAATAGAAAAATAAAATAAAAATATAAATAAAAATATTGACAAAACTTTAATGCAATGCTATACTAATAAAATAACAAATATTATTAAAATATATAAAATAAATTGCACAATAAGTTTACTGACTAAAATTAAAATAGAAAATAGAAAAATAAAATCTAATTCAAAATATTGGCAAAAGCTGTATTGCTAAACTGTAAGGCAAAAACTATAAAACTTGTGTGTACATGCCGCTTGAGTTAATTTAGTAAATATTCACATATGCTTTCTTTCTCTTGTATAGGTTTGTGAATCTGATTCATTTGGATGGTTCATTGCTATTGAAGATTCAGATTCATTTGCATATCTTATAAGAAAATCTTTTTTTGTATCGGATTATGTAGTTAAACATTGCTATTTATCACTGTTTTTGACTCAAAGTGCTTTGTTTCGTGGAAACTGTGGTACATTTCATTATTTAGGATTCTTAGATGAACAGAAAGTTCATAAGAGCAGCATTTAATTGAAATGTATATATTTTATAACGTTATAAATATCTTTACTGTCACTTTTAACCAATTTAACGAGTCCTTGCTGAATAAAAGTATACGTTTAAAAAAAAAAGTGTTATTTATTTGCATAAATAATGAAAGTACTGCATAAAATGGTCATCCAGCAAGACGACCTGCAGCATATAGAAACGCTGAACAAAAGTGATTAGAGCCTCGTGAACTGGAAACCTCAGTCCTGTTTACTGCGCCGTGTTTTATTCTCATACGTATCTTAAAACAGAGGGAATTGGGTGGATGTCTTATGCGATCGTGATGATATTTGGAGTCCATTACAGGACGTGGCGCTCCGAACACCTGCTGTCAGAAAATATGAATGACAGAAACCCAGCAGAGCTGCGTCTGAGCGGCTGAAATGAAGAGAAGAGGTTTATAAATGATTCAGCTCTGCTCGTTTGTGTCTCTGCCGCTGAGTTTGTTCTGTTTTCATAAGACTGCAAACTGACTCTCTCAAAATGGCCGCTGATGCATGAGAGAGAGAGACGGAGAGCATCTCCTCGCTAATGTTAGGCAGCTCTGCTTTCTTCCCGAGCACATCCGGCGTGAGCCTGTGATGCTAAAAACAACCTAACGACGAGGAAGAGGGAGAGAGCCGATATGGATTATTATTACAGCATGTTAATATTACAACAGGACACTGAGAGAGAGAGAGAGAGAGAGAGAGAGAGAGAGATCAATATGTTATGCTTTTGGGAGGAGAAGAGAAAGAATCATACTGACTCACTGCAGCCTAATTAGTGCACTAGATATACTTTATAGCATGTGAAATCACACCGGCTGCCTGCACCATATTTGATGAATCAAATCCAATACTTGTTTAGTACTAATTCCAGGCTGCTGATTTTAAAAATAGTGTCTGTTTTGTTGGAACACATCACACTTTCTCATTAAATAAACATGATGCATTACGTACCATTTTTGTTTTTTGATAATCATTAGTATCATTAGTAAGTCTCCTGCAGAAGAACACCACAAACACATGATTCCTGCATGATTGAACTGTTTGTTCAATGTTTGGCATTAATTTATGCCTAATCCTGACAGGGGAAAAAGCAAACATGAGCTAGATGTTTGCATCTGCACGTTTTACTGCATCCAAACAGGCACAGGACATTATTAAGTATTCATTATTAAATTAAATAAACATTAGGCCTTTTTGCAAGGCAGCCTTTTTTTCCCTTCAAGATGTGGGACTGTGTTATGATTAGTGCTAGTTTTAGTTTTATTGATAGTTTTAGACTGTTTTATCGGTCGATAATTGTATCAAGTTGCTGTAATTTTCAAATGTGTAAAGTTGAAATTTAAAGGTGCAGTGTGTCAGAACTGCTTATCAAAGTGTTAGCCCCGCCTACAGACTTGTGATTGGTTGAGCCAGTAGATTGACACATTGATGTTTTGAAAGTGTTAGTGTTTCATTCTTCAGGAGTTAGTTGACATTTAGTGAACTGAATTGTTTATTTTATTTTTAAAAATATTATGTTGTTATGTTTTTTTGGGGGGAAAGTTGAAATGCACAGAGTCTCCTGTAAGGGGTAGGTTTAGGTGTAGGGTTGGTGTAGGACAATAGCACATACAGTAAGTACAGTATAAAAACCATTACGCCTATGGGATGTCCCCACTTTTCACAAAAACAAACGTGTGTGTGTGTGTGTGTGTGTGTGTGTGTGTGTTTTACAATAAAATACTGTATTAATAATTTCATTGCAGGTACAGGCAATATTTTAGTAGTATTTATATACTGTTATAATTTTTATAAAAAATATGAATTAGCTTTTTTGTATGAATGAATTCATATTTTTATTTTAGTTTAATTTTTAGTAATTTCATATGCACTTTTGTCATTTTTATTAGCTTTTGTTCTTTTTAAACAATATTATTTACATTTCATTTATTTATGTATTTAATAAGTTTAATTTTATTTGTTTCCAGTTAGTAATTTTAGTTCTTCAAATTAAGCTTAGTTAGTTGCCAAGGAAAGATTTCAATTTATTTTTATGTGTTTATTTTTATGTTTTACCTTTTTTATGTAATATTTCTATAGTTATACATTTTAATCTGATATGTATTAATTTATTATTTCAGCATTATTTCAAATAACAAAATGTTTTTAATAGATTAAATTGCAGTTATTGTTAATAATAACCCTGGTTACAGGTCATTTTCTGTTGTAGCTACAATCAGATAACGCTGCATTGTGGGATTCTGCAGTGGTGAAATACCCATAAGCCCTTGCACTAGGTTAATTTAATTATGCACGCTAGGGCAATACATTGGGGGTTTATGGAGACATGCACAAAAGTTGTTAGAATTAATAGAGGTTTTAGCACTATTTAGTGCTGTTGGTAAGTAGTTGTTGTGTTTGAAGTCACCGTTATGGTGATTAGTGTTCCCTTCGGCAGAGACCTCATTAACTTATTAATTAGTTTCCACCCAGCCGGTGTAATACTGTTAGAGTAGAATATGACAGGTTAAACATGAAGTCGCATGGAGAAAGAAAGATCTAAGAGGATCATAATATGAGATCACGGGTTGGAAAATAAATGATAGTTGTTTTGGTTTGTTTTGAGACAAGCGATTAATATGATTGCTAGGTGTAGTTACTATGTTTTGCCTTTTTAGGATAGTGTATAATTTAGTTTGATAAACTTATTTATCATGTTTTGCTTGTATGTACACTACTGTTTAAAAGATTGAGGTCTGGAAGATTTTTTGTTTTTTTATGTTGTTTTTAAAAGAAGTCTTTTCTGCTCACCAAGGCCGCATTTATTCGATGTCAGTATTTGTTAAACTGTAATTTATTTCTGTGATGCGCAGCTGTATTTTCAGCATCATTACTGCAGTCTTCAGTGTCACATGATCTTCAGAAATCATTCTAATATACTGATTTGCTGCTCGAGAAACATTTCTGATTATTATCAATGCTGAAAACAGTTGTGCTGCACAATATTTTTGTGGAAACCGTGATGCATATTTTTTTTACAGGATTCACAGATGAATAGAAAATTCAAATGAACAGCATTTAATTGAAATAGAAATATTTTAACATTATAAATGTCTTTACTGTCACTTTTGATGAATTTAATGCATCCTTTTATGAAAGGATATGTGTGTGTGTGTGTGTGTGTGTGTGTGTGTGTGTGTGTGTGTGTGTGTGTGTGTGTGTGTGTGTGTGTGTGTGTGTGTGTGTGTGTGTGTGTGTGTGTGTGTGTGTGTGTGTGTGTGTGTGTGAGTGCGTGTGTGCGCGCATGCGCGTGTGTGTGAGTGTGTGAGTCTGTGCATGTGTGCATGTGTGCATGTGTGCGTGCGTGTGTGTGTGTGTGTGTGTGTGTGTGCGTGCGTGTGCGTGTGTGCGTATGCGTGTACTGTTTTTTGTGGTTTACGGGGACAAAATTTGTATAATGGCATGGGTATGACAGAGGTATTACAATTTGAAGGTGGTTTATGAGGACACTGCCTATGTCCCCGTCATTCAAAAGGCTTAAAAAACATACTAAATGGTGTTTTTTTTTTTTTTAATCTAAAAATGCCTGTAGTCTCCTGTAAGGGGTAGGTTTAGGTGTAGGGTTGGACAATAGCACATACAGTTTGTATAGTATAAAAACCATTACACCTATGGAGAGTCCCCACAAGGATAGCAAACCAGACATGAGTGTGTGTGTGTGTGTGTGTTAATATCTCATATGGTGACACCTATGAAAACGAACGTCTCGTTTCACTCCGGCGGTTTGATGCTAATGCCATCAGAAGAATGTTGGATGCTAAACATGTTCCTGTGCTCTCCAGCTCTCAGGTCACACGCTCTTCCTGCGGTTGTTTCTACATTTAGCCGTATCAGGATGCAGAATATCCCAAGATGCCTTCAGAGACCGCGATCATCGCCCGCCGTCTCCCGCTTCAGCTTCCCGCCACCGTTTTGCCTGTTTTCCTCCCATCAAACAATAGTTTCCCGCATACAACACTTGTTTTGAGGAGCGCCAGAGTGAATATTTAAAAGAGCTCTTCTTTAAGATTTCATCAGAGGCGCTGGGGGTTTGTGAAGGTGACATATTCCTCCGCAGCAGCTGCGATGCATAATGGATGGGCCCCGGGTGCCGAGCGGAGCGAGTACAGATGTTAAAGCGCTCCTGCAGGACTTCGTCTGCGTTTGGAGAGGACAGCCGTCCGCAGCCTCCAGCGTTTGCCTGTTTGCCGCCGAAAGAGGAGTTATTACAGGTTTTTTTCAACTGCTTCCACACAGAATATTTACTTCTGAAAATCTTTAGTTTCTGAAAGCTGACACTCAAACAGCAGAAGCACACACCAAATCTACAAAACCATACACTAGTTCTCAGCCTTTGACTCAGTTTTCAATTTCATAAAACACTTTCTGCAAAACACAACACACAACTCTCACGTAACACACAGAAATCTAACAGGAATTAATATTATGGCAAAGGCGTTTGCGAATGTTTGTGATGTTTTGAATGCAGTGCTTCATTTTGCAAGAGATGTGAGGCATTTTGCATTTTGTGTGTGCAATTCTTGGATTTTTGTGTGAAGTTTTGAAAAAAAAGAAGCAAAGTTTTGAAAATGTGTGTAAGCAGCTGTAAATGCACATCTACACACGCTTGATGCATTTCTTTTCTTTCTTGTGTAATACTGTATTCATAGCCACAAATGCTTACAGTAAAAAGGTTTGGTTTCAATCCTGCTTTCGTGTTTATTGTGAATTTTTCAACATCTCTCTGCCAATTACTTGTACATAAATGTACACAGGAGCTCATGAAAGAACAGCTTTAGGTTTTGAATAACTGTGTATATGATATATCCAAAAATATAATATTATGGCAAAGGTGTTTGCAACGTAAGACAAATGTTTGCTTTTGAGATGTGTTTGTGATATTTTGAACGCAGTGCTTAATTTTGCAAGAGATATTAGGCATTTTGCATTTTGTGTGTGCAGTTTTTGAATATGTGTGTAAGCAGCTGAAAAAAACTAATGAGACGGGCGACACAAAGACATCCACCCGGCGTGTGTTTAGGAGGCCGTACACTATCTTCAGGATCTAATTTGATCTCGCCTTTAATATTAGATGTTCTCTCCTCCCAGAAACATAATCTGATTATTTTCCTTTAGCGCTTCAGTGGCTTCTTTTCTTCTCTAATTGACTGATTTTTGGCTACAGGAATTTCTCTGAATCTGGAAACATTCAGACACATGCACGCAGTGGAAAGACAATTTGCAAGTATCGTTAAGTAGAAGAGATCTGAACAACGTCGCAAATTATACTCGGTTTATGCAAGTACATGAATGCAGATGCATGATGTCAGACCAAATCCATCGTCTTATTCATAACGTTAGAGCAGGTTTTAACTAACTACAATCAAACTAAGTAGGCAAAATCAATTTGAATATCAGATTATTTGAGATAATTCTGCAATCACAGCAGTTTATTAGGCTGACAGCATTACATTAAATATAACTAATAAAAATAGAAAAAAGTGTTATTTTAGTACTACATATACACTAGTCAGTTCTTTGATGAACTTTTTTGATCCACTTCAAATGTTGACTACTATATACTGTTTATAGTATTATTAATAATTATAATTAGCTTTTATTTTTACAGTTTAATTTTGTTTTCAGTTTTATTAATTTGGTTGTCTCATTTGTATATATAAAATTTATATATATATATAAAAAAAAATACTTGAAAGGCTATTAAAGATGCTTTTACAGTCATATAGTGTAGTTATGACTTTGCTGATGAAACATTGATTTTAGTACTTAATGCTTATTTTTTTATTTCTAATTTTAACATTTTTTAACTTTACGTTAAGTTTATTAGCTTCATTGCAATTACCCAAGCGGTTTTTAATAAGTTTGTACACTCTAATAAAAGATATTTGCAATTTATATGTTGCTTGCAAAAAAAGATAAAACAATTTTGGAATAATACTACTTTTGGATGGCTGTCAATGGAGAAAGATGCTGTTTATAACAGTTGTTAAAACAGTTATCTGAATTATCACACATCTGATTTAATGAAGCAGACGTCTGTGGAAACTCTGTGGCTCCACTGAGTGCTGAGGTTTGTTTTTGTCACACTAATGTAATCGTGTATGTTAAGCGTGTAACACGGGACGTGCTCACAATGTGTCGAACAAGAGTTTGTTTCTGTGTTGATGTTCTGGCGAAGTGTTTGTTTCAGGCCTGAATCTCTCCAAAGATTATGTGTCATGTCATATGACATTACAAATTAATGAATTGAATGCATAATGCAAAAAGTTAAAAAAAATGCTTGTACAAGCTGTTTTTCTGCGTCTAAAGAGAGGAGAATGATTTCTGAATAAGACGGAGCCTGAGTGTTGACGTGTTGCAGGCCGTGTGAGGAATCACCATATCACCATACCAAAAAGTGTAAATTTGATTTAAAAAAAAAAATTTTTTTGGGGGGGGGGGGGGGGGGGGGGTCAGTGTCTCTGACTCTTATAATTACAATCTAAAAAATGCTGGGTTAAAAACAACCCAGCTTGGGTTTTTTGGCATCCCAGCGCTGGGTAGATATTGGACAGAACACATGCTCAGTTATTTTGACCCAGCTGTTTGGGTTAAATGTTTTTACCTACCATACTGGGTTGTTTAATTTATTGTTTAAAAATTGCTATATTGCTGGCTTAAAATGGGCTGGAATCACACGCAGAATTACTAGAGGCAACCGCAATAATCAAAAAGATGAACATTTATTATTAAGCAAGCACACCCATGGACAAAATACAATTACAATATTACATACATTCATTTAACAAGCATTTTAGAAGTAAAAAAGGCACATTTAAAAGTAGCATTTTAATTGAAGTGTATTCAACCGTTCTCTGTAATCGCGAGGGAACTTTAGACGGCGGCCTCACGTTTAACTCGTAACTGAGAGATGGCGTGACTGACTCCAAACCCTGCCCCAAAACAAACAGTACTAAAATTAGAGAACATATTTTAACATCAAATTAAATTACACTCAGTGTTATAACGAATAAAATCCATTTATGTTATGCGAGGCGAAGGCGTTTCCAGCGCAAAACGACCGCAGCTGACTGACATGTTGCGTAAAATAATATAATTTACAACACATTAAAGACTTTATAAGTGGAATAAAATGTATACAAACCTTTATTTCCCTGAAAGAGTGCGCTGAGAGCCGCTCTCTCCTGTGGACAAGATCAACCCAGCGTTAAAATAACCCAACAAGCTGAACCCAGCGTTTGGGTAAAAAAATTATAATAATAACCCAGCACCTGGGTAAAAATATTAAAAATAACCCAACAAGCTGAACCCAGCGTTTGGGTAAAAAAATTATAATAATAACCCAGCACCTGGGTAAAAATATTAAAAATAACCCAACAAGCTGAACCCAGCGTTTGGGTAAAAAAATAACAATAATAACCCAGCACCTGGGTAATAATATTAAAAATAACCCAACAAGCTGAACCCAGCGTTTGGGTAAAAAAAATAATAATAATAACCCAGCACCTGGGTAATAATATTAAAAATAACCCAACAAGCTGAACCCAGCGTTTGGGTAAAAAAATAATAATAATAACCCAGCACCTGGGTAATAATATTAAAAATAACCCAACAAGCTGAACCCAGCGTTTGGGTTAAAAAATAACCCTGCTGTACCATTAATATAGCCCTATGAAATCTGTTTTATTTTCCCGAACTCTCAAGTTAAATTTTTGTAAATAAAAAGACTGATTAATTAAATCATGAAACGTATGCAATTTAACAACAATTTATATATATAATAACAGAAATTACATTATAGGGCCCTTTAAAAAATAGTTATATTTTTTCGTATATTCCATTGTCATCATTTGTAAGTCACTTTGGATGAAAGCATCTGCTAAATGTAAATGTAAATTTAACTATTTCAAAAATCTTAATTATAACTTTTGACCAGTACTGTATATTTACAAGCAACATATAAATTTTGAATATTTAATTGTATTACTGTGTGTGTGTGTGTGTGTGTGTGTGTGTGTGTGTGTGTGTGTGTGTGTGTGTGTGTGTGTGTGTGTGTGTGTGTGTGTGTGAGATATGTATGTTTTTTGGCCAATCACCTGAGCTGTAAATGTCATGTGACTGATCACTCAATATAAAAACTCAGAAAAAAAGAAACAAAAAAAAAAGCAGGGAAAAAAAACTCATTTCAAATCATGTGCATCTGTTGTGACGCAAACAAACATCCTAAACTCTCGTTTCTGTACTAATCAACATTCCAAACACTTAATCTGTCTGTATGTTGTGTGTTGTGTGTGTGTGTGTGTGTGGGAATCTTGTAAAGGCTTGTAAGTTTACCAGCATTAAATTACATTAAGCGGTCTGAGTTAAAGCCACACACACACACACACACACACACACACACACACATACATCATGACTTGAGCATCATGAGAACATATCATAATCCTGTGGAGAGATTACACACATAATCTACAGGAAATTACAAAAGCATCTTTAGGGAATTAAGCAATTGTGCAGCGTAATCCACAGCAGAAAAAGCTCTTTACAGGAACACTGCGGCTGATTTTCTCGAGCCGCGCTCACTGTTTATCTTTCCAAACACGATCTCTGAACATCTGACATCAGTCCAAGAAGAACTGTGAGGATGAACCAAGATTTTGTGTAGTATTTTAGCCACTGCCAAACACACACACACACACACACACACACATGCAGTGGATAAGCGTGGCAGTGCTTTAAAACACTGCAGAGCGACAGAACGAGGCTGGTTAAAACAGGTCAACCACTCAACCAACTAACTAACCGCCCATGCAGTCAGAGCCACACATTCATGCAGATGTTGTATTTATGAGCTCTGAGATGTTGTTTGAACAAAAACATCCCATAATTAGCCATTAACCAGATTCCAGCACCTTTTATTCTACAATATTGAATCGCTCTCTGGATCTTCTGCTCTGTTTGGGGAGGAACGAACTAAAAATATCCATTACAGTTCATTTCAGTGAGACAGTTAAAGAAAAACGATTCAAAACCAAGGACGACCTGCACAGAGAATGAATCGGTGAATATCATTTAATTCCCTGTGCAGGACATCCCATTTTGAATTTTAATTTTTATAATGAAATATTTACATTGTGTTTTTGCATTTCATTTCATTGGGTATTTTTTGTTTGTTTGTTTGTTAGCTTAAGGTATTAATTGTTTATTTGAGATCTGTTTGAGATATATATACACATGTATTTATTTAAATGAAAAATTATTGCAAAATGTAACATTTATATATTGATATTTCATTATATTGATCCTCATTGCAGATGTGCCAAATAATAGCTGCTAAATACTGAGAAGAAATAAAATCAATGAATCCATTAATTTATACGTAACAGATTTTATTTATTTATTTACTTTACATTTATATATTGGTATTTCATGTAAATAAAGATTGCTGATGTACCAGATAAGTGCTGCAAAGTACTGCAAAAACTAAATAAAATAAATAAATGTATTTATTATATTTATTTATTTTCATATATTATATTATGTTATATTATATTATACTGTATTATATATGTGATGGAAAAAATGTATGTTTTTATTTATATTTAATATGTTTATACATGCATATATAGTGAGTACACCCCTCACATGCTTGTAAATATTTTATTATATTTTTTCATGTGACAACACTGAAGAAATGACACTTTGCTACAATGTAAAGTAGTGAGTGTACAGCTTGTATAACAGTGTAAATCTGCTGTCCCCTCAAAATAACTCACACAGCCATTAATGTCTAAACCACTGGCCACAAAAGTGAGTACACCCCTAAGTGAAAATGTCCAAATTGGGCCCAATTAGCCATTTTCTCTCCCTGGTGGCATGTGACTCGTTAGTGTTACAAGGTCTCAGGTGTGATTGGGGAGTAGGTGTGTTAAATTTGGTGTTATCGCTCTCACTCTCTCATACTGGTCACTGGAAGTTCAACATGGCACCTCGTGGCAAAGAACTCTCTGAGGATCTGAAAAAAGAATTGTTGCTCTACATAAAGATGGCGTAGGCTATAAGAAGATTGCCAAGACCCTGAAACTGAGCTGCAGCACGGTGGCCAAGACCATACAGCGGTTTAACAGGACAGGTTCCACTCAGAACAGGCCTCGCCATGGTCAACCAAAGAAGTTGAGTGCATGTGCTCAGCGTCATATCCAGAGGTTGTGTTTGGGAAATAGACGTATGAGTGCTGCCAGCATTGTTGCAGAGGTTGAAGGGGGGGGGGGGGGGTCAGCCTGTCAGTGCTCAGACCATACGCCGCACACTGCATCACATTGGTCTGCATGGCTGTCGTCCCAGAAGGAAGCCTCTTCTAAAGATGATGCACAAGAAAAGCCCACAAACAGTTTGCTGAAGACAACCAGACTAAGGACATGGATTACTGGAACCATGTTCTGTGGTCTGATGAGACAAAGATAAACTTATTTGGTTCAGATGGTGTCAAGCGTGTGTGGCGGTGACCAGGTGAGGAGTACAAAGACAAGTGTGTCTTACCTACAGTCAAGCATGGTGGTGGGAGTGTCATGGTCTGGGGCTGCATGAGTGCTGCCGGCGCTGGGGAGCTACAGTTCATTGAGAGAACCATGAATGCCAACTTGTACTGTGACATACTGAAGCAGAGCATGATCCCCTCCCTTCGGAGACTGGGCCGCCGGGCAGTATTCCAACATGATAACGACCCCAAACACACCTCCAAGACGACCACTGCCTTGCTAAAGAAGCTGAGGGTAAAGGTGATGGACTGGCCAAGCATGTCTCCAGACCTAAACCCTATTGAGCATCTGTGGGGCATCCTCAAACGGAAGGTGGAGGAGCTCAAGGTCTCTAACGTCCACCAGCTCTATGATGTGGTCCTGAAGGAGTGGAAGAGGACTGCAGTGACAACCTGTGAAGCTCTGGTGAACTCCAGGCCCAAGAGGGTTAAGGCAGTGCTGGAAAATAATGATGGCCACACAAAATATTGACACTTTGGGCCCAATTTGGACATTTTCACTTAGGGGTGTACTCACTTTTGTGGCCAGCGGTTTAGACATTAATGGCTGTGTGAGTTATTTTGAGGGGACAGCAGATTTACACTGTTATACAAGCTGTACACTCACTACTTTACATTGTAGCAAAGTGTCATTTCCTCAGTGTTGTCACATGAAAAGATATAAAATATTTACAAAAATGTGAGGGGTGTACTCACTTCTGTGAGATACTGTGTATATATAGCGGCCATATGTAATTTTGGTAACACTTTATTTTAGGGTCTCTTAACTAGTTGCTTATTAGCATGTGTATTACTAGAATATCAGCCATTTATTAGTACTAATTAAACACATATTAATGCCTTATTCTACATGACCTTATTCTACATACCTAATCCTACCCAACACCTAAACTTAACAACTACCGCACTAACTATTAATAACCAGCAAATTAGGACTTTATTGAGGGAAAAGTCGTAGTTAATATTGAATTAGTGTCCCCTATTCTAAAGTGTTACCGTAATTTTATAGGCTGTTTACATTGGCTATTCACCAGCTGAACAATTTCCAGCCTTGCTTTTTAAGGAGGTGACCTCAATTAGAAAGTTCAGAGTGCTGAGGGCCTGGAGGGTAATTTATGATTACATTCGAGTATGTTTTAATATCACCATTCAACATAAAGCCCGAAAAATGACACTGATTCTGAAATATGCTGAAATAGAAGTGAAAATAACAGCCGGTCACCTTCATACAAATTGGCGTCTGCCCCGGTAATAAACATTGATTTGAGCGACACCCCGGCAGATCAGCGAGAGATTATTCTGCCATTAATGTTACACGCTTTAGATCTGCTCCTGCAAAATAAAACATTCATATGGGTCGTTCTGCGGCGAGCGGCCAGGAATATTAAAACCGGCCTGATGCAGAGACGAGAGAAGAACAAAGAGCCGTTACGACACAAAGTCAGAGACGATGGAGGCGGACGTGTGCGAACACTAATGAGCTTGTTGTCGGTGGATGGAGTGTTTCTGTGTGAAGTGCCACTCAATGAATTATGGGTAATGTGCATGTGAGCTCACGTCTTGTGTTCAGTCAGTGAGCTGTGATCTGCCTGCCAACTTACAACAACACAGAGACTATCAAACACACGTTACACGCGCTAAAGACCTCCAGCCCTCAGCGTTCTTATGAAACACTTACTGAATAATAGACAGGTTATGCCTTAAAATCTAGCCCAAAATCTACTTTATAGTTCTGCTTTGAGAAGTATTTTGAAACTGAAATAGATATGCAAATTTGAAGGCCTCTAAATGATCAACATGATCAAAACTTTGCTTTATCTGTCATCTGAGTGATTGTTTAGAGTTTTTTAGTCTTTGAGTGTAATTGTACTTCAGCTGCTGCTTCAGTGTCTTTCTTCTGTCAAATCTTGATTGATTTTTATCAAGTAAACGTCAGAATAACTGCAGTTATATTTCCAGACGAACGCTTGTTGGACTGAAGCAGCTCAGCTTTACTTGATTCTCCATCAATCTTTTTTTTTTTTTTTTTTTTTAGAAAAATCGGTGCATCATCAGGATCTTTTGAGAATCTGGTTTGTTTCCAGAATCTTTACTTTCACTGTTCCTCAAAACAAAGCCTCCAAAACATCTCACATCTTCTGAGGAGCGTTTATTTCTATTATTGGAGATCTAGAGTGTCCACTGATATTCAGATCATTTTATGTAAGTTTTTATGTAAGTATCTGCTCTACTGTTATAAAGATCTCACTGATTTACATTACAAGCAGCAGAACTTCATCACCTTTTGTTCATATCAGGGTTTACAGAGTTAAATCTCTCAACACAATTAACTTCCGTAATGTTATGTTATTTTATAATAAATATATTAGTTGTGAAAAGGGACTCTGCAGTGAAAGTTAGTATATTTTGAGGACATTTGATACTCAAATCAGTTATTTTTCATCTTTAGAATGACGTGCACTAATGAATCATTCACAATAACAGCAGAAGATCGCTGGTTATTAATACATGGTTTCAGTCCTTCAGATATCGATTCCTGCAGCATCTGTGAGCTCAACCTGATGAGAACTAATCACATCAGCTGAGCTTTGAATGTGATGTCGATATAAAGCTGTGGTACTCACAGAACACACTCCTGTGTGTGTGTGTGTGTGTGTGTGTGTGTGTGTGTGTGTGTGTGTGTGTGTGTGTGTGTGTGTGTGTGTGTGTGTCAGCAGATTTCACAGCTAAAGAGGTCACAGTGAGAGGAGCGTATGGAGCTATGCAGTACTGTATATATACTGTACATATTATGTGAATTTTCTGTATGTGTAGAATATCTGTATGCATTTTACCATATATAATGTGTTGTTTACATAAGAGATCGCTGCACTGGATAATACATCCCACAGTGCAATGTGTGTGAGCTGTGTGACTGATGAACTGGGAGTGATTTGTTAATAACAACTATTTCTTTACTCATTATGTAATTGGATGTCCAAGAGCTCAAATATTTTAAAGCAAATTAGATTAAAAATGCATAACTGAACTATACATGAAATGTAAATGAGGTCATGTGACAACAGTGCAGCATAGGGATGTGTTAAATTGATCAAAAGTGACAGCAAAGACATTTAATTTACAAAAATGTCTATTTCAAATAAATGCAAAAACAAAAAAATCAAATGTATCACAGTTTCCACAAAAATATTGTGCAGCACAACTGTTTTCAACATTGATAATAATCAGAAATGTTTCTTGAGCAGCAAATCAGAATATTATTATGATTTCTGAAGATCATGTGACACTGAAGACTGGAGTAATGATGCTGAAAATACAGCTGCACATCACAGAAATAAATTACAGTTTAACATGGATTCAAATAGAAAACAGCTTTTTTAAATTGTAATAATATTTCACAATTTTTACTCTATTTTTGATCAAATTTAAAATTGCTGCAATATCATGCTTTTGCTCTTTTTAGCTCCGCATGTTCCTTCTGAATACAGTGAAACCCATTGTTATAAGGTTATTTCCCGTCTGTCATTTTTAATCGCACATTTTTTAGAGAAAGATGGCAAACGGGTCATCTGTACCTTGTCAGTGTTTTCTAGCTCTGCCTTTGAAGCCGGCCCTGAGGGTCCCGCTGAGCCGCGCTGGTCAAAAGTTAAATCTGCTCCTAACCTTTGAAGCGATTATCCTAAAATCACATTTCTGCCGGCGTCTGAAGCGGCCGATTGTGGCGGAGTTGCTGCGAATCTGCCGATGGCCTCGTAATTGCTGCTCGCAGCTGTATTTTCACATTTCAGTATGGAAGGTCACGTTTCCATTTTTACTTTCCAAATCACAGGGATACTCACCCTAATCCTGCAGAAGGGGATTTGAGAGCGTCCCGACTGTAAAGTGCAGCTCTGGGGAGCTTTTTGAACTGCAAACACGAGGGGAGATTCGGCCCTCATTATGAGAGCTGGATAAGAGAGAATAATGTGGTGGCTTGAAGTGATAAAGAGAGGAATAGAGAGAAAAGCACAAACAGCACAGGGGAGAGTGAAGAGCGCACTCTGATCAACAACATGTGGAGATAAAAAGTGCGTCGTTCTGTTTGACTGCATGTTATCGCACCGTCCCCGAGGGGTGTGTGTGCCTGCTTTTTTGACATTAGACAGATTGATCATACAGTAACTTTTTAAACAGTTTAAACATGACAGAGGTCTGATATACCTGGAGAGAGTGATTTGTTAGCATTGACATCACAATCACAAACACTCAGAAATTGCTAGTAAATTTCACAAATAATTACAAAGAAATTGCATATTGCAATTTTAAACAAAATTTTAAAAAAAAGTAGAAAAACTAAAATTATATTTTCTTGTAAAATGTAGGCTATTCCAATAACCTGCTTGATTTACAATTTTTTTTTTTTTTTTTTTTTGCAGTGTATTGCCACATCTTAACAAAGTTAAAAATGTATTGATTTAATTAAAACTTTTAAAGGCATAGTTCACCCAAAAAATGAAAATTCTGTCATTTACTCAAGTTGTTCCAAACCTTTAGGAGTTTGTTTTCTCTGTTGAACACAAAAGAAGATATTTCAAATAACTAAACGGTTGATGGTAGCCATTGACTTCCATAGTATGGAAAAAACACAGTGGAAGTCAATGGCTACCATCAACTGTTTGGTGGGCAAGATTTTAATGAGTTCTGCTGATATAATAATGTTGATCAATACAAAGTTTTTTTTGTTGTTGTTTTTTTTTATATAATGAATAAAAAGAATAGGGAATGCTACACTAAAAAAATAAATAGTTGAGAAGACTTAAAATAAGGCAACTTGATGCAGTAAGACTTTTGAGTTCTCTCAACAATATTTTTTTAGTTCTGCTCAGTAAAGATACTGATACAGCTTAATTTATTCACGCTGCAATGCATTCTGGGAACTCTCAAAGCCTTAACATTTCAACAATATGAAATTCTTTGTTCAGACATCTGTGTTTGACTAGGTGGGACAACATTTGGGGTAATTTTGTTGGTCTGACACACTGTTAAAAAAAAAAAAAAGTTGAGCCAACTTAAAATTTTAAGGCAGCCAGCTACAGCAGATTTTTGAGTTTTCTCAACTTGTCGTTTTAAGTTTACTCCCACAAAAATCTGCTGAAGCTGGTTGGCTTCAATTTTTTTTTTTACAGTGCAAGGATTTTTATGCAGTTTCAAGAAAATAGCATTTTTTTTTTTTTTTTGTATTTGAGACTAAAAAGGTTTCGTAAATCGGAAAATGTGTTTTTTACAGTGTATCGAGGGTCTTTTTTATAATAAATAAAAAGAAAAATAGTAGAAAAGGCTGGGATTGAATTGGGCAGGAGGGAACATTTCATTTAAAAGTCTGTGAGAGTGATTTTGTGCCTCTTTGGGATGAACAATAAAGAGATGTTCACCTGCAGAACGCAAGCTTCTAGAGGCACATAAGTCTGAAGTAATGAATTTAGGTAAAGGGGTGCAGAGCCAGTGCTGGTTTTGTAGGCAAACATCAATGCCTTGAATTTTATGCGAGCAGATATTGGTAACCAGTGCAAATAAACAGAATATGACTCATGCACTTAATAGTGTGTTATAATTCAAACTCAAATTTCCTAGTTAAAGTTGTAGCAACTTGTAGTTGTCATGATAACTCTAAAAAACTAGTTCCCAGCTTGCTTTGCATAGGACAAATTAAGGAGAATAAATGTTGAAATTACGTGTTACCAAAGGGAAAGACCTGTTGGTGTTAATGTGTTTGTCAGTTTATGTTGATGGTTTTGTGGTTGCATCTCAGCTAGCAAAAATATGTTTTAAGAACATTTTCCTAATATTCCTATTGAGTTATGAACATTCAAAACATCCAGTTTTATTTACTTTTCTTGGTTTAAAATGTTTTTCTTGGTTATGTGAATGTCAAGGGAACATTCCATTTGATCTTTTTTTTTTTTTTTTAATTATGTTTGTTACTTTCAAATGTTCTCGGAATGTTCTGAAACAAGTAGCAACATTTAAAAATCGCTAGACAAACATTAAATTAATATGTTTCAGAGAAATGTGCCATATACAAATATTGTTTTTGTGGTGACATTTTGAGAATGCCATTAAATACCAGAAAAATGTAAATGAATGTTCTGTGAACATGACTGTACAAATGTTTGTTCAGAACATTAAGGAATTTTAAATAAGTTACTTAGCATGTGCTATGCTAGATATTGATTTGAACTGAAATACATATGATCAGTTGTTTCTAGGACCATTGCACATTTAGTTGTAGAGAAAACTTGCTGCTGTCCACCGAAGCTCCCCTTGTGGCAATACTAATAATGCACATGTAATTGCATTGCTTTATGAATGGCTTTCTGGCATTTCAGAATGCAATGATGCATGAAATTGAATTGCATTAACTAAATTCCTGCACTTGTGCAGATTCTTATATACCAAAGTGGTCTGCTCTTATATGCTTAGAGCAATTTTTTAAGCAAAAATTATGCTTGTTGTCATATAATGAATTTCATCATGATATAAACATCTAGCAGCAATTTAATGCGTCCTTGCTGAATTAAAATATTAATTTCTTTCTACAGTACATATAAATAGCTATTTTACCTAATATTTGCGTGTTGCAATATGTATTTTTATGCTCCATACTGATTTGCATGCTTAGTATGCACTATAAATGTAATATCAAGTATCAATTAATTCAAAAATTATAAAAAAAAATTTTTTTAATGCATCCATGAATCTGTAAAATTCTGTTTTGCTGTCATGCTGCCTTTAAGCGTCTTTTAGAAATGGCAGATGTTTGTGTTTTCTCACATTACGGAGGATAGACATACTTTATAGTGGAAAAGTGCATTTATATTGCAGATGTGATGCTGCCACACGCTGATCTGCTCAAAATGCTGACCTTTCACCCTCAGAAGTGATCCTCCCATCAAAAGACACATTCAGCACCGGGCTCGTATAGATCAGATCTGCTGCTCTTGCTCTGAGCGTCTCGTTCCTCTGCAGGGTCTGTTATTAGGGTTGGGATGAGTGATTCTGACACGTTCAGCGTGGAGGGTAAGCACACTAAACACATCACTTGAGAAGAACCACACTTATGCATTTTGCATGGGCTGGATGAATGGATGCTTTCACCGTATGTACTGAATTACAGATGAGCGTCAGAGGAGAAAATAGAGAGAGACGAGCCCTTTGGATTGAACCGGGTCAGTACAAAGCAGCACAACAGACACAGGCAGCTGTCTTTTAAGGGAGCATCTGATGGAACACTACATAGGCAGCATCTTGGCACGCAATTAGTGAAGCGTGTATCTATAAAACCTGAGAAATACAGAGAGAGAAAGAGAATTTGTCATGAGCAACCTTGAAGCGTTTTCATCTTGTCGCACTGAAATTGCATTGAATTTTTCTGTCACTTGTTCTGAGCTCGAGCGGCCCTCATATCTGTCCGGCATCTGCTGTGTGCTGTTGAGAGGAATCAGTCACGATTTGAATGGTAACTAGATGAAATTCAGAAGAAAATGTGAGTGGAGTTTAGTGAGAACTGGACTGATGTGGGTGTTTGTTTACTGGCTCGAGTCTAAACTGCTCAAGAGTTCTGGCCTGTAGAATTGGCTCTAGTTTCTGTTTCAATATGCATCAGTGAGATTTCTTCAGCTGTTTTCTGGTCCAGCAGGTGAAAATGGTTCGTCTGATCGCCTCTTCTCAACAACACAGGATCATTCATGGATTCTAGACCACCCGATTCACTAGTACTTGTTGACTTCACAAACACCAGTGATAATAATCCATGTAAATGTGTTTCTCCACATAAGCAGCGGGTCCAAACTCACTGTCAAAATGTTGTGAATTTTTCATGATATTCTCTTTGGTCTCTTCTGTGCTGGTGAAATATGAATAGAGTTGAGCTCCTCTAAAGCTTTTTAGTTGTTATAGGAACGCTTCATGATGATGAATGTCTGTGAACGCTTATAATACCGTATTGACCCGAATATAAGACGACCCCCATTTTTCCAGATGTATCTTTTGGAAAAAGGCTTTTTGAAAACCAAATCTTTTTTTTTCTCTCTCTCTCTCTGTAAAACACATTTTTTCTTAAACTATTTTCATATTGCATATTTTTCCTGCTTTAATTTTTGTTTTGAAAGTATGGTAAATACTGGTAAAATGTACCAACAATGACATTGAAAAATATACACTTTTTGATATACCATAAAAATAACAGGTAGCCCTGAATTATACAACATTCAGGCTATCCATCTCATAGTAGCCTACCAAAATTTTACTAACAATAGAAGTGAAATCTTATTGTAGTCTTCAAATCTTCAAGCTCAGGATATTTCACAAGTTCTCAGCAGAGTATACGCTATTGTAGTTTTAATTAATATTTTGAGTTAGCTTTTAATTTTTTTATTTTTAGTTTTCATTTTAGTGTTAGTTCATTTTAGTTTTTTTGTAATTTTACATTATTTTTCTTAGTTATTATTTATAGTATTAGTTTTAGTTTGTTTTGCTTTACTTATTTCAGTTAGTTGCTAAGCCAACATTTCCCTTTTCTTCTAATATTTATATTTTATATAAATTTATATATTTTATTTATACAGTATTATTTTACCATTATTGATATATTATTAAAGCTTGTGTTAATATTTTGGATACATTTTTATATTTTCTGTATTAATTTTAAATTTAACTTTTTTTTTTTGTAAACGTTTTAGTAATTTTGTGAGATTTGTCATTTTCATTAGATTTTTTTAATGTCTGTATAGATCTTAGAAATGATGCCTTGGCAACTAATGGAAATACAATTTACATTTAAGATTTTTATATTTTATTTCAGTTAACATTTATTTTATTTCAAGTTTATTTATATGGTTTTAGCTTTAGTTAACTATAATAACCCTGAACAATAATATGTTTTCAGTTATGTTTCATTGAAGTATCAAATTGATTATTTCTCAGATGTTGTCATTAATTTACCTTGGCAAACATAAAAATAGACACAAATGAGACAATAACACAAAAAAATATAGAGCTATAAAATCAATGTGGAGCTGATCGTTTGATCTTACTGACAATCTGATGCGAAACGTAAAAAGGAATTTAATCTGAACAAAGTTTTTGGCATTATTGAGATATTTTCAGAAACATGAATTTCTTTAAATTTTAATATAATATATTTTATTCTTCTAATTGTTTTTATTTTTATTTTCTTCATGAGGAAAAATGTATCTTTTCGCTCTTTATATAATCTCATTGCTTTCTAAGAGAAATGATTGAGATATTAAAGACATCTCATATGGGGACTCTCTTTTCTTCTCTGATGTTGATGGTGGAATCTGTATTTCTCTTTGTTATATGTTTTAAATGTGATGATGGGAATCATAAAACAAGCATCGTCTCTCTCTGTTGTCATGGCTACAGGTGGCATCACTCCAGTTGCCCAGAAGCCCTTGAAAAGACGAGAGATGCCCTTTTGAGATGACTGACACTGGAACAAACTTCATATCTGGTGAGTGTGTCATTTCACAATAACACATTTCCTCTCTCTTTCTCGCTCTGTTTCTCAAACCGCTGCAGATCATGGTGAACGGAAACATCTGTTGTCAGGTCCCCTGTCACTGGATTTCTGGGAAATAATAGATTGGTGCGTGCAGACAGAAGAGACAACACTATGCTTTCATACACACACACGAGAAGATCATCTCATCCCCTGACAACAGAGAATACAGCAGAAAACATATTAACATTTGTAAAATTATTCACCCAAAAATAAAAATGCAGCCATCCTTTACTCTTCCAAATGCTGTTTGAAATCGTATGGTTTTTTTTCTTCCATGCAACACAAATCAAGCTGTTTAGCAGAAAGTTCATGTTGCTCATTTTGTGCATTGAAAGTGAATGAAGTCTGTCAATACCTGGTCTTTTATTATCTAATAGTAGCAACAGCAAAAGGGCTACAGGTGATTTTTAATATAGTCATTTGCATATAATTTGTATGGTGCTTACTGTCATTTTAATTTAATGCACTGCAGGTGAATAGGTAAAAATTTAACTAATATCACCATTCTTCTCTAGTTGACAAGATTACACTACAAACTTTTGGTACAACACGTTTTCTGAATTTTTTGTTTAAGTATGCAAATATTAGATATTTAATTAGATGCATATTAATTATGAACATATTAGAATTAAAGGTTTTTACAGAAGGGATTCTCTTTTTACTGATGTACTCCAAAAATCATAAAATAATGTCAACAGCCAGAAAGAAAGTAGGAATAAAAAAATTAGGAAGCAAACTACATATGAACAATCCCTTCTACAAAACCCTTCAGAAAATAGAAAGGAATAAAACTGCTAAGTTTGGTGTATGTGAGAGCTGTTGAAGTGGAGAAAAAAACTCATTTTGAGAAGATGGTCTATAACGATATATAGTGTAATCGAAATATATTGACGCAAATTGATAAAGTGCAAAAATAAAGCCAAGCAAATGATATATGAACAAACCCTTCTATAAAAACATTCAGAATATAGACAGGAATAAAACTGTAAAACTTGGTGTATGTAAGTGCTGCCGAAGTGGAGAAAAATCTCTTTAAAGATATATATTGTAATTGAACTCTACCGATAGAAATGGACAGAACATGTAATAAAATAAACCCTTAAAAGTATATTTTGGATATTTTCTTTCCACTAGTCTGTAACATGTTGTATAAAGCCAAATAGCCCAAGATCTCAAAAATTGAGAAAAATTGTCAAATAGTTCCTTGGGTATGTAGTCGGTATGAATAACAGTGTGCAACTTGGCTATTTGTCAAAAAACAGTGATTTCTGAAGGAAATTTGCTTTTATTGCATGCAAAAGAGCAGCATGAGCAGCTCGTTTTGTGTTGCACGGAAGAAAAGAAACATCAGGGTGTGTAAGCGATCACCGATTGTTCACTTTTGGCTGCACCGTTCCTTTAAGAACCTGACAGCATGTACTATATGCACTACAGCTGATCCTTCATCCACACTAATTGCATTCCAGCAGTTCAGTGTGTTCGTGTAGAGAGGGCCGGCGGCCAGACAGCAGTCTGATGTTTTCCTGTAAACTCCGAGCGGTGGTTTCTGTGGTCTGTAGCGGAGAGCAGAAGAGTCGGACAGATGGAGGTTGAAAGCTATGACATCATATCTGACCTGCTTACCATCTCTAATGCATTACACGCCTTTAACTGCAGAACTAATCGCTCAACCACAGAGCTTCTGCTCCGAGTCCTTGCGTTGGTAGTAAATATGAACATCAGGGTGTGATTTAACTTACTGTATTTGGCAAGATTGCTGGTTTGAAACCTGAATGATGCAAGCAATGGCATGAAGCACCAGGTTGAGTAAAAGCATCCAACTTAGTCTAGATGTTTCATTCCTGGTACTGACATGCAAGTTTCTTGTCCTTTTATTAGGCTGAATGCTCAGAGTCAACATGAAATACTGAAAACATCTTCTTGGTTTTATTGTGCATGATTCATTAATGCACATTATTGCACAAGACTTTTCCTTTTTGGTTGATGTCCGTTTGTGCAAATTTGACCTTTACATGACCTAGGCTGAGTGCTTATTTTTAATGCAAGGTCCCATGCTATATTTTTGTTTGATTGGATTTTCTGTTTAACTCTGAAATACATCACATTGCACATGTAAATTGGGTTTTGAAGGCTGTTTCATGAGATTCAACATCGGACACCCCTTTTTCAGGAACATGGTTACAAATTATTTTTCTCATATGCATTTTTTTTTTTTATGTCTTTGTTGAAGTCTTACAAGCCACAAACTAAACTAAACCAATCTGCTACAAGGCAAATCTCAACACTACAATCTCTGATTTGAAGAAAAAAAAAATAAAACATTGAAAATAACAAAGGTATAATACTGTGTATTTGTTGGCTTTAATAAGAGAAAGAACTATAATCTCACGAAGCATTGCACATGATTGAAAACAAAGATAAATATAAAACTATTGATTTAAAGATGTTGATTATATACACACTGTAAAAATTCATTTGTCATTTTTTGATTTCATGAATTTGTAAATAAAACAAAGATTATAGGCTACTATTTCAGTTCTTTAATGTTTAATTCTATGTGTTATTTTCAATTTCTGGTTTGCTATTTACTAGCAATTTCTGAGTGGAAATAATTTTTACAACAATTTTTCTTCAGTGTAGAAATGAAATATATTTAATATTTCTTGCAATCTCTCTCTATACACACACACACACACACACACACACATATTAAAGTTTGAGAGTGTAGAGAGACATGATCCATTATTTTGGCTCAATTAATTTGTGATTCTCTGATTGGTGGGGATTTCTTTGCAGAATTGTGGGTAATGTATTCTCAACAGGAATTCAACTGTTAAGCACAATTATTTGAAATAGTGCAGGCTAATGGCTTCAACTGAAGCATATATTATTAATTAACAACCTTGCAACTCACAGTAATTCTGTACTTGAAGGTTTATAAGTTATCATTAAAAATGTATTTCTCCCCTATGGAGAAAATGAATGGGATTTTTATTTCCTTTCTCTGTAGCGTTTATGTTAAACACAGAACCAGCAGATATTTGATTGGTTGCTATTAGAAACCACTCCACTAATGGCAGGCATTGATTGGCTAATCCAGCTGCTGTGTTTGACCAATAGGGATTCCACTGGGGTCACTTCTGCATGATCCAATTAAAGCAAATGGACAACAGACATGACGAAGCTTGTCAAACCCAGACTGCGTCCCTGAGGATCCTGAGATCCACTTTAAGATGGTGATTCATCCTCCTCCTCATCCAGCAGATATTACACTCCATCACATAATCTTCATCAATAAAAGATCTAAAGGTGCTTTTACTTTGGCAAAATGTGTTGCATTAGCTTCTTATAGATCGGCAGGTTGGCTTTATGATATCAGCGATTGTGGCTAATGCCTTCAAAGCAGCCGCAGCGTTAAGCGCCGCTCTCATCTGCCGGAGGAGGATGATGTTTAAGCAGACAGACATTTGTTACTTTCCGCACCAATCATGAAGTATTCATTACCGGCTTCAAGGCATAACAGCTTATTGTATTATTCATGGCGAAAGCTCACGGGTTTATTCTGTAGAATAGTGCGGCTTATGCGCTCATCAAGGTGATGGAGACAATCATGTATGTGCATTCATAATCAGCTTCGTTAAGAGAAGTCAGAGACGTGCAAACTTTACAAACCAGTGGTTATAGTTTTGAGGACTGAAGTTGTCTTCACTGGTGTAAGTGAATGGCACTAAAGCATGGCATCTTTTAAGTTTACTAGTAATTAACCACAGCTGTGTAATTTATGTTTCTGCCACTTTGTTTCAACAGAATGTGTAAAGTTTAGTTCAGTATCTGTCAGGAGTCTGCAACAGTGTTAGTCAAATTTACTATAGCCATAATAAATCAGGTTTACTATTACAGCATATTCACTGGTTAGTCTACTATAGTAGTACTGTATGTGCAAAGTTTGGTGCAGTATCTGTTGTTTTGTTTCAAAGGTATTTTAAATGTTAAGCCTTTCAGGTTTACTAGTAGTTTTCTTCAGTAATGTTAAGTTTAATATAACAGTATAAGTCAAATGTCATAAAGCTTGTTTTGAGTTTATTATAGTACTATGTGTGACAGTATGTGTTAAGTTTAGAGATACATTATCTTTCATGTTTACTAGTAGTTTTGGACAGTAATTGTAAGTTTACTATAAGAGTATAAGTCAAACATCTTGGTAAAGCATGTTTTGAGTTCAGTGGTAGTCTATTATAGTAGTGTGTGTAAAGTTTACTGGTACAGTGTCTGTCATTTTGCTTCAAATCTAGAAGTTATTATTCAGGTTATTAGTGCATTATCATCAGTGATGGGAATAACGGTGATATAAATATTTTTTTCAGTAACGAGTAATCAAACGAATTACTGTTTCCCCCGTTACAACGCTGTTACTGTTACTGACAATAAAATGTAGCGTTACTATATTATATTATTAGAATTTAATTTTTCAGTTCATCTGAATGGATGCGCAGTGTAGCTGTATTTGAGGTACCATAAACTCTAGTGTGAAGCGCACGACTCGCCGTCGCTTTCTCTCACATACACGCACGCAAAGAAAGACACAGAGCAAGAGTCTTTCATAACATGCAGAACTGACGCGCTACATGATATTCTTTGTAGTATTTTTCTGTCAAAATAACGGAGTTCCTTTGGAATTCTTCAGCTTTTAAGAACTGCCGGTTTCTCTGGTAGTGGGCGGAGCTAATGCGCAAACGACAATCTCATTGGCCGGCGCTCACCTATTATCATCCCTGTTTTGATTTCAGCAAAGACAACGTGATTAATATTCATGAACCCAGCAGCTCATTAATCCTTAGTGCGTTTTATATTGATGACAACTATGCATTCATACTTGGTTATTCTAAGTTCTATCATCATATAATATAAGATTATCATAATATTATATTATAATGCTTGACTGACTGATAATAAGTGTCAGTAGATAAATAGTGTAGATTAATGTACAATGTTTTATAATAATAATTTATTCTTTTTTTATTTAATATTAGGGGCATCCAAAGTTATTTGACATTTGAACATTTTTTTAAAAAGTAACGCAATAGTTACTTTCCCTGGTAATTAGTTACTTTTATAATGATGTAACTCAGTTACTATTTGTGAGAAGTAACTAGTAACTATAACTAATTACTTTTTTAAAGTAACGTGCCCAACACTGATTATCATAACACTGTAATTCAAGTTTTACTTGTACAGTATAACCATACAAGTCAAGTTTACTGGTAGAGTATCTTTTGATCTTCAACTACAGTAGCATGTGTGATGTTTACTAGTACAATATCTCTCATATTGTTTCAGCAGTATGTTTTAATTTTCTCTTGCAGGTTTACTAGTGGTTTTGCTTGTACAGAATCTGTCAAGTTACTAGAAGCATGTAAGTCAAGTTTAGCGGTAGAGCATCTTCACTAGTAGTTTAATATGTGTTTATAAGTTTCTGTCAGTTTGTTTCAACAGTATGCGTTAAGGTTAGTGATGCATCATGTTTTAGGTGTATTTTTCTACAGTATTAGTTTACTGTAACAGTATCAAAATTACCAGTAAAGCATCTTTTGAGTTCACTAGTAGTGTACTTTAGTAGTGTGTGACATTTACTGGTACAGTATGTTACATTATATTCTTTTAGGTAAACTGGTTGTTTTCTACAACAGTATTAGTCAGGTTTACTGGGACAGCATTAGTAGTAAGTGTGAAGTTTGTTCCATTTTGTTTCAGCCGTTAAGTTTAGTAATACATTATCTTTCTGGTCCACTAGCACTGATTAAGTTGACTATAAAAGTAATGGTCGAATTTGCTAGTGAAGCATCTTTTGAGTCCTCTAGTAATCTACTGTACTAGTAAGTGAGTAGTTTACTGGTACAATATCTGTTATTCTGTTTCAAAGCATGCATTATGTTTATCTTTTGGGTTTTCTAGTAGTTTTCAACAGTATTTGTCAAGTTTACTGCACTATTTGTCCAAAGTTCTGGTTAAGCATCTTGCTATCTCTATAATATTTTCTATCATTTTGTTTTAATTATACTGTGTGAATTAAGTTTATCTTTTACGTTTACTAGTAGTTTTCTCCACGTATCTCAAGCTAATTATGTAAAATTTACTGGTGAAGTATCTATTGAGTTCACTAGTGTGAGGTTTATTGGTACATTATCTGTTAAGTTTAGTACAATATTATCTACCAATTGTATCATTAATGTTTCAAGCCTGCATTAGTATTAGTAGTGTGTGTGTGTGTGTGTGTGTGTGTGTGTGTGTGTGTGTGTGTGTGTGTGTGTGTGTGTGTGTGTGTGTGTGTGTGTGTGTGTGTGTGTGTGTGTGTGTGTGTGTGTGTGTGTGTGTGTGTGTGTGTGTGTGTGTTGGTAAGAGATGAGGAAACATCCAGAGACACGCTGCTCTCTCGGAGTGAAGTGCTCAAATCCTCATAAATATGAGCGATCTGGGATTTGATTGATATCACAGCTAAAAGCTTTCCTGCTGCGCTGCCAAGACTCTAAATCTGAGGGCCATTTTCTTTGTGTCAGGTTTTGCTTGTAGTGTTCAGTCCTTTCGCAACACTGTGGACATTCAGCTCCATTTGACAGAACAGAAACTAGTAGTAACAGTACTTATACAGGCTTTACAAGATAAAAAAAATGTTTCCTATACTCTATACAGGATTATGCTGCACTCAAAACAATATTTAAGCCTAAATTGCATTTGAGTTGCATATGCATTTCCATGCATTTGTATGACACAGTTTTAACATAAATTAAACTTGTATGCATATGATGCTTATTTGTCAATCAAGCATAAATGAATGTGTTTTAAATACACAGTAACCACGTTTAGATATTTATCATCAATAAATCAAATTTGCTTCAGTCTCTTGCATTTTAACTAACTGAATATTGCTTGTTCCACAGCTAGACATATTTTAACCATGTTCGTGCTGGCTCAACAGAACAAATGTAATTGTTTTCACAATTTGAACAAATGCATTTTGAAATATGGTCATTTACATCAAATCAAACAGATCTCAAACAGAAATCTGACCTGCATGTATGACTGACAAATATGCATCACATTATGTTTATGTTAAAACTGTGCAACTCAAATGCATGGAATTTCTGCATGCGGTTCAAATACATAAATCTTAAATTTAGGCCTAAATATGCATCACAAGTAGGAGCATTGCTGCTTGTAGGCCTACCTGGATATATTTAACAGGATTATATAGCTAATCTTGTAAACACGCTTCTCTTGAACATATGAAATAAATGGCATGACAGTATACATTATCAATTGGTCATTATCAGAAAAATAAACCCCCTCAATATCACAAAAGAGACCTTATGCTTTGAAATAATAACCGTCTAACTGTGTAGCATCCCTTAAAGAGCAAACATTTGACCTCAAAAATAGACATTTGAAAGTGTTTTAAAGTCATTTGTTTGTAGATTTCTGTCTGTTTCTGTGTTGGTGAAAGGACAGCTGGGTAATTGTATTCCTGCGTGTGGTGCTGTAGTTTATCCGCGGCTGCGGTGGAGGTCTTATCGCTCGTGTGTGTCCACGCTTCTTATCTCTGAACTTGAACTGTTCCTATCAAATCTCAAGCGACCCAGATCCGCTGCTGTATCCATAAACGACCCTTCACATCCTCACATCACCCCGAGAGCCGAGCGCTAGTCCTTCAGATAAAAGCTAAAGTCTCTCACAAGCGTTCTGTGCCAGTACGTCTGCAGCTCTGGGTGTGTCGAGACCTTGAGGAGTAACACATTATTTGGAACGGATTAGGCTGTGTGATATTGACAAAAAAATGAGCTCGATAACTGGATTATATTTTTCTGTGTGTGTTTTTGTGCTGGTGTCTTGACTTCTTATTTTTCATGTTTTGTGCATTGGTTCGTTCGTAGCACTGATAGACATTTTTCCACTGATAGCCTCCTTAAATTGATTTCCGGTGCATTTTACATCTTTAATAAGCTATTTAGATACATGCATCATCTTTAATGTCTTGTAATTCTTTCTTTTAATCAATAAATTCAATTAGAATAATAAAACACTTTGTTGTTACCATTCAAATGTAATCAGTATCAACAAAACCCATTTTTTGCTCTGCAGAAGTGGTGCAGAAGCTGCATTTGCATAAGGTAGGCTATGAAATTAATAGTTCAAAAATAATGTTATGAATACATAAACATGAAATGGTTTTGGAATATAATGAAATGATGAGCAGGTGACGTCTTAATTAGTGAGTCACTGAATCATTCATTCAAGCGATTCATTCAAAGAGCTGGTTCAGTGAATCATTTGATTAGTTTAAAACTGATTCATTCAGGAACAGAATATCACTGTGGAGCTGCACAACGATTCTGTTTGGAATTATTTTCATTGATGAAATTAATTTTTTGAGAATGTTGTGTCTAAAGTGTCGTACAGTATTGACTTTGTGTTTATTGTATAAAATCAGTATTTTGTTTTTAAATGAAATGTTACTTTAAATATGAAACTTAAACTGCCAGTAGGTGGAGTCAAGTCACTGCCTTAATGAGTGAGTCATTGAATGATTCGTTCAACCGATTCGTTCAGATGGGTGATTTATTCAGGAACGAAGCAAGTGACTCTTACTCGTGGAGCACTGATTCGTTCAAAACTCTGATTCATTCAGGAATTAAATACCACTGTGTGTTAATCAGAGCTGCACAGCGGTTCTGTTTGGATCTATTTTCATTGACAAAACAGAGCAAAAATAGAAGATTTTCACAATATTGTGTCTGAAATGTTACTCACAATATTAAATTATTGATTTAAATTATTGAACAGTCCACTAAACAAGATCACATTTGCAATTACGCTGATACAGTATTCAGAAAAAAACAGCATGCTTGCTCGTCTGATATTGATTAACTATATCATATAGAAATATAAGACAAAAACTCATAAAGGTGCATTTTTGCTCCATATGTTGAATTTCAGTGATATTCTAACTGCATTCTACTCTAGGATACATCACACGGTGAAAGTGTGCATCATCAAGGCCTGATTTTTTTAAACAGTTACTATATTATTATGGATGATACTGAAAAACTGTATTCCATTAATGAGATTATTTTTGGAAAAATAGGGTTTCTCAGCAGGATAGCAATTGTGTGGATGTCTGTAAGTGTCTGTTTGACATGTTTTATAATAGGAACTGTAGCAATTATAGCATTTGACATAGGTATGTCAGAAATTGCGGTTGCCATGGTGAATTTCCAAGGGTTGAACAAAGGTCAGAGGTTTAAAAACAAATGGATGTGTGCTCCTGTCAGTCAAGCTGTCAATCAAACGCACCAGCAGTGAATCGCTTCTGCTAGCCTGTGTTGTTAATTATATCAATCAAACCACATCAAATGTTGAAAATACAGTTTTCAGCAGTTATGAAAGACAGAAGTCATCAGTATCTGATTAACTCCATTGTAATTTGTGTCCTGATTAGCCGTGTAGCAGGGCTCTTTCTGTCTGGCCCTGTAGGGGTCACAGTTTCAAACACTTCATCTTCATTACAAGAAAATCTGAATTAACTACGCATGAGAAAAATGACTAATTATCACCTGCTGACTTGCTCACTGACATTACCCTCACTTTGATTTGGTGTTGTTATTGTTGTTGTTGTTCTGTTTTTAAATGTGCATGTGCATTTTTGTTCTCTGAAACTTTTGCTTTCATATTCCAAATACATGATCTGTAGCCAAGCCCTTATATTATGTTGCAGGTCAATCTGACCCATTTTGAGACTTGTCAGAAATACTTCTTAAATGTTTTTTGTACATTTTGTGACTTTTTCTCATTATTAACCGGCGTGTTAATAATGGTGACGCGTGCACGCGCTACGGCTTCTCTCTCTCCCGACAGAACGGTGTTTTTGTGTTTTTTATCTTGTGAGTCGCAGTGTTTTTGTACATTTTCATCGCGTCTATCTGTCTTAAAGTGTGCATACAGTCGTGAGTTTCTGCTTGACGTCGGCAGAACCACATTTTTAGAGTTCTTCGTGCACGCCGAAGAGCTGCGGGACCTCGGTCTGCTCCGGAGGCCTACACCATCACCGACCCCCAACACTGCATCTCGCCCACAGCGGAGGCGTCACAAGCGGCAGAAGAGGAAGCAGAAGAGGGGTAAGCGCGGAGGTATCAGGACTAGGCTAGCGGCTAACCCACACAAGCCAGTTATATCCACCATCGTACTGGCCAACGTATGCTCTTTGGACAATAAACTGGACTACATCCAACTACTACACTCAACTCGGAGAACTGTAAGAGACTGTTGTGTTTTTGTTTTCACGGAATCATGGCTCAACAACGGTGTGCCGGACTGCGCCATTCAGCTCGACCAGCTATCATGCTATTGAGCGGACAGAGTTCTCGTCGAGGGATGTAAGACCCGTGAAGGCGGGCTTTGTGTTTACATTAATGACACGTGGTCCCGCGACGCTGTTGTGGTCTGCAAACACTGCTCACCACTGGTAGAGTTTATGATTATTAAGTGCTGGCTGTTCTTTCTACCGAGGGAATACACAGCCATACTGCTCGCTGCTGTATACATCCCTCCCAACTCCAACAACAACAGGAGTGAGGCACTGAATGAACTGTACCAGCACATCAGTGAGCAGCAGATGCTTTTCTCATCTTGGCTGGGGATTTCAATCACGCAGACCTAAAGAGTGTGTTCCCAAAAATACACCAACATGTAATCTTTCCAACGCGGGGAAACAACACTCTGGACTTTGTTTACACCACCCAGAGAGGAGCTTACAAGGCCCTCCCCCATCTTGGCACCTCAGACCACATCACTGTCATGCTAATGCCTGCATACAGACCGATCGTTAAAGTCACCAAACCAGTTCACAAACAGATACAGGTGTGGCCGGAAGGGTCATCAGAGGCACTTCAAAACTGTTTTAACACCACTGACTGGGATATGTTTAAGCAGGCTGCCACACACAACAACACCACAGACCTCCAAAAGTACTCAGAGACTGTCACCGCCTACATCACCAAGTGCACTGATGATGTAACAGTCACAAAGACCATCACTATCCGGGCCAACCAGAAGCCGTGGCTGACAGGGGAGGTCTACAGACTTCTGGAGGCTCGGAACGCTGCTTTTAGAGCTGGAGATGAGGTGGGCCTGAGGACAGCTAGGGCCAATCTATCACACGGCATCAGAGAGGCCAAGAGACAGTACAGCCCATTGTTTCAGCGACAGCAGAGACACTCGCAGCCTGTGGCAGGGGATTCAGAACATTACGGACTACAAGCCCCCACCGCGGACCTGTGACAGCACCATCCCCCTGCTGAACGAGCTGAACGCCTTCTTCGCTCGCTTTGAGGCACAAAACAGCACCACTGCATAGAAGACTCCACCTCATCCCGGCGACCAGGTGATGACGCTGTCCCCGGACAGTGTGAGGAGATCAATGCACGCAAAGCCCCGGGTCCTGACAACATTCCTGGGCGTGTACTGAGAGACTGTGCAGCGGAACTCACTGATGTCTTCACAAACATTTTCAACATCTCGCTAAGTCAGGCTGTTGTCCCCACATACTTCAAGGCTACCACTATCATTCCAGTCCCGAAAAAGTCATCTCCATCCTGCTTCAATGATTACCGTCCAGTTGCACTTACTCATATCCTCATAAAGTGCTTTTGAACGACTAGTCATGCACCACATCAAGTCTGTCCTCCCCCCCTCCCTGGACCCCTTCCAGTTTGCATATCGGTCCAACCGCTCGACCGATGACGCCATCGCCACTGCCCTCCACCAAGCCCTCACACATCTGGACAAAAAAGACTCGGATGTCAGAATGCTGTTCATAGACTTTCAACACAATCATCCCTCAACAGCTCACTCACAAATTGGTCCAGTTAGGGCTCAACACCTCTCTGTGCAACTGGCTGCTGGACTTTCTGACCGGAAGACCTCAGGCAGTACGGGTCGGCAGTAACACATCCAGCACCATCACACTGAACACAGGGGCCCCCCAAGGATGTGTGCTGGGCCCCCTCCTCTTCACTCTGCTGACCCACGACTGCACACCGTCACACAACTCCAACCTTTTCATTAAGTTTGTGGATGACACGACTGTGGTGGGTCTCATTAGCAACAGAGATGAGACGAACTACAGGTGCGAGGTGAGCCGCCTGGCGGGGTGGTGCAGTGAAAACAATCTCTCTCTGAATGCGGAGAAGACGAAGGAGATTGTTGTTGACTTCAGGAGAGTGCACACTCAGCATGCTCCTGTGACCATCAATGGTGCGACTGTGGAGAGAGTGAGCAGCACCAAGTTCATGTGTGTGCACATCACAGAGGACTTCTCCTGGACTAACAACACTGCAGCACTGGCCAAGAAAGCACAGCAGCGTCTCTACTTCCTCCGATAGCCCTGGCTCCTATCACGTGCACCTTCTACAGAGGCACCATCGAGAGCATTCTGACTAGCTGCATCACTGTGTGGTATGGCGCTTGCAACGCGTCCTGCCGCAAGTCACTTCAACGCTTAGTGAGAGCAGCTGAGAAGATCGTTGGTGTCTCTCTCCCCTCCCTCCAGGACATCTAAAGCACTCGTCTCACCCACAAAGCCCTCTGCATTGCAGGTAATCCCACCCACCCGGCACACAGCTTCTTCAGTCTAGGCCAGGACCAGCAGACTGAAGGACAGCTTCATCCATCAGACTGTCAGGAAGCTGAACTCCCTGCCCCCCCCCCCCCCCCCCCCCATTTACCCCACACATCACTGAACTCTGGTCCTCCGACCCCCCCCGCCCCAGCTCCCACATCCTCAGGACCTTCCACTCCCCCCCACCCCCCACTTACAAACTGTGACCCGCACCAGTCACTTTGTGCAGCATTGGACTGATCACTACCTGATCCAGCACTGACTGCAAACTACCTCTTCTGACAGTTTAATTAAAGACTGTTCTCTGAGCTCTTTAGCTCTTTATCACTTTAACAGACTGATAAGCTCTTTTTGCACTACACTCATTATATCTGCACAGTTTTGCTTATTTAACGGGTTTGCACTCTATCTGCCATGTGCCTTACGCCACTTTATCTATCTCCTTTTTTTTTTTTTTTACACAATGTCCTTATTTGTATATCTGTGTAGTTTGTATTTACATATATTTAAACTGTAATTATCTGTATTTTTACGTCTACTGTTAGTGTTTTAGTGTTAACTGTATGCACCAATGGTCTGAGAGTTACAAAATTTCAATTCTCTGTATGTATGTGCTGTACATGTGGCAGAATTGACAATAAATCAGACTTTGACTTTGACTTGACTTTTGACTTGATTTAATGTCATGAAGTTAATTTAAGATAAAAGTCATAATTATGACAAAATCAATGTTATCACATACTGAGTCGTAATTATGAGATAAAAAGTCAAACTTATGACTCACTAAGACATAATTATAATAAAAGTTGTGACAAGAAATGATGAATGATGACACCAACTCATAATTATGAGATAAAAAGGTAATTTTGACAGAGTCAAGATTATGAGATACTAAGTCATAATTATTAGATGAAAGTCATAATTGCAACAAAGTTGAAATTATGAAAGTCAAGTTAAAATGATGATATACAAATTTATAATTATGAGATAAAATCAATTTTCACAGTCAAAATTATAAAGTACTAAGTCATATTTATGAGATAAAAAGTCATACTTATGGCATACTCATAATTATGATAAAAGTCATAATTGACATAAAAAGTCTAAATGTTTATTAAGTCATAATTATGAGTCAATTATGACAGTCAAAATGATGATATAAGAATTTGAAATTGAGATAAAAAGTCACTTATGATATGGAAAGTCAACATGAGATAAAGACATAAATATGCTAAACATTTTGACTGTCATAATTGGCTTTGTCATAATTTTGACTTTGTTTTAATCTCATAATTATGTATTAGTATCTCATAATTTCAATTTATGTAATTATTATGAAAAAATATGAACTGTGTCATAATTACCAAAGTGTGACTTTTTTTCTTATGTGGTGGATATTGACTTCCATAACTCTGTTAATTACTGCCCTTTGCTAAAATAATTTTGTGACACTTTGATGTGTTGTGAAATGTGCATATAACATTTATTTTACAGTTACGTATAATGTTCGCAGGTCAATTTGACCCAAAATAAAAACATTTTTGATGCATTTTATATCATTTTCTCAACTACCTTCTGAGGGAATGTGCGTTTACCTTCATCCATTTGCAAGTGTACATTTTTATAAGTTAATGCATATTAATGCATAAGAGCGTCCCAAATCAGTCACTTACCAGGCTCCTTTTCTAGCTGGTATCTGCTTAGGGTTTGTAGCCTTTGATTTTAAACATTAATCTTGACAGCCATCAATATTTTACAAGGTCTTCTGATGTGCCACTTATGATACAATCTACAGCATGTCCCTGCAAAATCAAACACGACTGCAGGTGTCGTCTCGCTCTGTAAGATGGAGACCCGTGACAGGTGAGGGGTTTCCTGTGCAGTGCACGCAGGGGCGCAGGTGTGTGATTCCTCTGATGAAAACACACGTCAGGTCAATGTTTTAAATGAGCTTTTGTCATTTATTTGTCTTTTCTTTGGTAATTTTTTGTTTTTTATGTATATTTTATTTAGTTTTTAATGCAGTTTTCTTTTTTTTCCCTTTCTTTTTTTTAGAACTTCAGCTTATTTTATTCAGATTTTCTTTTTTTTTTTTACTTTAAATTTGTAATCTAATATTTTAAATCTGTATCTGGTCTTTCAATTTAATTGTTGATTTGTTGAAATTTCCTCATTCAAGTACTGTCAAAAATATGCATTAAAATGATCAAAAGTGAAAGTAAAGACATTTATAATGTTACAAAAGATTTCTATTTCAAATAAATGCTGTTCTTTTGAACTTTCTATTCATCTGTGAATCCTGAAAAACAAATTGTATCATCATTTCCACAAAAATATTGTGCAGCACAATATGGTTTTCAACATGGCTAATAATCAGAAATGTTTGTTGAGCAGCAAATCAGTATATTAGAATGATTTCTGAAGATCATGTGACACTGAAACCTGGAGGAATGATGCTGAAAATACAGCTTCGATCACAGAAATCAGTTACATTTTAACATATACTCACATAGAAAACAGTTATGTTAAATTGTAATAATATTTCAGAATTTTTACTGTATTTTTAATGGCATAAATGCAGCCTTGCTGAGCAGAAGAGACTGATTAAGACTGACTGACTTGCCTTTAAATGACTTTTATTTTGCTCCCCTCCAACATCCTGCAACACAGAGACGCTTTTCACTGTCTTGTCAGTTCCCAGTGGATAAAATTAAGTCTCAGCCTTCACTTTTCTCTTGTCAAACAGTCTGTTTCGCTCTGAAATACGTCAGACTGCAGAAGTTAAATGGCATTTCGTATTGAAGGCATTGATTTATGTAGGTCATTTGGTTTCTTTGTGAATCCTGCGCTCAGCGTTCACAGTCCAGATGAAGCTCCAGAAACCCCAACCCAACATCATTAGAGATGTCTCACTTCTGGGTGTCATTTAACAGGTTTTATTTCACACTATTGCTGAGTCTTGCTGCGGTATTTCATCATGCTGGCGTTATTGCTGACTCTGTACGTTCAGGAGGTGGTCCGGCTCGCTTTCCAAATGTCATGTGCTAACTAACCCAAAACAAATGTGTTAAATGTGCAGCGAGTCCATGTTCAGCGACTCACGGATGATTACGGGCTCCTTCACCAGCTGTCGACTCCTCCTAATTACAGCTCTGACATCACTGACAGCAGATCTTAGAAAGTGTAGCGGAGGAAATTGCACAAATACAGAACGGGAGGTGGAGCTGCTTTTCTGGATGGATGAACGTCTGCTTATGTGTTACTGATGTAATTCCTGTAGGCTGGAGTGAGCGAGCGAGCGAGCGCCGTGTAAACAGTACTTTATGGGAGTTACATCACGTCTCTTCCATGTGCCTTTCTGATAACCAAGCAAATGTTCATTTTTTAAATTTTTTCCAGAATTTTATTTCAAGTTTGAGTTTTAGTCACATTTTAAGCGCACTGTACAAACTCAAAAGGATCATTCACCCAAAAATGCATTTATGGTTTATTTGAATAAGGACATTTAAAATATATATATAGATAAAACTGCAAAGAACAGCTATTCAATGCATGTAACAATGCATGTTTGCAGCAAGAGCTAATTTAAATTTAACTTAAAATAAAAAAAGGTATTTTGAAGAAGGTTTTAAAAAAAAATCTAAATATTCAAAAAGAAAAAGTAAAACAATAAATAAACTATTTTTTACAACAAATGGTCCTTCTGTTATATAAAATTATATTTGTTGTAAACAATATTTTGAAATAAATTGATATTATGTTTTAAGTTTTATGTTTACATTTTATTTTCTTTTACATATTTTTTTATTTTTATAAACATTTTTCAAAATGTTTGCTTTAGAAGAAAAAACAGTCAAAACCTAAACTATTGTTTTTTTTTTTTTTTTTTAAATCTATTGCAAAACCAAATATATTACAAATCTAAAATATTAAAAATCTAACAGATCTATACATAAATATTGTACCTTTAAATCGTGAATATTTTTTATATTTTATTTTTATTTTTTATTTTTTTATTATATTTAGGTCAGAAACCTAAATTATATTTAGGTAGATTATAGATTGTAGATTATATTTATTATATTTAAAGGTTAAAATATTTTGGTCATTTTACAAACTTTTTTCGAAATATCTTCTGTTATGTTTTACAGAAGAAAAAACATTTAACAGGTTTGGAACGGCCGCATATATGATGACAGAATGGTCATTTTTGTGTGAATTAACCCTCTAAAATGTGTCCTGCATTCGTGTTCAGTAATGAAAGGCTTGATATATTTTCCTTCAAATGTCTGTGCTGTTGAGTATATCAGTAATTGACCTGGAAAAAGACAGTAGTCTATTCTAATACCCGTTCGCAGCACATTATGAATTGCATTCTAACACACTTCAAAATGCAAAACATGAAATGAATCTCGTAGCTGGAAGCGTTTGCATTCAGTTCTTGTATTTTTCACGCTTTATGATTATGCATTCAAAACTGTGCATTTCTACCTTCCTAGGCTTCCATTGTTTTATTACTGTACATATTTATCTTATGTTTCAATCCTGTGGATGAGTCGAAATGACTTTCAATGGCACAGATGTTGCATTTTACCCATAATATCAGTTTAAAGTGTTGCTCTTCCTCTTTTAATTGCAGAAGCGGCTGCGCAGATTAACATTGCGGGTCGCCTGATTGCTCTGAGGTTCTCGGGTTTTAATCGGGACAGTCTGGTGCGAGGGCACTCTGTGTCTCAGTCTGACTCACTAAACACCAGCGCAGAGTCCTGTGTGCTGCTGATTACTGCTGCATGAGTCACAGTGCAGGACAGTCATTCCTGCTGCTGATGTTGATGTACTGTTCAAACCTACTGAGCGTGCTACCTAGACAGCATGTTAAGTCAACCTGCTCTCCAAGGCTGCTTTCAAAGGTTAGTTGCATAATTATGTTAAGATGTCAGAATCTAAAGCAGCACTGCCTGCAATCCCAGAGGTGAGAATCACTTCGTGATTCAGTCGTCTTAGCAGGCAGCTGCCTATGCAGACAGTATTGCAGCTCATTAGGGTTTGGAGCAGAGCCGGTGCACAGAGGTCTGTGTCCAGCAGCCGTGATGAAAACATGAAACACAACGTTTGGACTTGAACAGAGAGAGTTTCCTGAAGCTCTGTGAGAGAGAGGAGCTGTTAATTGGGATGGGAGCAACTGTGTGCTTCCTCTTCCTGTTTTACAGTTTATTCATCAGAGAACAGAAAGTGTAGCGCAGATCTATCTATCTATCTATCTATCTATCTATCTATCTATCTATCTATCTATCTATCTATCTATCTATCTATCTATCTATCTATCATCTATCTATCATCTATCTATCATCTATCTATCTATCTATCTCTGTTGTTCTTTCTATTTATCCATCCATTCGTCTATTGTTCTTTCATCCATCCATCCTTCTTTCTCTCTATATATCATCCATCTATTATTCCTTCATCCATCCATCCATCTTTCTATTTATCTGTCCGTCCATCTATTGTTACTTCCATCCATCCATCCATCCATCATTCTTTCTATCTAATCTAATCTATCCATCCATCTGTTGTTTTTTCCATCCATCCATCCATCCATCTAGAGGTCTGCATTCCCGCTGCATTCCCGCGACCAGATTTTTTGCGACACGGGATTAAATTCCCGAATAAAACGTGGTAGCGGTCGGTAACTCTGGTGCAAGTTGAACGGGAGCAGGCGGTCTAACAATATCCCGTTCCCGACGTCTTTTCAGAACAGCATATCTGCGCTTTATTCAAGCACCGGTACAGCCTGCACTCGACTGTTATGCAAGCGCTGCACGCATGAACCAGTGCTTCGTTTTATTTGCAAGGTCTGTGCGCAGCATGTGCATAACGATGCTCAGAGCAGGCTACCAGTGGTGAATATACGGCCCGCAGACAGAACAGGCAGCTTGTCGATGAGTGACAGAGCAGAATAAAGATGGAGAAATGTGTGGATGTGCTGTCCTTGAAGAACACTCAACTCGGTTTTGTTTATATTTTGCTTTGCCTATAATTTTAAATGACAGATGTCGAATTTATTTATTTATTTTTCTTCCGCGACACTTTTCCTAGGCTACTGTGTTTACAGCAAGAAGTTAAACGAATTTAGCATTTTGACGAATAAAATTAAAATAGGCCATTTTTATACAACCTACATTTTTTTTCCTTCTGCGACACTTGTTCCTATTGTGTTGTAAAGGTTAAACGAATTATATCCTGACAAGACGAATAAAAATAAGAAATACATTTTTTGTACATTTTTATTTTCTCTGTGACACTTTTTTTTCCCTACTGTGTTGGCAGCAAAATGTTAAATGAATTTTATGTCTTAAAGGGATAGTTCACCCAAAAATGAAAATGTGATGTGTATCTGCTTACCCCCGGGGCATCCAAGATGTAAGTGACTTTGTTTCTTCAGTAGAACACAAACGAAGATTTTTAAATCTTCAAACTGTTGTAGTCTGTCAGTCATATAATGCCAGTCAATGGGCACACAATCTTTGGGAGAAAAAACACAAATCCAAATTAAACTTTGTGGCTCGTGATGATACACAGATGTCCTAAGACACGAAATGATTGGTTTGTGCGAGAAACTGAACAGTATTTATATCACTGTTTACCTCTGATAAACCTCAATGTCCGACTGTCACAACAATCCGGCGCGTGACACGTCAACCTGCTCTGGCACATAGATATATATATACATAGATGCCTCATTAGCGACTGTTTCTATGGGCTGCGATACATAAGGATCTACGTATATATATATATATATATCTATGTATGTACACATCTATGTTCCAGAGCTGTTGACGCGTCACGCGCCGGATGTAGTGAATGAGCTCAGGATGGTTGGACATTGCAGTGTATCAGAAGTAAAAAAATGTAATTCAGTTCTGACTGATGTTGTGTTGACCACATTATGAAATGTGTTTTGTGAGACTCACTGCTTATTCATTTGCTAACTCTAGTCAAACATCCGCAGCAGAGCTGTTTTTAGCCAACAGCGTGTGAATATAAAAAGGCATTAAAATGTGTTACACAAACACTATTGTTATGTTTAGCATGTAGTTAAAGAGCAACAACGGAGGGATGGAGAGAGGAGAAGCAGAATTATACAGGAAATATTGTGCTTGTCATAGAAAACACTGCTAACAAACAAGTATTTGCACACACACACACACACACACACACACACACTGCAGTCCAGTCCTATTAGTTTGGCAGATTCTCTCAGCGTGTGTGTGTGTGTGTGTGTGTGTGGACAGCACATCTCGTCTGCTGAGCGAGCTCACGTATAAATGAGACAGAGGGACGTCTCTCTCTGTCACCGCCAGACTCAACCAATTCAATTCACTGAGATAAGACGGAGAAACTGGCAGAATGGAGCAGCTCCTTCTTCCAGAGTATCTCGTTAGTTTTACAGCACATTGATGGAAAAGCTTCAAGGAGAGCCGTGGTGTACATGTCCTCAGAAGAGTAAAAATAGCCTTGATAATTTGTCCCGAAGCAGTGTGTCCTTTGACACTCGCAGCCTCTCGGAGCTTCACCGCGTGTCAGGCTGCAGTCAGCGGTCGTTCTGTACATTGCTAAATCAGCAGCGCGTATGAACTAGTCTGCTAGTACTGTAGGTGAGGTAATGAGCTGCCAACCAAACTACTGTAGATTCATCTCAACCACACTGAACAACCCAGCTGTTGATGCAATTAGACGTCTGTCACAGGTGATCCAATCACAAGTGTTCATCTGAGACACATTATTTCTATTTGGCATTTTTTAAGCCGCCATATTCTTTGTATATCATTCGCAGATCACATGAGATGTTAATATCATGTGCAAACAGGGACTTGCATGGTTTCTAACTGGTTGAAGCTGGTTGATAGGCTTCTGTGGTCTGGCTTGAGCTTGTTAACCGTGACCAGCTTATGTTAGAAGGGAAGGTCTGTGAGAAGGAAAGACATTGAGATACTATTATAGCTTTTATTCCTATTTTGGATAGCTTTTAGTGTTTTTTTGTATTTTTGTCACAATTAGCCATTTTTATTTTATTATTTTATTTTATTTTATTTTTAAGCTACATCACGTTAAATAACCATTATGTGTTATTAGGAACCTATTATATAATATTAGAAACTATTATATTATTTATTAATATTTTGAATTATTTTTTAGTTTTTATTTTCCATTTAAAATTTTTATTGCAATTTTAAAGTTTTAGTAATTTTGTTTACGTTATTGTTGTTCTTTCATTTTTTAAAGCATTTTTATTAATTTTTGATTTCAGTTTGTTATTTTAGTACATTAAGTTAAATGACCGGCAAGTTTTAGAGACGTTACTAAGATGATATTATTTGTTATATGTCCATTTTCATTTCAATTTTACTTAGTTTTGATCATTTTGTTGTGTTTTGTCAGTTTTATTATTATTATTATTTTGTCTATATAGTGTATATTAATTATTTCAGTACTTTTTTATTTATTGTTATTTCAGTATTTTAATTTATATTTTAGTGCATCAAGCTGAATTAACCAAAATAAAATGTTTGATTGTTATAATGTATTTTATAATGTATAACATGGATTTCTTTCCGCTAAAGATCGTTTCACTTAAAGTAACTTTTTTATGGTTTTACTTTGTTACACTGTAAAAAGTGATAAGTTGACTTAACTTTAAAAAATTGAGGAAACCCGTTGCCTTAAAATTTTTAAGTAAATGATAATTAAAAACAATAAGTTAATTGAATTGCCAAGTTCACTTAATTTATTATTATTATTTAAATTATTATGTACTTAAGGCAACAATTTTAAGCCAACGGGTTTCCTCAATTTCTTTAAGTTGAGTCAGCTTTTTACAGTGTAGCTATAATAACAGCCTTATTGTACTCATATCGTGCTTTACATGTGTAGTTCAGGTTTTTATCGTGTTGTATGTCATCATTTTTTGATGAAGGGTCATGAAACCTTTATGAAACCGCCTGTGCCAGAGGATATGAACGTGAGATATTTTTTATTGTGAGTTTCCAGCATTATGTTGAGGTCACACAAGGTTTATGTGGGGTTTTTTTGGCCTGTTGTTGAGGTTTTAAGTGCAGTATTTTCCAGAGCGCGTCTGATTGCATCTGGAGCACCAGTTATCACTGCAGGATGCTGTCATTTTTTCTTCCTCTACACTGCAGGCACTTTTAAACGGATGTGTTGTTATTTTCATTTGGTTTCCAGAAGCCTCTGACGTTCGGCTAACTCTGCTGTTGCTATCATTAGCATTGGGCTAACGCCGCGGGCGTCCTGAGTCAGTTCAATCTGCTGTTCGGGGCCCAGAGCCAGTCAGATTCCTCATCAAAACACCGCAGGATGCCAACTAAAGACAGATCACAGCAGACGGGGCGCCTCCTTTCTGCTTGTGTGAGATGAACTCAGTCCAAGCGGCCGCGTTAACAGTAGCTAAATCGCAGCTTGCCAGAAAGTGGAGGTTTGTTTCTGGGAAGATGCAGCACGGGTCACTGGACGAATAACACACCTGCTCTGGACGGGCAGAGACTGCAGAGAGCCAGATTAAACTGGCAAAGCAACGTAATATTATGCAAGTTCAGTGAGATTGCATCATGATTGGAAGTGGTTTGTGTTTGGGTCACGTCTAGGGTCTTATAGATTATGAATGGAGGCTGTTCAAAAACACAGTAAAAACCGTAATATTGTGAAATTGTATTAGAATTTAAAATAATATTTTATATAAATGTGTAGTTTGTTCCTGTGATGGAAAATTTCTGCATGGTTATATGGTTTGAATGGTTATACATTCGTAAAATATGTTTTTAATATATTTTTTGTATTTTGTAATATATTTTGATTTTTTTGATTTTCAGAATTCTTTGATGAGTAGAATTTTAAAAGCACTTTTTAATGTGCTTTTAAAAGAACATTAAAAAGCATGTCTTTACTGCCACTTTTGATAAATTCAGTGTGACTTTGATGAAGAAAAATATTAATTTCTTTTAAAAAAAGCACACCTTTGAACAGCAGTTCATGTATATTACATTTATTGCTTTAAAAAAAATTATATGTGTTAATGCTAACTGTTGCTCAGCTATTATTATTATTATTATTATTACTAAGAATTTACTTACTTAATATTTAAAAAATAAGGCAATAATAATATTAATAATAATGTCTCATTTTGTTTTATTTTATAATTGTGTATATATATATATATATATATATATATTTTTTTTTTTTTTTTTTTTTTTTTTTTTGTACTATAATTTTATAGCTATGTATATTTATCTTATTCTTTTCTGAACACCGGTAAAATTTAAAGTATTTGCTGACAGCTTATATGTGACTAATGTTTTTTTCTTCTCAGTGCAATTTTGATTATATAAGATATTTTTTTAACATTCAGTAAACGTTTTTAAAAATAGGCTTGAAAAACAAAAACAAACAAACATCCCACAGCGTTCTTGTAAATTGCATCAGCTTATTTCACAATATGAGAATGAAAGATCAGAAAAGGCGCATACACACCATACACCCTCCCTTCAGAAGAAATCAGAACAGAAGTAGTCAGAAGTGATCAGAAGAGGTGGATTAAAACACCAGGTGTGAACAGAAATGTGTCTCCTTCATCTATCAACCAAAACGTATCTTAACACCAGGTGTAAACAGGGCCTTTGACCCATTTGACCAAGAGGCGGGCATTCTCACACTGACAGGGCAATCAGCCAATCACAGAAGAGATGACAGGGCAATCAGCCAATCACAGAAGAGATGACAGGGCAATCAGCCAATCACAATGAGGAAGAGAGCGTGAGAGGCGGGCGTTATCAAACTGCTCTTTCCCCTCACATTCACACAGCAGCTAGATTTCTCTTTTATCGTCTTATTTTTGCTCTGCCGCCTCACAAACTACAATATGGTGTGATGTGATGTCATACTCAAGAAAATAAATCATTTATCAGCAAAATCGCACATAGGACAGCATCTGAAGGAATAGTTAGGCAGAAATGTGTTTTGCATCAGACACAGTGTTAAGCACACTATTAGAAAGCTTTAGAAGTCAGTTGTCACTTGCACAGAGTTCTGGGTGATGTGTAAGTATTTTCACACTCGGGGCTGTAGAGAGGAGGTGTTTTATACAGTATTGATCCAAGCTTTCTCAGAAACGTCAATAACAGCCACTAATATGATCAGACGATCAGATCTAATATTTTAAGACACTAACCCTGAGTACATCCCTCACAATGACTGACCACTGAACTAATTAACACAGATACAGAATGGACATCTGTACTCAGGGCTGGATTATCTATAGGCGGGATTGGGCGAGTGCCCTGGGGCACCAAGTGATTACGATAATGACAAGACCTTTAAAATATTTTTCGTGTTTTGTATATATTATTTTGCTGGAAGAGATACAGATGCATAGAAAATGAACAGTTAATGATACAATATAGAGAGAGAATATCAAATATATGCACTAATGCACGCATATAAAGAATTGCGATTGGGTGTAAATAAGAGATTCGTTGTGCTGTGTAGAGAGCTTTCATTTATGAATGAACCTGCGTTTTTAAATGAATCTAGTGAGTCAGTGATTCAATTATCCATTCATAAACACAGTCACTTGCTTCGTTCCTGAATGAATCAGCCGTTCAAACGAATCAGTTGAACGAACGATTCAGTGAAAAAATCAGTGACTTGCTGCCATCTACTGGCAGTTTTATTTTTATGTTTAAAGTGTAATTTCAGTTATTTAAATCATTTCAATCAAAATGTTATATTTAAAACATTAATCTCACAACATTGTTATGACTTTTGTGTTCTGTGACACCTTTGGAAACTAATTTTGTTAATATTGATTTATTTTGATTAGTAACTTATTTTTCTTATTCTACCTGCTCTTATTAAATCACTTTAAGGAGTCAAGTATTACCTTGTAACATGAAGGCTAATTTCTGTTATTGATCAGAAGGTGCCCCCTGGGGAGGGGGGCTCTTCAAATGTGTCTGTACTCACTTCATATATTATAAAAATCAGCGACCTCTGTCTTTTGCATTGTCTAAAAATGAACATTCTTTCATTAATTACTCTGCTTCATGTTGTTCAGTGTGATTTTAGTAGCATTTGTAAGCATAAGTTAGAATATTATTAATTTTACTCAAATGAAAACTAAAAATAATTTAGGGGTTAAGTTTGTCATTTGTTAGTTTTTTTATTTCTATTTAAAAATTTTGTTTTTATTTGATTGTATTTAATTCATTTTTAGTGATTTTAGTACTTATATTACTACTAATTTTCATTTTTAATATTGATATTTTAAGCTTTTATTAATTATTTTTATTTAGGCTTTAATTTCCTTTTTTTGTTCTTTTTAGAGCTCAAAATTGTTTTGGAGAAAAAGCACCTGCTAAGTTTTGTTTGTAGAAAGTTAGTTTTATTTATTTATTTTTTTCTGTGAACTTTTCCTTTAATATTAGAAGCTATTAAATATAAAAATATTTTATTTTAGTTTTAGTAATCTTATTACTTCGGTTTAAAGACATGAATACTTACATTTTTAAGTTTTTAATATTTCTATTTTGTTTCAGCTTTAGTTTATGTTTTGTGTGATCAGCGGGCTGAAAATCTTCACTATTGCTCTCAATTCAAATATGTTAGACTTGCTGCTTTTGGTTGGACGTAAAGGCTAGTCATAAAGCCAGAAAAAAAAACAATGCATAGGTTAGATTGTGAAACCAACAAGCAGCATCTGCTAGTAATTAAAATCATATCTGCTTTACAAAAAAAATAAAAAATAAACAGTAAACAGAGTGAATAAACTGGGAATAAAGCAAGCCAAGCAAACACTTGACAAACATCACTGGAATGATTTATTTAGAGGCTCGTTACAAAACACCGTAATTAGCTAAAACCAGCAATTAGTGCTATTTGAACTGTTTAGAACAAAGAGAGACTGATGACTGGAGTCATTAAACTCATAATCTCAAACTTTTGACATTCAGCCGCGTAAATGCAAGAAGCGAAATTACTGTAAACATTTTAAGATGAACACCAGTGTCTGTTTATTTTCCTAATAGCTGATTTACTTCATCCGTTGAGAATGATTCATCAGTGCACTCTATTCCTAGAAACTAATGTGCATCTTTTAATAACTCTATTTGTGACAGTGAGTGAAAATAAGGATGGAAAATGAATTTTTTGATGCAAAAAAATATAATGATGTCTTGGTTAATATCACAAGCGTGATGATTTCTAAACGAGCTGTTTTTCCATTTTGGTTTGAGTAGATGTTTGAATGGGAATATTTGAATCGGAGCATTGACGTGAGACTCTGGTGCTGATCACAGCTGTTTAACACGAATAATCACACGCTCACGGATCCTCACGGCGAGCTCGGCGGGGTTTCTTCATGGGTGCAGTTACACCGGTAATCATATGATCACACAAACACTTCAATCTGTGAACAATAAACATGTCACTTACAGCAGTTACAGAAAAGAGACGATTTTCAGCGAATCATGATTTAGATTCGAGTCGGTTCCTCACATAAGGACTCATAAGGACTGCTATTGTGGTGCTTTTTGGAACTCAAAACTCAAAAAAGAGTGTTGGGGAAAAAATAAAAGTCAGGTTTTGAACGACATAAGAGTGAGTAAATTATTATTTTGTTTTATTTGAACTTTTATAGTGGCTCACACGTCATGTCATCGTTATCCCTGGCCTGTGATTGGATGTTGGGTTTCTTCGGTAAATCTCTTTGGGACGATGGCTCAGGTGAAAACCATTAAAAAGCTGTCAAAGGTTAGTTTGAGCGATTGATTGGATGTTTGATGGGAAGAGAGCCGACATCTGCTAAAAAGGCATCATCAGCACAAGCCATTCACTCGGGTTTTCTCACTCGTGTCTACTAGAACGTGAAATACATGACTTTAGGCAAAACACTACAGGCAAAAACTGTTTTTTTTCATGCACTGGTTCATTTTGAGATTTTGGGCAATTTGGCTGTTACAATATGTTCTTTCAGACTAGTGGGAAATACACTTAAATTAAGTGTTTATTTTATTTGCACGTTATGTATGTGCGCCTGTAGATTTCGATTACAATAAATATTTTGGTAACACTTTAGTATAGGAACCGATTCTCACTATTAAAGTTATTTTTAACATATTGGCTGATACTGATAAAGCACATATTCTGCATGAGCATATTCTACATCCCTAATCCTACCCAATACCTAAACTTATTAATTAGCAGCAAATTAGGAGTTTATTGAGGCAAAAGTCGTAGTTAATGGTTTGTTAATAACAAGAACTGGACCGTAAAATAATGTGAGACCAATATTTTTAAAGGCCATTTTCTCAAAATGGGTTTTTTCTCCACTTCAGCAGCACTTATGACAAAAGTTTTATTCCCACGTATATTCTGAAGGTTTTTATTGAGAGTTCGTTTACCTGGTATCATTCACAACATTTTATTCCTAAAAATATTTTTTCTCTAGTGATAAAACCTCAAATATGTCAACAAAATGAAACGAGATTTCTCAATCTGGCTTTATCCAATATTCCTAATTATTTTCTGGAAGTGTATGCAAATTTGTGCATGCATGTTTCATTAAATAATGCCTAAATTTGCACATTTATTTATTTATTTATTTTTTGTGGTACAGGTTTTCTAAAATGTTATGTTTGCATTTCTTAATGTACTATAATAAACTTTGAAAATATGTTGATATCCATTGTTAATTTTTTTTCTATTCACCTGCCCTGTAAACAGTGATAAGTTGACTTAACTTTAAAAAAAATTGAGGAAACCCGTTGCCTTAAAATTATTAAGTAAATACTAATTAAAAAAAAAAAAAAAAAAAGTTAAGTCAACTTGACAATTCACTTAACTTATTTTTTTACTTATTTTTTTAAGGCAAAGGGTTTCCTCAATTTTTTTAAGTTGTCAACTTATCATTTTTTACAGTGTGTGGTGTCTTGCTTTAAAGCAAAGCGTCTTTAAAATGGTCACATGGTCGTTGACGGTTGATGCATGTGTTGTAGCTTGACATATTAATGTGACTTTAAATCTACTGAACTTTCACCTAAACACGAAGCAATTTCAATCAAGTTCATTTAGTCAGTAGTATTACATTATTACTGACAAACAGCCTGAACCAGCAAAGTCGATACACGTCAAAATAAACATCTCTCTGATCTGTAATCAACAGCGACAGGACAAACTAGTGCAGAAAGATCCTAAAAAGCTCTTGTGAAGCGAGCGAGAGCACCTGGGGACGGCAGGCCTCCTTCATGTTTGTTTACATCATGTGCGCTTGTGAACTCTCGCTTTAGGCAAAAGACAGAAGTCACAGAACAGGAGCTTTAACCTTTGTAACGCGGCTCAGTGCAGCTCAGGCAAACAAACATTAGACAGACGGATCTGAAGTGCTTTGGGTCAAACGGGCTCGCTGTTAAAGAGCTCTCGAGTACGGCAGGAACTTCTGACACACAACACTTCATATCTGCATATACTGATGTCAGAAGAGCTCAAACAAATCAACACCAAACCTTATGGGATTCTCATGATCGAGATTTCATTAAATGGTTTTTCAAAAAGTTATACATGTACTTAAATATTATAAATAATATAGATATTATTATCATTATCGTTGTTGTTGTTGTTGCTGTTGTTGATTGTAGAAAATTGTACCAATACCTTCATGAAAGTTCATAATGTTTGTAGACCAATTTTGGTTCAATGTGTGTGTGTTTGTTTGTTTGTTTGTTTGTTTGTTTGTTTGTTTGTTTGTTTATTTGTTTGTTTATTATAACAACATATTTATTATTATTGCTATTATATATATATATATATATATATATATGTGTGTGTGTGTGTGTGTGTGTGTGTGCGTGTGTGCGTGCGTGTGTGCGTGCGTGTGAGTGTGCGTGTGTGTGTGAGTGCGTGCGCATGTGTGTGTGTGAGTGTGTGTAATATTTAGATAACAGCTAGATAATTTTTCATAAAATAATATTTAGATAATGTATAGTATTTAAAAAAAAAGATGTGTGTACATTTAAATATTATAAATACTATTTAGATATTATTATCATTATTGTTGCTGTCATTGTTGTTATTAGGGTTCTAATACCTTATAAGTCCATGATTTTTGATACCATTTTTGGTACAAAACTAATTTTTGTGTGTTTGTTTAAACAGTTTATTATTGTTATTGTTATTATCTAAATGTGTGTTAAATGTACATTTAAATATTATATGTTTAGATATTTATTATTATTGATTTGCTTTATTTAAAAGTTCAATATTTTAAAATTAAATATTATATTTAAATAAAATATATTTTATATGTTCATGCCGGTCCATTTATGACCCCGGTGCCAATGTATTTTATTTATTTATTTATTTATTTATTTATTTTTCTTGGCTCTTCTCAGATACAGCTCTTCACATCTCTGTGGATTTATGTAAAAGTCAGTAAATCTTCAAAGAAAATAACAGAAGATCTGTAAAGGTCATGCTAGATATGTAATCCCAAAGTTTAGCTGTGAAACACAGAGGAAACCGTTTTAGAATAAATATTTATGGTTGAATCTTCAAGCGCTGCAGCTGAAATTCTAATCATTTCTATATAATTGCTATCACTTCATCATGTTAACAGTTAAATTCACTCCTGATGGAGCTTCATGTGACATATGGAGGCTTTAACAGCAGGTTAGATTGTGTTTTTTAGTTGGTTGCATGTAACCACATAGACATAAAATGAATATATGTATACAGGGCCTAAAATTAACACTTGCCAAGCACCAAATGCAAGTAAAAATCGGTGTTGGCTTTCAATTATACTGTAAAGTTGAATGGCTATAATTAATAGGTCAAATTGAGGGAAAATGCATTTAATAGAAACACCAGTAGCAGGACAAATTAAAAACATTGTAAATATGTTTATTCATTGTAGTAATAACTGCAAAAAGAGTTTCATGGCCGGTAAATAACATTTTTGGCCGGTAAATTTAATCACGGCACAGGCCATTGGCAGGTGTGGCAAAAAAGTTAGTTTTAGGCCCTGTATGTATGTATATATGTGTGCGTGTGTGTTTCTGTTTGCGCACAGCTTTCCCTGTCAAACAAATAAAAAATCAAAAGGAAACGAGCCTCCGCTTCCTCCCCTCGGCGTCTCGGCGCAGCACAGCAGTGTAGCACACATTGATCGGCACGTGCACATCACACACAGAGAACCGCAGAAGTGAAGCCCTCTCTCTCTCTCCTGTCGTGTTTGTCTTGGTGTGGAGGTGAGAGGTGATAAACAAAAGACTAAGCTACCTGTGCATCGAATTTACAGCTAATTATCCAAAAGGCAAATATAGTTCATTTGTCTTGCTAACATCCATGACTCATGAGAGAGCTACCGTGTTAGTCAGCTGAAGTTTAGCTATAGGCAATAAGAAGAGTAGTAGATCAGACCAGTGCACGTTCTTTCACTGCATGATTCAGTTTATTAAGATGCATTTAGATTAAGAATTATCACAAAAATCAAGATACGGGGGCAGAAATGTATCATTTCATGAAGACTGACGTTTTTTTCTCCAGCAGAAAGCAACATTACAAACGTGATATTGATTTTATACAGCAGTTCAGTAAACAAGAATTTAATATTAACACACTTAACATTTTAGACACAATATTGACTGTTTTTGCTCTGTTTTGCCAACAAATATAATTTCAATTTGCGTCTCTGAGCAACAGCTGTTTTGTTCAGTTTTCATGATTGATTCAGTTCAGTCGCAGTGACTCACTTATTAACACTGACTTGCTGCCACCTGCTGGCAGTTTTAATTTCACATTTAAAGTATCTTTTCTATTTTTTTTTTTTTTTTTTTTTAATTTCAGATATTCAACGTTTTATGTTTAAAATATCAAAACAGTATTAATGCATTTGTAACTGCAGGTTAAATGCATTCGTGTCCTGCATTAAATGGCACTTCTAATGCAGCTTCTGTGTTTTCTCTGCAGTGCAAAGATTAATTTTGTCAATACTGATTTCATTTGCTTGGTAACAGTTTAAATGTCTTATTCTAATTTACTGATTCAATTGAAGAATTTGACTGAAAATATGATGCACGCTCATGCAGGGCTTTATAAAAGGTAAAAATGCCTATAAAAGTAAAAAAAAAAATCTATTTAAACTTATTGGAAAAGAATAATTTCTATCACTGCTGTGAACTGATCACCACAGAATATGCAGAATATCAAAAACTTTAGAAGTCAGCTGTCCACGGTAGTCCTTAAGATATCAGCACAATAACACACTCAGCAAATAAAATCGCAGAAAATACTACTATATTTTTAGTCAATATCGCACATCCCTAAAATATTTAACGTTTTGTTTAGAAAATAAATAAATAAATGTGAGAAGTGCCCTTTTTTCCGCTTCAGAACGTCTGTGCACGTCCCTGACCACGAGTATAAAGTCAACTATATTGATCTAGATAGAGTTTAAATACAAATTCCAGCTGCTTCTTCTTCTTCTTCGCTAGCTATATGTCTTCACTGGTGTTTTTGCTGATTCAGCTGTTCTTCTTCTCTCTGAACTGATGCTTGTTGTTTTGCAGCACATTGCAGTGGAGAGTGTGTGAAATATGAACACTTTTAGAGTCATGGGAGGTTTTGTCTGTGCAGTTTCACACTCGAGTGAATGTGTCTAGCATAAACAATGCCTTTTGCATTGATATTTAATATTTTAAGTACTTATAGCAATACATGACTTGGCAAACAACGCTAAATATGGTAACTTTAAAGTGATAGTTCACCTAAAAATGATCATTGTCATAATTTATTCACCCTCATGTCATTCCAAATCTGCATGACTTACTTTCTTCTGCAAAACACATAAGAAGAACATTTAGAAAAACACAGGGTCCAAACAGTGTTGGTCCACTTTGAGTTTCACTGTATAAAAAATACAAATTTTAGTTTTCTGAAAAATATGACTAAGCCATGGATCTATTTGTGACCCTGTAGCACAAAAGCAGTCTTAAGTCGCTGGGGTGTATTTGTAGCAATAGCCAAAAATACACTGTATGTGTCAAAATTATTGATTTTTCTTTTATGCCAAAAATAATTAGGATATTAAGTAAAGATCATGTTCCATGAAGATATTTAGTAAATTTCTTACCATAAATGTATCAAAACTTCATTTTTGATTAGTAATATGCATTGCTAAGAACTTCATTTGAACAACTTTAAATGCGTTTTTCTCAATATTTAGATTTTTTTGCTCCCTCAGATTCCAGATTTTCAAATAGTTGTATCTCAGACAAATATTGTCCGATCCTAACAAACCATACATCAATGGAAAGCTCATTTATTCAGCTTTCAGATAATGTATAAATCTCAATTTTGGAAAATTGACACTTAAGTTTTGTCGTCCAGGATCACATATAAAATATAATATTTTTCCTCATTTTATACAACATTTTATTTTATTTATAAAAACATGGTGAAAATGCCAATTTTGAATGACATAAAGCAGCTTTTTCATGCACTGCTGCACAATTTCATGCACAGTTTTTAGATTTTCAGCTATTTTGCTTCTATAATAAGTGGAAAGAGTCTAGCTTATCTAGTTACGCATGTAGATTTCAATTATAGTACATATATTTAACAGCCGCTTTCTCAAAATGAGTTTGTTTCTGCACTTAATCAGCACTTACTGTTACTATTTTTATATAGAAGGGTTTGTTCAAATATCATTCACCTGATTATACACAACATTATATTCCTAAAAACATGGTAAAAACGCATTTTTTGGAGGAATTAAAGCAGCTGGCATATGGTCTGTACTTCTACCGTTCACAAGAGCGAGGGTTTAAAAACACATAACAAGCCTGCCATGTTTTCATACCCATAATGCAGTGTGAAATGCACTTTTAAAGTCGATTCAAATTCAGTATAAAGGCGCTTCTCCTCAGTGCGGTTAAAGCGGGCGGCGGGCCGACACGAGGAAGAAAACAGCATGGAGAAACGATTGTTCTGCTCATTAACGGAGCTGTGAAGGAGGCAAGAGTTTGTTCTCTCCTCGTCACGTCTGCGGGGGGCTCGTGAATAATCACGTCTCGCCAAAGAAAAAAACATCCCAAGTTCTCCTTTAGGTCATCTGTGACGTTTTGATTCGCGAAAGCGTCTTTGTGCTAAATTTCACAGCCGTGTTGTCTGAACGAGAAGTGCAGCTTATTAAAATGCTCATTACAGTTTGGAGAGTGATTCATCTCGTTAAATTTCGCTTCATAATAGTCCGTGACTGATGAGTTATGAGACCGCGCTCGGACACAAACACAGAGGAACCGGCTCCGTTTATGAGTTAGGATTCAGCGGAAACATTTCCCATGAATAAATATGCAGAAGAACGATTGTTTTTTGGGGAAAGCTCTCATGTGAGTCAGATCTCCTCAAGGCTTTTGAGCTTTAAGTAATCTGACTACATACTTTCAAAGACCACACCGAGCCGGAGTCGTCAATAATTGTGCAAAAGTCTGACACGTCGTGACTCTGAGGGCAGGAATAGTTCATTGGCGTTTGTCTAATTGGTGTTTGGCTGTCTCTGAGGAGCGAATGCACCGGATGATGAGCTTTAGGTGTGTAATGAACAAACCATCACACATTTACCACTTATCACGCTTCTGGAAATTACACTTGCGTCAAGGTGAGATAAAGGAAACGTTGGGGAGACCAGGGCACAGCCTAACACTTTCTGACTTTCTCAGTTTGTGTAAATCACTTGGGGTTCAGAGTAGTTTTTTTTTTTTTAACATATTAATTGGTCTTGTTTCTATGGATGCCGTTTTTGCCATTGAATAAATGTTTTTAAACAGTACTTGCAACTTTTTATCTCACAATTCTGATTTTTTTTTTCTTTCTCAGAATTTCGTGATATAGTCCTAAACTTGCAATTGTGAGTTATAAAGTCAGAATTGAGATATAAACTCAATGCAATTCTATAAATGCAAATCTACAACTCGGCACAATTCTGTTTTTTGTTTTTTTTTTCTCGCAATTCTGACTTTATAACTTGCAGTTGTGAGATAAAAACTCATAATTATTATTATTTTTTTAATTCTGTGTATAACATATAACAGTTTAATATATATATATATATATATATATATATATATATATATATATATACAAGACAAACTAAAATGTATCAATAAAATATAAATATAAAATATTGGCTTTTTATAATTAAAAATATACTAATTTTGGAGTTTGACAGTGAACACTGCAAAACGCAGCTATATGGCATAGTTCAAAACATTTATTATTCTTGAAATAATAATTTCTGAACATTAGTCTGTTTCTCAACAGAATTAATAAGTGTCCATTTTAACCTGTTACCAGATTTTTGAATATTGCCGTTTTGATATACACTACGTTTGGTCATGCTAGAATATGTGGAAACTCTTAAACCATGCGTGTGACAACTAACCCCGCGTTAGAGCAGATTTGATGACAGCTTCACGAAGCGAGTCGTACCTGTTCAGCAGAACCTTTCGAACTCTGTGACTTTTAAAAATGCATGAGTTTGTTTTGTAATTGAAGGAGGTATTTCTGTGAAAGAGTACAGCTGCTCTGATCAAACTCACTTGATTTACACCGTGACAAGAAAAAGCTAAAGCAGCTCGGAAGGAAGATGCTTGATTAACACAAGATATGTTTTTGATTTCTTCCTTGTTTTCTTTGAAAACCAACAACAAAGGTTACAGTGAGACACTTAGAACGGAAGTGAATGGGGGAATTTAGAGCTTATTATTGTTTTATAAATTGTTCTTGTGCATTATTTGAGCTGTAAAGCTTTTCAAATGATGCATTTTACAGTCATGTTAGGGTTTAACTTTTGTCACGGTGACAAAGTTGTAAAATGTAATGTTACTTTACATAGAGATGCTAGTAAGTGGATTTACCACTCTAATATCACATGTGCCTTTGTCTTGCGGCTATACTAATAAAACAGTGAATATTGTAATATTTCAAAGCTCACGTCCGTTAAAAAAGCCCCATTGTACCCCAGATTTTTTTTTAAGAAAAAAGGGAGCTTATTAAAAAAAATTTAAACTCAGTTGACAGCATTTGTGCCATAATGTTGATTACTACACTTTTTTTTTTAATGTCTCTCCTTTTATATCAAATATTTAAAAATACAAATGTTAATGGTTCTGTTAAGACTTGTGGGTTATTTGAGCTGTAAAGCTGTTTAAATAATCTTTTATATATATATATATATATATATATATATATATAGTTTTAGGGTTTTAGAGTTTATGACATTGTGTTGTAAATGCAAGTGCACAGATTTTTCATTTTTTTCCCCTCAAGAAACTCATTTTTTCCACTTCTCTGAGATCGTTAAGTAATCTTCTTGTTTAGCGACTGATATTTCAACCGTTTTATGTGAGTGTCTGCTTTACTGTTGAAAACATCTCATTGATTTACATTACAATTTCATTCTTTTTGGATAAAAGCATCTGCTAAATGAAATGTAAATCAACATCTGCACCAAATTGCATGTTCTGCATAGCCTCGGAATAAAATTAAACCATTTTTTGCACATATTCTCACTATATCAGACTATATGAGCCGTAAAAGCCTGATGACTCAAATATATGATGCTTAACAAAAACACATACAGTTTTCTTAAGGGTTAAGAAACACGATAGGGATATGAAATTGTCTTAGCCAAAGCAAAGGAAATCTTCTAACTGTGAAGTTGTGTGCATGAACAGAAGCGGCTCGGACTCGTGATAATGCGATGCACAAGTGCGCCGCACTTTGAAGTTAATGGCTGATGTTTTACTCAAGACAAATGGCTGTGGGATCAGCGTACGACATCGCGTGTGTTCGCCTGCTCTTCAAGCTCCTTAAAAGCCTGGTTAAAGCACTTGTAAATATTCAATACCTCTCCTATCTCCATCAAGACCTGGGTTTCTCCTGCAGATTAATGCAATTCAAAGACCTACATTCTTGTGCAGAGTTGCCTTGGAAACAAAGTTCTCCAGGCTGTTTTTTTCCTCTGTTACCGGAGATACGGCAGATCAATCGAGCGAATCCTCCGAGGCAGAGACAGGAAACGCTCCGCCGCACAATCTCCACTGAGAAAAGCCGCTAGTGTCCCAGTTAGTACTTGAATACACACACAATTATTCCTCAGTCGCTGGTGCATCGGGCCGCTTTTGAACTCGGGATGCATTGAACGCGGGATTGGACTTATCGATCAACGCTAGCATTTACAAGCTCTGCAGAAACTTTAGCACACGTATCGATACCGCCATTACACACACATTAGCTTTTACCATTAGACTTGCTAATTTAGCCAAAATAACATGCTTATTAGCAGAACATAAGCAGAGGATGAATTAGAAATTGGGCGGCTGACATGTGATGTGACATACTCTGTTTTAAACAGGATTTTATGTAATTAGTATGCAGTTTTACTGTATGAATTTATATTAATCAAGAAATTATAGGGGATATTTGTACTTTAAAATATGCATATGCATATGCTATGTTGATAAACTTTGTATTTTTTTGCTTTTTTTTTACATGTCCATATAAATTGAAATCTAAAATAGTGATCAGAAAAAAAAAACGTTCAAAAGTGGAGTTGACATGATTTTTAATCATTATTTAATGGTAGAAATTAGCAAATATTATTACAGTTTAAAATAATAGATTTCTGTTTTAATATAAATTAAACTGTAATTTATTTCTGTGATGCGCAGCTGTATTTTCAGCATCATTACTGCAGTCTTCAGATCTGTCACATGATCCTTGATGATGCTGCTCAAGAAACATTTCTGATTATTATCAATGTTGGGAAACAATTGTGCTGCACAATATTTTTGTGGAAACTGTGACACATTTTATTTTTCAGGATTCACAGATGAATAGAAAGTTCAAAGGAACAGCTTTTATTTGAAATAGAAATCTTTTGTAACATTATAAATGTCTTTACTTTCACTTTTGAGCAATTTAATGCATCCTTAATGAATAAAAGAACTAATTTCTTTGACTCAGTGATGCAATTTATTTGCTTAAAAGTCTTAAAAGTGATATTAATTATTAACCATGTGTTTCTCATGGTGCATTATGGGTATCAGACTTACAGGTTTCTGAGTTAAATAGAGCGAAGCTTATTTTTCTACTGGGTCAAATGGGCACGTCAACAGATCAATATGAGTTCAGAAATCATTTTCATGGTTCTGTGAGGGATGTTATACTGAAGGTCAGATGTTGTCAGGGGGTCTGCAGGTCAAAACATCTGAAGATATTCAATAATGAACTTTCATAGTGACATTTCTATACTTGCCAACAGATTTAGAAATGTAATTTGTTGATGCTGAGCAGCAAAATTCCTTGTATAGAAACTATCAGTATCTTATTTTGCAGTAAATCAAAACTGACAACACAGAATTGGTTTTCTTTTTTTTTTTTTTTCTTCTTTTTTTTTTAATGCATTCGATTAACTGTTTTTTTAAAAGGAACACATTTGGCACCGGTTTATTATAGTTGACTAAAACTAAAACCATAAAAAAAAAGTTTATTTGGAATAAAAATAAATTCTGACCTCTCTCACTTCGCTTACTGTCTAAATATTGTCCTGTCACAATAAACACAAAATGCCAAAAAATTAATATTAAACTTATTTTGTTTCAAGTAGTTGCAACATTTTTTACATTTTTATTTTTATTTTCATTTAGTTCAATTAAATGTACTGTACTAAAATAACAACAAAAAAAAACAATTCTCTGATATTTTTATTCATTTTTTATTATATTTTTACGACCATAGAGTGTTGCTTTATTTCATAAATCAATAAATTTATTTCATAAATCAATTTATTTTTTTGCAAAAATAGTTATTTGAAGTAAAATAAATGTAATATATATATATACATTTAAAATAAAATATAAAAAACTTAAAAGCTAGTTGCATTTCTGTCTTTCATTTTCAACATTTTATTTCATTTTAATTTAGTTTAACTTGATGTATTGAAAAAAACTAAAGCTGAAATAAAAATGAATAAAAACTATATAAACATGTAAAAACAAAAACAATCAAATGTAAAAAAAAAAACAGCAAAAAAACGCTTATATATTAAATATTTATATATGATATAATTTATATGAATATAAATATATACATGTAAATATATGTAAATATTTTCAAAATATATGCTGTATGTGTGTGTCTTTATTTATATATAAAATGTATATATATATATATATATATATATATATATATATATATATATATATATATAAAATATATATATATATATATATATATATATATATATATATATATATATATATATATATATATATAAAATATACACAGGTCACACTACACACACATATATTATGTAAACAAAAACTTTTATTTTGGATGTGATTAATCGTTTGACAGCACTAAGATAGATAGATAGATAGATAGATAGATAGATAGATAGATAGATAGATAGATAGATAGATAGATAGATAGATAGATAGATAGATAGATAGATAGATAGATAGATAGATAGATAGATAGATGATAGATACTAAAACAACACTGATTTGATCATTAATTCTGTAAAAAATTCTTTCTAATGACCATAGTGTGTTGCTTTATTTTCTATAGCCAGCGAAATCCTCATGAATATATCACGAATTTAATAAAGCTTAATCTAATGGATTAGATTCTATTAAAGTACTCTTGACATATTGCAGTCAGTGTCGTGTTGCTTTCATATATGAGGCTTAAAGAACAAAACCAATTAACCAGAGAGACTTCGTAACACTTGAAAGAGTTTTTCATTTAGTCACTGTTTCATACATGATCTCTTTATATTACCACCTGCACCATAAAATCTCAAAGGTGTCGTATGAACGTGAGAATTCGCTCACCGAATGATGGAGAGTCACCAAGGACAGCAGATGAATAAAACATGAGTTGGACGTTACGCAAGACAGAAATAAGAAAAAAACACTGCAAAAATGGAGAGATTACAGAAAGAAAGACACCTGATGTGACAGATGATTTGGTGGGAGCATTGTATGTTTTTTTATTCTCCACCCTTTTAATTTCCGAGCTGAATCTCTTGAGTGCAGAAATCAATGCGGCTAAATGGGGATGAAAGAGCGCGAGCGTCAGCCATCAAACCGAATCCACACCTGACCCATGCAGATCAAACACGCTTTATTCCTCCGCGTCCCTTCTGCTTTATTGCCACAATTTATAGGACAATTAAGTCGCTCCTACAAGCGTCTAATTTTCCGCAGCGTTACTTCGGCTCAGAATCGGTCCGCAGTGCACAAAGCTATTATTCTGAGATTTCCACGGCCCTCGATTATGAGGAACATCTCCATCCGCATTGTGTTGTTGAGAGATTAATAAGAAATGCATGGCAAAGATCAAGGATTCGGGCTGATTTTCTGAGGCTTGTTTATAATGGATGAGCTGCTTTTCCTTGGACTCGCAGGAAATGGTTCAGAAAAGCTTTATTAAGCTATAGGAGGATTGAGAGGGTCAGTAACCTCGCTCATGCTTTATATTGAAAAGCTTACTTTAATACATGTTCGTATTGTGAATGATTCAAGAGCGCATGTTTTTCTTCACATTTTTTCATCCAGAGGTAATTTAATTGGTAACGTGGGCTGCTTCTCAAAAGACATTTATTTCCAGCGGATGTCATCAACACTTCTGATTTTTCAGCCAATTTCTATACCAATCGGTTCAGCGTGGATAAAATGATATTGTGCCTCACATTATTTGTTTTTTAAATATCCCATTTCACTACAAGGAAACACGTTGCATTCAGGATGTACGAGCCTCCATTTATTAGTTATTTATTGACATCTCTAAATGTTTATTTATGTCAGATTAATTCTCCATTGATGTTGAGTAATATTAAAAATGTAAATATTTTTGGTTAATTTTGTGTTGTTTTTAATAAACATTCTTACAAGAGGTTATACTCAAATACATGATACTGACTAATATTGGACATTTAGGAGCCTTGATTTCAGATATGACTTTATTATTTATTTTTATGTAGACGTTATGTTTATTTTTATTTTTTTTTTATTTTATTTCCATCTAAATGTTAATTTTTAGTAATTTTGTTACTAAATAATGTACTTCCATATAATATTTTTATTATTAGTTTTTTTTATTAATTTTTAGGTTTCATTTATTTTTATTTCAGTTCAAGTTTAGAAATAAAAGATTATTTTATTTTTATTTCAGTTTTTTATTTTAGATTTTCAACTTTAATTTTTAGTAATTTTGTTATGTGCTTTTGCCATTTTTACTTTTGTTTATTTACAGTTTAGGTTTATTTTTATTTCGGTTTTATGTTAAAAATAAAACATTTTAATTTTATTTTAGTTTTTTATCTCATATTTTGAGTTTTCAATTTGAGTTTACTTTTAGTAATTTTGCCATTTTTAGTATTATTTTTATTTATTTATTTATTACTATTTAGGTTTAATTCATTTTTATTTCAATTTTAGTTTACAAATTTATTTTTATTTTATATTTTGAATTTTCATTTCAATTTCAATTTATTTTTTGTAATTTGCTTTTTTATTACTTTTAAATAACTACTTAGTTTATTTATTTATTTATTTAATTTTTTTGCAGTATTTTTATTTATTTATTGCCAGTTAGTAACTTATTAGTAACAATTTCATTCAATATATATAGAACTATATATTTAAAAATACATATGTTGGAATGTATTTGCATGGCAACTAACTGAAATTTTATGTTTATAAAAAATCTTTTAATATTTATATATATTTTTTTTTTATTTTAGTTTTAGAAAATCTAGTTGTTGTTGTTGTTGTTGTTGTTATTGTTGTGTACCGTTTTATATGAAATGCACAAGTGTGTGTGGGAATCCTGAAGTCTTGTTCTGTGTGTTTGTAAAAAATCTTACTGATCCCAAACTTTTGAACAGTAGTGTGCATTGTCTTTTGTTTTGTTTTGTTTCTTTGTATACTTAAATTTAATAAATAAGTATTATTCATAAAATATAATATCTGAACATTTCTAAATGTTACTTTGTCAAATTAAAGCTCTATTAACTTTCAGGCGCATCATCTCCCTTGGATTTTTCACTGTGCAAATTGTTCTATGTGTTAAATATTGTTTTTAACATCACACGTCTTGTTCCGTGTGTTTGTGCAGGTTTAGGCAGCTGATGAATCATGGAGAGGCTGGTGTTTTACGTGCTGGTGTTCGGCGCGCTGGTGAAGGCTCAGCATTGCCCGGGCCGCTGCATCTGTCAGACCATCTCACCCACGCTCACGCTCCTCTGCGCCAAAACCGGCCTGCTCTTCGTGCCACCCACCATCGACCGCAAGACCGTCGAGCTGCGTCTGACCGACAACTTCATCACGGCCATCCGGCGGAAAGACTTCATCAACATGACGAGCCTGGTTCACCTCACTCTGTCCCGCAACACCATCAGCCAGATCACGCCGCACGCTTTCCTCGGCCTGAAGGCTCTGAGAGCGCTGCACATGGACGGAAACCGACTGACGGTCATCAACAGCGACCAGCTGAAGGGTCTGATCAACCTCAGGCACCTCATCCTGGGCAATAATCAGATTCACCACGTCGAACTGTCCACCTTCGACGAGTTCGTCTCCACCATCGAGGACCTGGATTTGTCCTACAACAACCTGAGGACGTTACCATGGGAAGCCATCGCCAGGATGACCAACATCAACACCTTAACCCTGGACCACAATCTGATCGACCACATCGGCGCCGGGACCTTCACACTCCTCACCAAGCTGGTGCGGCTGGACATGACCTCGAACCGTCTGCAGACGCTTCCGCCAGACGCGCTGTTCCAGCAGGCGCAGGTGCTGTCCGAGCCCAGAGCGTCCGGCTCGTCCCGGCTGACGGTGAGCTTCGGGGGAAACCCGCTGCACTGTAACTGCGAGCTGCTGTGGCTCCGGCGCCTGACGAGGGAAGACGACCTGGAGACCTGCGCTTCTCCGGAGCACCTGATGGACAAGTACTTCTGGTCCATTCAGGAGGAGGAGTTCATCTGCGAGCCGCCGCTCATCACCAAACACCAGGTCAGCAAAAACTACTGCGAAAAAAAAAAAAAATCCATAACAATTCCTAGTTTCCATAAAAACTAGTGCAGTCAAACGATTAATCGTGATTAATCACATCCAAAATAAAAGTTTTTGTTTACATAATATGTGACCCTGGAGCACAAAAGCAGTCACAAAAAGCACAGATATACAGGTGCATCTCAATAAATTAGAATGTCGTGGAAAAGTTCATTTATTTCAGTAATTCAACTCAAATTGTGAAACTCGTGTATTAATTGTGGCCAGCCTGAGGCACACCTGTGCAATAATCATGCTGTCTAATCAGCATCTTGATATGCCGCACCTGTGAGGTGGATGGAGTATCTCGGCAAAGGAGAAGCGCTCACTAACACAGATTTAGACAGATTTGTGAACAATATTTGAGAGAAATAGGCCTTTTGTGTACATAGAAAAAGTCTTAGATCTTTGAGTTCAGCTCATGAAAAATGGGGGAAAAAACAAAAGTGTTGCTGATAAAAATGCTCATTTTAGATGAAAATTTCAGACAGCTAATATTTCCATGTATCTACATGTATATATTTATATTCATATAATTTCTATTATATATAAATATATATAATATATGAACATAACATATTTTTCTTAAATATGTGCATGCATGTGTGTGTATTTATATATACATAGTAAACACACAGCACACACACATTTTATGTAAACAAAAACTTTTATTTTGGATGGGATTAATTGCAATCATTTGACAGCACTACATATTTGTTTATTTCAATTACAAATAAATGAAATTAAGAAATAAAGAAAGAATGAAAATAAAAATAATATATATATAGAGAGAGAATAATCAGAAGTTTCTTGAGCAGCAAATCTGATTAGAATGATTTCTGTAGGATTGTGTGTATATATTAAAGTAAATGTGTATATATTAAAGTAAATATATTTATATAAATATTTAAAATATATTTAGTATCAAAATTTAGATACTATTAGTTTATATTAATAGTCTGAATAAGTGTAATATTTTCATTTGATATTATTTTTGATTTTTCAATTATTAAATAAAAATGTATTCATTTTAATTTTTGATTTTTTTTTTAATTTTAATTTTAGTTAACATTTTAGTACATTTTGTTGTGTTTTTGTCATTTTCATAATTTATTATATTATTTTGTTTTTTTATTGGTTTTAATTTGATTTTTGAAAATGAGAAATATTGTAACAGTATTTTACAATTTTACTGTTTTCACTGTATTTTTGATTAAATAAATGCAGCCTTGGTGAGCAAAAGAAACTTCTTTCAAAAAATAATATTTTAATTTTATAAAAAAAAATTAAAATTAAAAAATAATTCAAACTTAATTATAGAAAATTAATTATAGCTAGATAGATCATCATAAAGACATTATAAAGTTGTATTTTGACAAATATTTTAATAACAAAAAAGTATTATTGTGATTATTTTTAAAGATTTTTAAGAATATATATATATATATATATAATATTTTAGAATCATAAAATTATATAGATCACAAATAAATATCATTTTAAAAAAATCTTACTGATCCCAGACTTTTAGTGCACATTGTTTGTTTGTTTTTTTCTTTGAATACTTAAATGCAATAATTAGGTATTATTTGTAAAATATACTTGTATATAATTATTAATAATTATAAATATATCATTTTATATAAATTTTCACACTGCATGCAGGTCTTTTATCCAAAGTGACTCTTTTATTTTATTTTATTTTATTTTATTTTATTTTATTTTATTTTATTTTATTTTATTTTATTTTGTTTTGTTTTGTTTTGTTTTGTTTTTCAAAATGAATCGTTATTGTCATCAGACTTTTGACTCTATTTATTATTATTATTATTATTAATGAGAACATTTATTAACATTGTTTTTAACTTCTTCACACAGGTCACCAAATCCTATGTGATGGAGGGTCAGGGCGTGACTCTGAAGTGTAAGGCGATGGGTGATCCCGATCCTACCATTCACTGGCGCTTTCCCGACGGCAAACTGGTGCACAATAACTCGCGCACAATCCTGTACGACAACGGCACGCTGGACATCCTGATCACCACACTCAAGGACAGCGGCGCCTTCAACTGCGTGGCCTCCAATGCTGCCGGCATCGCCACCGCAGCC
>CM071952.1:28047500-28110000 GCA_036784905.1 Acrossocheilus fasciatus | reverse complement strand
TTAGAATATAAAATGTGCTTAATTATCAGGAAGACTGTGTTAATTAAAAAAAATGGCATATTTAATATCAAAATCTAATTTATATAGTTTTTCTTTTTATTTTGGGGTGAAATATGAGCCAGAGAAGTTCTTGACTATTTTAGTGAGATTCACAGTTAGATTTAAGCGATGGCACATTGTGAAGGCAGCACCCTGCGCCTCTGCTTTAAAGCATGCGCTAATTGAGTCTCTAATTGCTGGTGAGCATCTGATGAGATCCAGGCCTGAGGACTGCGTCTGTGTCAGGAAGACATTGGGATACGGTCCAGATGCGGTGGAGATGCTCCTCTCTGTGCAAACATGGGCCGACTTCAGTTCATTCTGATTCAGGAGAAGTTTCTGAGCAGAGAAACACATGCAAGCAAACAGCGCAGTGAGTGGATATTTGAACTGAGAATTGATTTCCGTCTCTTCAGCTGCTTCAAAATGACTCTGAATGGCAGAGCATTTACAGACAAAATCCAATTCCTCTGAAGATATCTTTATCTACACATTCTGGAGAGATCAAACTGCAAACTCAACATCCATTTATAATATATATATATATATATATATATATATATATATATATATATATATATATATTATAGAGTATATAGAGTGTTTTATTATACATACAGACACACACACACACACATATATATATATATATATATATATATATATATATATATATATATTGAGAATTTGGGGGGGGGGGGTAAAATATGCTTAATTATCAGGAAAATTATGTCACAATGTGATATTTAATGACATTTAATGATAATTTCTGCAACTAATTAGACTGAGTAAAATATACATGAACTCTTAAGTTAAGTTAAGTTAAGTTAAGTTAAGTTAAGTTAAGTTAAGTTGAGAATATATGTATCATTTTACCAAACATACCTTTAAATGCATTGGTTTGCTGTCACTAGAGGATCATGGGAGCTGTAGTCCACAAGAACCAAGCTAAAAACCACACTGTAATATGAAATATTTGCTTTCTTGAATATACACCTGCTTTTTAATGGAGAAAGATGTTTTTGCAGCACATGTTTGGTTAGGGTGGTTGGTTTGAGCGTTTAGCCAGAGTGGACATGTAAAGTAAATGTCAGCGGATGGAGGAGATGCCTGTTAGAGCTGGTGTTTATCAGGAGAATCTCTCAGCGCAGGCGTGTTTACTGAGGCTCAGTGTAGTTGAGCAGCTTTAGCTAATATCAGTGCTGTGAAACGGGTCTCAGATAAGAGTTTCTGCTCTGTTCCGAGTCAGTCAGCAGGAACAAAACAATAAAAATACAAATAACACAAATTTGAACGTTTGTGTCCAATCGAACTCTACAATATTGGGACACAAATGTCAACATAGATGGATTTTGAATAATAATAATAATAATTCAGTCAATTCATTCATATTAATATGTATGTTAGCATATTCTATATAATATTTGGTATAATAGACATAAATGTCATTGTATAAACAATATTAGCTCTGTGTTCCTGAAGCAATACATTTTTTTTTAATTCAATAATTTAAAAAAAAATATCACTATGTGAGTGTTATTTAACTATTATTTAATAATAACTCAGTATTAAAAATATATAAATATTATTGTAAATTCCTATATTTATATAATATTTTATATTTTATTTATATTTGTTTTTTCTGGTTTTATTAGTTGTATTTATGTATTCAAGTCACCAATGTTGTGATATATTAGTTCTATTTTAGTATAATAATAATAATAATAATAATATGTCAGCTTTGGTATTAGTATTAATTAATATACATTGTATTATTAATATAAATTAATATAAATATTAATATTGACATTGATGTAATATTTGAGTTAAATTACGTTCAAGTGCTAAAATTACTAACTGAAATATAACTCTTCATAAAACTACAGTACTATTATCAAACTACTCAAAAATTAAACAAATTTAAATGAAAACTGAAAATATAAACACATAAAATACAACCAATAAAAGTAGAAAAATCCTTTAAAAAAAAAAAACTCTAAAACATGGATCAAATGCATGAGTTGTTTATTCTTAAAATTACAAAATGTATTTCTTTGTATATTTTTAAAATGCTTCACAGTGATTCCAATGAATGAAAAATGCCATTTTAAAGCGGAAACGCACTAGTGTAAACACGGCCTGAATCGTTGTTTTGAATCTGTTCATTTAAAGGGGTCATCAGATGCAAAATTCACTTTACATGTTGTTTGAACATAAATGTGTGTTTGAAGTGTGTGTACACATCCATCCTATAATGATAAAAATCCACCCAGTGTTTTTTTTTAATCCCTATTTTAAAATCCTCTTTCTCAAATCAGGCTGTTCTGAGAGTCCTGTCAGAATGACGTAGTTCTGTACAGGCCCCTCCCACGATTTTACCTTACCTTAGCCCCGCCCTGAGTGAGCTGAGAGCTGTCCGCCTCCGGTGCAGGGAAGACAAGCTGTCTCCGATTAAGCGATTGAGGCAATGGCCCACCCAGTGAGAAGCTAGTAATTTTCCAGATGAATGTTATTTATTAAACGATAATAATAATAATAAACGTATAGTTTCACTATAACTTTTGTTATGTTTAAAGCATCATATTAGCATAGGTAAATTAGTGTTTAATCCGCTAAATAGATGCGTTCTTTGTGGAAAGAAGCAAATAAACATTGTGCTAGATACTCTTCTCCAAAACAAACTGCATGTTTGCAGCTGCGCTCATTTCTACGGTCTTCGATAGCCTTTGAACGCGAACTGAGACACTTGATTGAGATCATCTGCGAAGCCTCGTCGTCTACGGTAATGCTTTACATACAGTAAATTTTAGTTAACGTTAGGCAATGCATTAACTAACATTAATGAGAAATACATATGTGTTACAGTATTAATCTTTGTTAACGTTAGTTAATAATCAACTTTTTGTTAGCTCAGGTACAGTTAACAGATACAACTTTTAATTTGAATAATGTTAGTAAATGTTGAAATTAAAATGAATGTTTTAGAAGTATTGTGTATTGAATCTTTGTGTTGTCGGCCTATTTTCTGTTGATATGCAGTTTTCATACGCTACACCTTTAACCCAGTTTTATGTAGGTCCACGCACTTAAACATTTCTGGCCTCGCCCCTGGATTGAGCTGTTTTGTTGTTGGATGTAATCACGAATATAGCGGTCGTCATTTACTCCTGACGTCTGAGCCGCTGAAGACGCAGAGGATTAACGTTACTTTCGTTTTGAAGGGAATGCACTGATCCCCGATCTGCCTAAATGCGTCTATGTTTGCGTGAATCATTCGTGATCCAGCTTCATCTACAGAAGAAGTGAGTATAAGGGTTTTTTATTAATCTTTGCAAATCGCCTTTCCTAATAACGTGCTGTTAGCCAGTTTCGCAGCTAAAGTAAACAGTACTGCTTGTCACCCCACTGAAGAGAGGGGCGGGGCCAGCAGAGCTCATTAGCATTTAAAGCGACATGGACTAAAACAGCGTGCTGAAAACAGAGCTGATTTTGACAGGGTAAAGAGGGTGTTACACTACCACTGAGAAATTTTAACCAAAGTATGTTATAGACTTCTCATTAAAACCCTAAAGAATCATATCAACTTATATCAAATGGGCATCCGATGACCACTTTACTTCCTTTACTGCAAAATTATGCATGAGCTGAATGAATTTCTAAGGGATTGCCATTATTTTGTACATTGCTGCATTCATGTCACTGTAATGATTTGCTCAAGAATGGATTTCTGAATGATTTCCTCAGAAACGCTGTTTTAGAATGACACCCGATGTTGTGTTTTGTGAAGCTGCGCCGCTAATCGCTGGAACGAGTATCATTTGAAAACAGTATTGTTATGAACCAGCAGAAATCCTGTCAAATGCAGTTAGTTACGAGCGTCTGAACTCAATCAGATGTGTTTATGCACGCTTTTACATTTCAAAATGTTTTCCAGAGCGTCACTATTGATTGTGAAAATGAAGCGGCGCACATTAGCCAGCGCTATGAGCTCTTGGCCTCCGTCGGTTCTGCGCTTCCACCTCTGGGATCCATGTGCCATTATTTTCTCGGTTCCTCGGTTTGGGATCAGAGCCGGGGCGAGACTTAAACAACAGGCTCTAAATGAAATGTCTTGTTGGATTTACGCCTCTCTTCACCTCGGATCCCGGCGCGACCCTGCAGGCCACGCTTCTGAGCCGCGTTCTGATTGGCCGCTCTGAAACGGGGTGTGATGATGCGTGAGACTGTCTCAGGGGTCAGAGGTCAGCACGACAAATGCTCTGTCATCACTAGCGGTCAGTCACAGGTCAGAGGATGAACGGACCGGCACTGATAGAGACCTCACAGAGCGGGAAGCACAGGAGAATTATGGGTATGAGAAGAGAACGCTGCCTCACCATAACATTCAACTAAATCACCTTTATATTCCCGTTTAGAAGGTTTTATGGATCCTGGTACGAATTTAATAACTATTAATTTAGCATTTAGTTCAACTGGTTTTGCTTCAGGACCAAACACAATACCAAAATTAAACACTGACATGTTAATACTATTATTAATTAATATTAATCAGTGTCAATATTAATATTTATATTAATTTATATTAATGATTAAAAATTTTTTTTAATAAACAATAATACCTAAACTAACATTATTATTAGTATTGTTGTTATTTGCTATTAATAATAAAAATAGCATGCAACATTAGTAACACCATTGAATTTGAACACATCTTTTTTTTGCATTCAAAGTGCAGACTCAAGACTTATTTTCAAGACTCAATATTTATTTTTATGTTCATGCAGCAACATTTTTAATCATACAAAATCATACTTGAATGGTTTTCTTGGTGCCAGTAATTCAATAATAATGTATTTAATATCTGGGTTGTATTTTCTTTTGCATTATACAGTTACCTTATACACAATGAATTTGAATTTACATCAAAACACTGTTATTATTAGAGCTTTTATTAATGTTTTGAATTAGCTTTTTCATTTTAGCTTCATTAGCAATTGTTTTATTTTTATTTTGTCTTTTTTTATTATTATTTATTTATCTATTAGTCATTTTAGTATTTCAACCTGTTTCAGGCAACATTTCAAAACTTTTGTTTATTTTAAGTTTCTCACCTGATATTTTCTATTTAATTTCAGCTAAAAAATGTTATATATATATATATATATATATATATTTGTTTAATTTTAGTTTTTTATAAATATATAATTATATTATATAATTTAAATTTCAGTTTATTTTATTTCAGTTAGTAATTTTAGTACTTCAACTGGTTTAAATTTTTCACCTGATATTTATATTTTATTTTATTTCAGCTGTGGTATATTTCATTTAATAAAAAATAAATAAATAAATAAACAAATACAACCAATAAAACTAGAAAACACTACAACTGAGTCAGAAACATTAATGAATATAAACATGAATTTATATTAAGATATTAATTCTGATTAATTTACATCGAAACACTTTTATTTTAATAACACAGTTTTATTAATGTTTTGAATTAGCTTTTAATTTTACATTCTCAGTTTTAATGTTTATTTTTATTTTTAATTAGCTTTTTTTAACAAATAGGACTAGAAAACACAAACTGATTCAGAAACATAAATAAATAAATATTAACATGAATATAATGATTGCATTCATGTTAAGATATTAATTCTGATGAATTTACATCAAAACACTTGTTGTTGTTAGAGTTTTATTCCTGTTTTGAATTAGCTTTTAATTTTATATTTTCAGTTTAATTTTAATTTTAGCTTAATTTTTTGTAATTGTTTTATTTTTAATTTGTCATTTAGATTTATTTTAAATAAATAAGACTAGAAAACACTAAAAGTGATTCAGAGACATAAATAAATATTAACATGAATGTACACTGTAAAAAAAACAAATAGTTGAGAAAACATAAAAAAGGCAACTTGATGCAGTAAGACATTTGAGTTCTCTCAACAACAGTTTTTTTCTAGTTCTTCTCAGTAAAGATACTTTGTTGAGCCAATGTAAATTTGTTTGTTTGTGCAACGCTGATTGTCTTATTTTGCAAATACAAAAATTTGTATTACAGCAACTGAAACAACAATTACGGTATTTTTTAAGGTACCTTTTTTTCTGTTTCCAGGATTAAAAAAAAAAAAAAGAATGCGTAAAAAGTCACCACATTATCAATTTTATGTTTATTTACAAATGACAAACAGTGAATTGTTACAGAAACTTTAATGGATAGCTTTCTTTGTCTTTGTTTGTAAAATATCTTGCAAGACTAAAATATCCAAGAAATGGATGAACATACTCTACACAAACCTCAGGAACGGTGGCAATAAACAAATGTTAAAAAGATGAGCTCTTTACATCACAGTACAACAAATAACTAACAATAATGACAAAACAACAACAAAAAAAGTTTAAATGAAGTCAGCAAAACAATAATCCTATAACAGTAAACTGTGTAATTTATTCATGCTGCAATGCATGCTGGGAACTCACAAAGCTTTAGCATTTCAACAATATGAAATTCATTTGTTCAGACAACTGTTGGGACAACATTTGCGGTAATTTTGTTGGTCTGACATGGATTTTGGTTGGACTGCTAAAGCGAATCATTGGTACAACCCTCCCCGCTCTCCAAGAACTGTACTCATCCAGAGTGAGCAAAAGAGCTGAAATCACTCCGGACCCTCACATCAGCACACTCCCTCTGAACCGCTGCCGTCCGGTCGACGCTACAGAGCTCCGAGCACCAGAACGACCAGCACAGGAGCAGTTTCTTCCCTCAGACGATCCATCTCATGAACACCTGACAATAAACGTGGAACACACAACACTATTATACATTATTTACTTAACACACATACTTATTTACATTTCAAATTTGCACCTAACATACCTGTACATACTAAATTGTCTATTTTGTATATTTGTATATTATTCTTTTTATTATCTGTGTTTTTGTTCTGTCATTCTGTCACACTGTGGAGCTTCTGTCGCCAAAACAAATTCCTCGTATGTGTAAACATACCTGGCAATAAAGCTCATTCTGATTGTTATGCAGTTTCAAGAAAATTGAATTTTTTTAGTATTTGAGACTCAAAAGGTTTTGTAAACTGGACGATATGCAGTTGCATTTTTTACAGTGTAATGATTTATTAGATCAATGTAAAATGTTTTGATCAAAATCAAACAGTGATGTTTATTAGGTGACTCACAATGACTCTTTTCTGACATGTGTGTCTCTAGGATGATTCCGTCGGCCAGTAAGACGTTCAGGATCAACGATCTGGCGGCGGGCCGCGAGTATGAGCTGTGTGTGTTGGCGGTGTATGACGACGGCATCACGTCTCTGACGGCCACACGCGTGGTGGGCTGCGTTCAGTTCCACACGGGCGCCGAGGCGGGGCAGTGCCGCTTCATCCCCAGCCAGTTCCTGGGCGGCACCATGATCATCATCATCGGCGGCATCATCGTGGCCTCCGTCCTCGTCTTCATCATCATCCTCATGATCCGCTACAAGGCTTACGGCGGGGCCGATGCGGCCAAAGGCAAAGCACGAGGAGACGCCAGCGTAAACATGCACTCGCAGACCAACGGGAGTCGCCCGGGACGCTCCGGTTCGAAGCAGGAGGAGCGAGCCGAGTCGCCCGGCGGGAAAGACTGCAAGGCTCTGGTGCTGCTGAAGATGGAGGAGACGCAGGAGGAGCTCAAAGTCGAGCTTCCGTCCGAGAAAGCAGCGCCGCCGTTGTCGTCTCGGAGAGCCAGTCTGGGTGACGAAACGCAGACGGACAGCAGCCTGACGGGCTCCACCATGTCCCTGTGTCTGATCGGCTCTGGGGCCAACCCGGCCGAGCCCCCTCGGAAGGGGCCGCTGGCCAACATGGGGCTCCTGCCCAGCGAGCTGGCCCGGACTCGGCATCGCTTCTCCTTCGACGGAGACTATGCTCTATTCCAGAGCCACAGTTACCCGCGACGGGCTCGAACCCGCCGGCACAAATCCACCACCCAGCTCAACACAGACGTGTCTCCGCCCTGCAGCCGGAGGGTGACCTTTAGCAGCACAGAGTGGATGTTGGAGAGCACGGTGTGACGGACTGAAGCACACAAACACACACACACACACACACACACTCGGACTGTCTACATTTTGACGTTGTTGCAGTAACACACACTCTGTTGATTCCTGTGTCCGGTTTAACACGTATCCAACATGCAGCTCTGCTGCCAAACCTAGTGAGCTGCCTACTTAGACGGTGTCTAAAGATGCATTAAATTGATCAAAAGTGACAGTATAGACATTTCTAATAAATAAATAAACACTGTTCTTTTGAACGTTCTTTTCATCAAAGAGTTCTGAAAAATACTGTTTTCAACATTGATAATAATCAGAAAAGTTTCTTGAGCAGCATATTAGAATGATTTCTGAAGGATCGTGTGACACTGAAGACTGGAGTAAAATCACAGGAATAAATTCTGTTCATTTTACAATATATTCACATAGAAAACAGCTATTTTAAATTGCAATACCATTTTGAAATTTTTACTCTATTTTTGAACAAATTAATGCAGCCTTGCTGAGCACAAGAGACTTCGACCCCAAACGTTTGAACACTAGCGTATATTTATTGTTCCAGTGGTTCTCAAGTGGTTTTACATTAGATTTTACATTGAAAGTACAGACTCAAGATTTATTTTTGTTTATGCACCAACATTTTTAATCATACAAAATCGTATCTGAATGGTTTCATTGGCACCAATAATTCACTTCTAACATATTTAATGTTGCCTGGGTTGTTTTTTTTCTGTTACGTTATACAGTTTAGTTCAGATGAATTCACACTGTTGTTGTTGTGTTTTTTTTAGCTTCATTTTTAGTATCTTTAGTTATTTTTATTTATTAGTTATTTTTTATTTTAGTTATTTATTTATTTATTTATTTATTTATTTTTATTCCAGGTAGTAGTTTTAATACTTCAGGCAACATTTCAAAACCTTTAAGTTTTTCACCTAATATTTGTATTTTATTTTATTTCAGCTAACAAAAATGTTTTAAATATCTTTAGGTTAGTTTTAGCTTTATGTAATTACATTGTGCAATTTTAGTTTTATTTCAGTTAGTAATTTTAGTAGTTTAACTTATATCATGCAAATGTTTAGTTTAAGTTGTCACCACCTAGTATTTATATTTTAGTTCATTTCAGCTCCATTTGAATTAACATATATATATATATATATATATATATATATATATATGGTATATTATTATGCCAAAATTACATCAAAATCAGATGAATATACATCAGAATGCTGTTTGCATGGACAATATGAAAAGTGTTTTCTCCTCCCTTCTATAATTTGATAATCTATTTATTTGACTATCCTAACTATTTATGATTAGTTGCATTTTATGTTTTGCATTAATCATAGTTTTGCTCTTGGTGAGCCATCAGAACAGACCTGAGACCTTTTTTACACCACTGTATTGTTAACTTGCAACATGCTAACATCGAATCAGTGTCACTTGTGGAGTTCAGAGTGTTTCAAATCAGTCGGATGCGGCATTAGAAGGCAGCTCCCTATGTAGGCAGCTCACTAGGGTTCGAAACAGAGCTCAGTAGTGTGATATGATAGAGCACAGTCTGACCCGTCCTGCCTCCTCCTGCGGTCCTAAAGAGAGTCCGTAACGCAGCGGTGCCTTATCTAACGACCAACCCACGGAGGATGCTGCTATCTGAGGTTACAAACACACCCGTCCTGTCCCGTCCCGTCCGCACAGGTCTCTTTCGTTAGTCTTTTTGTTTACTATGTGATGCCAAGGGTGCAGAAGCAGGAGGAAGTGACTGCGTTGGTTTTCGGTGATGATACGCATCCAGGTGAGCGCTGTGTGTGAATGTGTATATGTCCAATACTTTTCAAAGACTTTTGCACAGAAGACACGAGATATATACGGATACGTATCGCACCAGTCTATACAACAATAAAAAACTATTACGAAATAGATCTATACAAATAACATTCGGTTTTTCAGGAAGAACGGACCAGGTTTTCTACAATATGAGGACGATTCGCAGCTGGATGGACTTCTTTCTGAACCGGTATTGTGCTGATGTGACTGTATCCAAAAATCGGTTTTGTATCTGGCTGGTCTAGATAAAAAAATAATGATTAAAAAAAAATCAAAAGAAATAAGACCAATATCGACAGCAACGACAAATACATATATAAGTATATTAAAATCTCTCGGTGTATGTGTTCTGAATATGTAAGTCATAGGTGACATGACTTTTTACGAAACATTTTGGAGTGCTGGCGAACGGTTTTTACATTAAAAACCACTGTCATCACTGATCCCCACGTTTAGCGTATTAAAGTTTGGACCATTTATGCCTCACAAAAAGGGGATTAAATTTTTTTGTGTGGGTTGACTGTATGAGGTGTTTTTGTCTTTTCTTCTTGCACATTTTCCTCACACGTTTCTCTCGCATGCTGAATGTGTCCGTAATTATGGGATCTACCAAGCAACCAAATATACCACATCTAATTATGGTTTCGTGAAGATTTCAGATGTTTTTTGGGTTTTTTATACAAACACGGTTTTATTTTCAGATACAGTGTACAAGGGCTCTGCAGTGATCAAAATGCATTAATATCATTTTATGAAATATTCCTTCCTGTCTGTTATACTGTGAAAGATGCACATCATGGACAAACATTTTTGCAAACATCTTAGCTAAGGTTTAAAGTTTAAGCCCTGATCAGACCACCTCTCACATTTCTGCTATTATTATTATTATTATTATTATTATTACAGTTTTATTTATTATAATTTATATTATTATTATCATTAATTTTTTTTTTTTTTTTTTTAGTTGACAGGGACATTGTACATTAATAAAACATTCCTGTAAATGTACCAGAATTAGCCAAAGGTTATTTTTCATCTGTAGTCCCTGGACAAGATGTCACCCTAAAGAAAATTTAATTAAAAATACATACTAGAAAATTTTATAATTACACAATACAAATCATACAGTAGTCTACTGAAAACAATAGACAAATAGACAAACAATTATTAGATTTGGTTTTTTTTTCTGTATAGCTTTATTTTTATTTTGGTTTTAGTTTTAGTTATTTTAATTTCAGTTTGTTTAACTTAATCTTATTTATCGCAGTTATTATTATTATTATTATCATTGTATTATTTATATATATATATATATATATATATATATATATATATATATATATATATATATATAGTGTTGGGTGTAACGCGTTACTGTAATTAAATTTTTCCTGATTCACAGAGAATCCTTAAATACTCAGATAAAGATAAGACTAAAATCAATCGAATCTAAAAAGGGCCTGCTTTTATTTGTGTACGCTGACAATAACAACAAAACATTGTGCTTTTGCAAAATAAACTAAACAAACAGGGTGCACTTTCTGCCGTCTCCATGAGCAACTTTCTACGCATCACAAATTCAGCGAATATTTGACACAGAGACATGAGAAATATGTCTATAGAAAGCTTGTGTGTCTACTTTTAAATGAACGAATTCAAATCAAAAACGAATATTCTCTGATTATATAATCCATATGAAACTAAAGCGAGGTACAGTCTTTCCTGTATCTGAGCTCATTATATGCAGTCACCTGCGCGCAAACACCCTCATCTAGATACAAAAAATAGATTAAAAAAATAATAATAGCTCGTTATTACTAAAATATTAATAAATCGTTTTTGAAAGAAGTCCTGCTATGAGGAATTAACCTCAGAAGAACAGCGCGATCTGACACAGCTTTATTCAGTGGAGGAGATCATTTCTGTAATTTATTCTTACCTACATTAGTTAACGTGTTATTTTTACATAAACCTGTACGGATTTTACTAGTTGGGCTTTTCCTGAACATCTTGCCAAACTGAAATGTATTGTTTAACTTTTCTTAAGCTTTTTTCTTATTCAGATATTTTGTTATTCAGAGTATTTCTATTTGTTAACCAAAGAAGGTTAATTTTTTTTAATAAAAATGTTTAAGTATTACAGTTGTTTTAAAGCTAAAAGGCTAAACGATTCTATGTTTGATTCAAATTGAAGGAATAAAGAGTTTCATTTCTATTAAGGTTTATAGGGATTTTAAGATGTAGCCTAATTAGCAGTTTGAATAATTAAGTTACTTATTGAGTAACTAAGTTACTTTTCAGACAGAGTAGTTAGTAATTTAAATACAATATTGATGATGTAATTAGCAATAAATTACCTAACACTGTATATATATATATATATATATATATATATATATATATACACACACAACATACATAACTACTAAAAATGCTAAAATTACTAAAAGTAATATTTATATATGTCATTTTAATTCCAGATATATTATAATATATACCTAAACTTATTTATTTCAATTAGTTACCAAGGCAGCATTTTTATTTTCATTTTTTTCATCTAATATTCACATTTAATTTACCAAATTTTGTTTTAGTTAACAGTTATAACACTGATTTCAACAGCTTTTTAGTTCCTATAATTATCTTTATTTCTGCACGTATAAGTGTTCTATTATTTACATTTAAAGCATGTAGAGACACTCTTATCAAGAGCCACTTATAAAAAGCGCTTTAGCTTCACAAATGAGACCATTATGATCAACAGATGTATTTTTATGCTTATTTAAATTTGAGTGCCATTCCACTGAATGGGTGCCATTTATGTTCCCATGACGTTATATATAAATATTCATTCAAATGAACTTTGAAATACATTTTTTTATTAAGCAAAGTGCCCTGCACATTAATTGCATCTAACTGCAAATATAACATATAATTTAAAACATTAATAAAAAAAACTACTTAAACACTGAAAAAATAGCATTTGTTACCAGTCCCCACTCTCTAACGCTACACTTTATAAAAGAACAGCTTGCATGCATACAGTATGTAGTGATTTTTTTTTTTTTTTTTTTCAGAACATTTTTCTGAGGGGAAAACAAAGGAATTTACATGTTTTTAAACAAGTTTTTTAAAGGCCGGTGAGTTTTGGCAATGGGACTGAAACATCTATCCATCTTCCAATTATAGAAACTTTGTAAAAATGAAGTGAGGTTACTTGAGATGGTCCAGTACAAATTTTGAATGGTTAAAAATGTGTATTATTAAAAATATATTTTTAAAATGTATTTATTTATTTACTTATTTATTTATTTTGATTTAATTTTTTAAAGAGTTACAAGCAAATGGCAACCATTTGGTGGAATGGCCCTTAAAATTGTTATGTTATTTATCTTTTATCTCACATTTATTGTCACTTTGTCCCTACTTTCATGTTCTGAGAATTACTGAAGCATCATGGAATCTTCTGAATCAAGGTTAGAATGTTACGAAAGCATCATTTGTTACATTGCTTTATTTTTCCCTTTGTGTGTCCAGATCTTAACTAAGATGTTTTCTAGGAATCCAGTTGCTAATTGTAGTTTCATTCCCTGCAGCAACAGAGCGAATTAGAGTTTCCTCTATTAGAGATTTGTCGAGCAGACAGTGATGGATCAGCAAACCAACTCTCCTCACAAAACATCCCAACATGCAATGTGAGACATGGACGCCATTTACAAATCCATTAACATGTTAATGGTTCTTTTGACAGTTACGGCTCTAATTATCCTTTTATTGCACTAAAAAGGCAACTTGAAATTAAACCATTTGTTTATTGAAGAGATTCATTTATCATGCTGAGAGTATTCAACGAGCTCTTCAGATGTGTTCAAATCTGCATCGGCTTTTAATAGTTCAAATGCAGAGAGAACAATTCCATTAGCTGACAGAAACGCTTCATTTCATTTTTAACAAATTATGAGCAATTATGATAAATTATGAATAATGCAAAACGATTGCCACTATTTCTAGCAGAAGAGTCAAAAATATGAAAGCAGCTATTTGCATTAAGTCTAAAAAAAAAAAAGGTAAATGCTATACTGCAAGTGTAAACACACAAATAGCTCATTTACACTAAGTGCTGCAAACAGCGACAGATGCTATTCATACAGCGTTAATAGAAGTATTATTCTCTTTTATAGTTACCCAGCTATGAAAACTAGGAATAGTTACCCAAAAATGAAAATTTGGTGAAAATGTTCTCCAATCCGAGATGTAGATGAGTTTGTTTCTTCGTCCGATTTGGAGAAATGTGTCATTGCATAAGTCTCACTGCAGTGAATGGGTGCCGTCAGAATGAGAGTCTGATAAAACATCACAATAATCCACAGCACTCCAGTCCATCAGTTAACATCTGGAGAAGACAAAAACGGTTTTTATTTTATTTTAGTAAAAACGTCTTGATGGATTTGTTTCTTTTGTCTTCTCAAGATGTGGAGTGGTGTGGATTATTGTGATGTTTTTATCAGCTGTTTGGACTCTCATTCTGACGGCACCCATTCACTGCAGAGCATCCATTGCTGAGACACTGATGCAGCGACACATTTCTAAAAATCTGTTCCCATAAAAAGTAAACAGTCAGTTTTGATTAATGTCTATTTCTGTGTGTGGGAATGTGTTGCGGTGTATTTTCATGAGTGTATGTGTGAATGCGCTCTATAAATACATCATTCTTTGGGTTTGAGATGAGCTGAAGGGTGTGATTATCTGCTGTGTGTTAAATCTGTTGTCCGGCGGCGCTCTATGACTAACGCTTCCTGACACTTTGTGCCTCGCAGCGGTAAAGGTCAAGTGGGAGACGTGTTTTACCATATTTCATTTTCAGTTCATTTCCCCCCCAGACAGAGATGCGTCTCTTACAGATCAGTGAGCATTTAGTACACCCTAGTAACCCTGTAAATCTTACTGTATTATGTTTTAAATACGCTGCTGTTAAACCTGTTTCACTCAATCTCCTCATGTCTTCTGTCGTCTGATTGATAGTTTAGAGTTTTTTATCCAGTAAAAGCTCTTTGAGTGTAATTGTACTTCAGCTGCTGCTTCAGTGTCTTTCTTCTGTCAAATCTTGATTGATTTTTATCAAGTAAACGTCAGAATAACTGCCGTCATATCTCCAGATGAACACTTACTGGACTGAAGCAGTCCAGCTTTACTTGATTCTCCATCAATCTTTTTTTTTTTTAGAAAAATCAGTGCATCTCAAATCTGATCATCGGGATCTTTTGAGGATCTGGTTTGTTTCCCGAAGCTTTACTTTCACTGTTTCTCAAAACAAAGCCTCCAAAACATCTCACATCTTCTGAAAAGCATTTATTTCTTCATCTCTAAATCAGCATTGGATTGCATTGCATTATATATTTGGATCCTTTTAATCTCATCTTACTAAAACATATTATTGGAGATATAAAGCGACCGCTGATATTTAGATCATTTTATGTAAGTATCTGCTCTACTGTTATAAAGGTTTCAGATTTTCATAATTTTTGTCCATATAAATTTCAACGTCTGCAGCAAATTGCATATTTTTGCTCAGTTTGTGTCTCAGTAAAACTGAGCTGTTTTTCCTTGATATTCTCATGTATCACACTGTATGAGGCATAAAAGCCATCAAATATGATGCCAAAAAACACAAATGCAAAAGGTTTTTTTTTTTTTCCAATAAACTGTTCCATTTAAAAAAAATATATATATATATAGATTTTTCTGACTAAGAAGGCAGTTATGATCATCTTGATCGTTTAGGGGCCTTAAAAATGTGCATATCAAATATGATAGAGAAGGATTTATAGGATTAAAATCAGAGCCTAATGATCCCGAAGAATCAAATATAATTTCCTGCCAAATATTGTGGTTGAATCTGGAATATGTTGCACATTACAGATGTTTGATAACAGCCTTGATAATGCTGCTTGATAATTTCTTGAAAGACTTTCCGCAGAAAACTGTGTGTGTGTGTGTGTGTGTGTGTGTGTGTGTGTGTGTGTGTGTGTGTGTGTGTGTGTGTGTGTGTGTGTGTGTGTGTGTGTGTGTGTGTGTGTGTGTGTTTCACTGCACACTCTCTGACACAAAGGCTGTAATCATCAGAGAGCTGGAGTGAATGTAAATTTTCCCTACATGCTTGTAGCTCTTTCTTTTCAAGTCTTCATAATTGTTGTTTTAATGCCGTTTGTCTTTTGACAGCATAATCTGACAGCACAGTGTCAACAGACGCTTGTTTATTCTTCACAAACCACTAACTACTTACTCATTTCAGATGGGAGAATGTTGCCGTTGTTTGCTAAACTCACATGTAATAGTGGAGCTGTTGAACAAAAGCTCTCTCTGTGTTTGTGTGTGTTGAAGCGACGCTGCTGGAGCCGACGTTACACACGAGAATAACAGTCCTGTTGATTATTCTGCTGTTCTCATTAAGTAAACCTTTACATACTTGGTTGACTGTAGCCATGGTTTCATCCACATATTTATATGCAAATTTTGGGATATTGCATAAAAAACCCTGGATTGCAATGCACATTTAAAAAATGTGCATAAATAACGTATGCGTTCGACTGAGATGGATAATTTTTAATCTGACAAGAAGACATAAATTATGATGAAAGCACATTCACTGAATAAATTCCTCAGTGCACAAAAAAACTGAATTTGCATCAAAAGATTTTGCATATTTATTTATATTTATATTCTTTTTATTTACATAAGAACTTATTCATATTCTTTTATTTATTTGATATGTATTTATTTTAGATCTATTTATTTTATTACACATATATAAAATAAAATATATACATGTAAATATTATATATATATATATATATATATATATATATATATATATATATATATATATATATATATATATATATATATATATATTATATAAATGAATTAAAAATTTGAAAAATAATATGATAATATATATAGAATTATATAAATATATATTTTATTATACATATATAAAATAAAATATATACATGTAAATATATACATGTAAATATACATGTACAGAATGAATATATACACACAATTACATTTCTATTCAAATATGTATTTTTAGAGATAAAATTGATAATTAATTAAAATACATGAAAATTTAATTAAATTTTATATTTTTATTAATTTCTGAATAAATTCCTTGATGCAAAAAAAATTAATTAATTAAAAAAACACAAAAGATCATGTTATTGATCTGATAGGATGAAAATGAAAATGCTTGATTCGCAAATGTATTATATGATATTCCCATTTTGAGCATTAGTTAAATAAGCTGCTGTCAGTCTTAAGGTGGCTTGAGATGGTGAATATGTAAATGAGTGTAGGCAGTTGTATGTTAATGAGCTCAAGGTCATCAGGATTTCTTCTGCGGTTCAGTTTCAGTAAATGTTCTGTGCGACCTACAGATTCTCACATCCAACCGTTTTACTTCAGAAAAGCATCAACCATCCTATTTTCTCTTCATACGAGCCTTTAAACTGAACCTGTTGTTCCACATCCTGCTGTTTTCTTTCAGACTCGTTAGTTGACAAGTTATTCTAAACCTGTTTATTTCCTGGAATCAGCAGCGACTGCCTGGCATCGTCACCTGCGGCACAGACCCAGCACTGCCTTCGAACCCTCATTACTGCAGGATAACAATTTCTTCTGCATTCCACCCTGTGGGGCAGACGGCCAATCAGCTTGAGAACAAACGCCCACATGACACGCAGGAAGAGAGTCAGCCGCCCTGGGCAACTTCCTGCTTTATTTCATCTCAGCGTCCTGCTAGCTGAAGCCTTGAGGAACAGGGTCACGACCGGGTGAGTCTGAGTCAGTCTGAACACAGAGAGGGCAAGAGGTTACAAAAATAACCAGCTATAATTTGATTAACAGGTTTTCTCAACATAGATGCTTTTAGTGAGGAACTGTCAGTTTTTGTCAGGTTAGTGGCACTGAATCTTTAACGCACGTAGTATATCTACCAGTATTAATATTCATTAGATTAATAATCTAAATTTATTACATTTGGACATATAGAAATTCACACATTCATATTTCTTTAGTGTTTTCTGTACAGGCCATTACGGACAGACACATAATTAACTAAACGAGTATATTCTTTATTTCTGCTTATTTAATTTTACACACACACACACACATATATATACTGTATATTCTATTATATCTGTATTTGTATAGAATTACATTATTCATTAATGCTTATTTATATATAAAATGTTATTTTTGAATATGTTTACATTAGGGCTTATTAACATTAAGAGCCCTGCAAAACATTTATAAAAGTGTTTGTGTGTCTGTGTGTGTTAAATCATTTATAATTTAATAATAATTTATATTATATTCTTTATTTATTTGATGCTTATTCATTTTAAATGTATTTAATTATATGTGACCCTGGACCACAAAACCAGTCTTTATTTATACATTATCTGAAAGCTGAATAAATAATCTTTCCATTGATGTATGGTTTGTTGGACAATATTTGTCTGAGATGCAACTATTTGAAAATCTGGAATCTGAGGGAGCAAAAAAATCTAAATATTGAGAAAATCACCTTTAAAGTTGTTCAAATGAAGTTCTTAGCAATGCATATTACTAATAAAAAATGAACTTTTTATACATTTACAGTAGGAAATTTACTAAATATCTTCATGGAACATGATCTCTACTTAATATCCTAATGATTTTTGGCATAAAAGAAAAATGGATAATTTTGACCCATAGAATGTATTTTTGGCTATTGCTACAAATATACCCCAGCGACTTAAGACTGCTTTTGTGCTCCAGAGTCACATATGAATAAATAATATACAATTAATAATAGACTATATATATATATATATATATATATATATATATATATATATACACATACATACATATAAAATGCCATACAATTTATTAATATATAATATTATATATTTAATATTAATAATGTAAAATTAATCATCATTATATCCATGCATATTGAATTTGTGCATACTATTAAATGTCTGTCAATGGAGAAAGATGCTTTTTTTTCCTATAATGCAGTGGCAAACTGTTGAAACTAACCAACCAAACCTTAACCCCTTTTAATCACACAGAGAAATGAAATGAGCTGTGGTTGGCTGATTTACGTGTCAATCAGATGGTTTCTTCCTGTCATGTGGGCGGTCCTTGGTCAGAATGAGCTGCTGATGTTTGCACATGCAGGTGTAAATATAAATGCAGCGTGATGCAGTAATGAAGGGTTTGTTTGGTGACCTCGGCTGATTTTCTCTCTTAATCGTTTTACTCTCACGTTTACTTTATAACCTCTTGTTTTTGGCCATTTTACACAGGGCTTTAAAAGCAAAGCTAATCTTCACCTCGGTTCTTCAGCGTGAGTGAAATGACTCAATTATGTGCTTTCCAAATTAAAAATGAGCCTACTTTATATGAATCAGAAGCAGCTGAACGTTTAGCGTTGATGGAAAGTTTATGCTGTCAGGTGGCATATCTGTTTATCACAGCGTTTGTGATTTCATTTCACCTTGAGAACGAGAAGCTGCTCATTAATGCAAACTCACAGGAGCTCTGGTCAGTGCGGACGCATTAACATCTTTAGCAATCCGCACATAAACATCTCAATAACCTTCATCTCCTCTCTAGACGTTACCCAGCATGCATTGCTCATAATCCGTTTCATCATTATGGAGATAAATAACTTTGTCTCCATTTCACAGCAGGCATGGTTATTGCTTGTGTGCCATTTAGTAAACATGGGTTTTTATCCATTTTGATGGGACACACGCCACAGGGTGCAGAGACGAGCTCAAGGGCAAATCGTCAAAAATATTTTGACAGAATATCTGAGAAATGATGAAACGAATTAACAAAACTGCCTGTTTTAAACCTGACTTGAATATCAAAACAACAAACTTGTGTAAAAAGTGTTTGATTTTACATAAGAACACATGCAGTGTATTCTCATGAAAAACCAAATTATGACTTTTTACGTTTAGCGCAAGAAACCTTGACTGAGATTTTTTTTTAATGTTTTTGAAAGAAGTCTCTTGTGCTCACCAAGGCTGCATTTATTTGATTGAAAATACAGTAAAAACAGTAAAATTGTGAAATATTTTTTACAATTTAAAATAACTGTTGTCTATGTGAATATGTGTTAAACTGTAATTTATTTCTGTGATGCGCAGCTGTATTTTCAGTGTCTTCAGTGTCACATGATCTTCAGAAATCATTCTAATATGCTGCTCAAGAAATATTTCTGATTATTATCAATGTTGAAAACAGTTGTGCTGCACAATATTTATGTGGAAACCATCATACACAATTAAAAAAAAGAAAAGGTCACATTAACTGGATTAAAAGTGACAGCAAAGACATTTATAATGTGACAAAAGATTTCTATTTGACACTGAAGACTGGAGTAATGATGCTGAAAATACAGCTTTGATCACAGAAATCAATTATATTTTAACACATATTCACATAAACACTTATATTTAATAGTATTATGATTTTAACTGTATTTATGATTAAATAAATGCAGCCTCTGTGAGCATAAAACCCTTATTTTAAAAGCATTTTAAAAATGAATTATTCCAATTGTTTAACTGCTACTGAATAAATGTCGTTTTCTGAGTCCTTTAAGGAAAGTGATGCACTTTGGAAAGTTTCTCTGACTTGTGTTTAGCGTTTAGAGAAACTTGTGATCTGAACCTAATAGATTCACACAAACTGCATGCTTTCTGAAGATGCATTCATATCTGATTCTGAGAACAACGACCGCCTAAAACACATCCTGTAAACTTTGTTAGCTGCTGTTTTATGTTGTTTATGTGAGCATTTTTACACTTAATCTCATTTTAGCCAGTATTTAATGTATCTCCGAATCTATTTCAACGAGCTCAGTGAAAAAAAAAACCTCCACTGAAGATGATGGAGAACACAAGAAATGGTTAATATTTTGTGAAGAACTCAACTGTTGAAATCAACTGAGAGGAGTTGCATGCACACTTAATATTAATATTTAATTTATATATACAATATTAAATTTCAGGGGCACATCCCAAACTAGTTCAAGTTTCTCTCTTGTGTGAAATATGATTGAATTTGTAGGAGCGTGTGGATTGGATTCATTGCACATAACAGCGTGACCCTGACGCTCTCCAAGGCTTTGTTCACACTGCTTGGAAATCTGATTTGTTTTTTAAATCCGATCTTTAGGATTTACTGTCGGTTTTCTTCTGCAGCTACTGTGAATAACTGTCATCTTGGAAAGAAAGTGTGAAAAATTGAAAATTTTGTCATTCCCTGTTGATAATAATGCTTTAAAGCTAAAGCGGTCAGGCTTGGAGACCAACTAGACCAGCTTAGGCAGGTTTAAGCTGATTTTTCAGCAGCGTTGTGTCCATCTCGCATCATGACACAACATAAGCATCTCTGGCATAAGCCTACTGTATTTTACACAGTCATACGTTACCGCAAATATACTCTCATTCACTCTCTTACAACAGTATTTAGGTTTGGGTTAAAAAAACACACAACATTTGGCTTTTTGGACCAGGATTGTCAGGGATGTGGACAGTCACTGAAAGATGCCTTAACAATTCAGAAGTATTGCATTCTCTTATATAAACATTTCTACGTATACTGTATGTTTATTCAATAAATTATTGTTTTTCACATTTATTAAATGAATAACAAAAAAGTAAACAATTATTAATTTATTTATTCATGTACTTACTTATTTCTTTTTACTGATGTGTTCTAATTACATTTTCCTTTCTAAGCAACATATAAACATTCATACTTATATCTATATTTATTTTATTTATTAAAAAAATATATATAATTAATTAATAAATGATTATTTTATATTATCGTAGATGTTTCAGTAACTATTTAAAAAAAAATGTAAATATTTATTTATTTATTAATTCATTCATATATTTATTTCTTTTTATTCATGTATTCTAATTACATTATTTTTAGCAAGTAAAATATAAACTTTTATATGTATATATATATATATATATATATTTTTTTTTTTTTTTTTTTTATTATTTATATAAATATATATTTTATTTAATAAATGATTACTTTTTATTAAATGCTTGACCAATTAATTAAAAAAAAAAAAAATATATATATATATATATATATATATATATATATATATATATATATATATATATATATATATATATATATATATATATATATATATATATATATTTAGTTAATTACTTAGTAACATTGATTTACTAATTTAGTTATGAATAAACACTCTTCCAGTGCATTATTTGTTGTTGTTATTATTATTATTAAAATATGTGTTCATGGTTATCTGTTATTTAATAATGTTCTCAAAATGATAGCACAAAAGCGTTATTTATACTTTGGTAATGGAACGTTTTATTTCTGAAACATCTTTGTTGAATCTAACTTTTTTTTTTTTTTTTCTCAGTGTTACTGCTTATTACAGAATGTTTAGAGAACATTCAAAACTAACATTCCCATAGTGTTTGCAAAGTTCTAAAATGGAATGTTCTCTTAAAAAAACTTGACTTTTGAACATACAGAGAACATTCAGACATAACAAATGTTTTTTTAGCATTTTTTTTATTGTTCCTTCTCATACGAAAAACCGTATATACAAATAGTTATGAATAAGCATACTGTATAAAATTAGTGTGAAATGTTATAGAGCTACAGTACTTCACAGTATAAAGATAAACCCAAGCAAAACCAGATTTTTACTGCCTGCCTGAACGAGATGAGAGTCTGATCTTAGGTCAGCATCTAAAATGCCTCATTTCAGGCTCACTGCAGGCTCACGGATGATTCTCCTTCAATCTGCGGGCCGCACAGAGATGAGAAACGCTCTGAGAGTTTTCCCGAAGGCGTTCTCTCTCTGCCTGCTGGGAGTCATTAATTTAAGTCAGAGCTCGCTGCCGTCAGCCAATAGAAACGTCCGTCATCTGCCCCGCTCCTTTGCAAGAGCCATTAACTTTTGTTGCAATACGCAACTTTCTGGCTGCAATAAAAAAGGCGCATTAAACATGCATGACATGTAATTCTTTCCATTCCTCAGCGGTGAAATGGAGAAAGCGAGAGAGAGAGCCGTTAGCAGCAGAGCGTTTGTTCAGCGTCTGAGAGAAAGGAAGGTGCTCGCAGCGTAAACAGCACGTTTATGGTCATTTTCCTAATGTGCCAGGCAGCTGGGTCATGTACAGCAACACTGGCTCTCGGCGTACAAGCCAGACTGTCAGAATAAAGCGAGAATTATCTCAGTCTCTCTGAATAATGCTGCTGTAAGTCTGTGGGTTTCGGAGGCTGTTTGCTTGACTGTCCTACTTTGAAAAATCAGCTAACAAGTGCAGAATTCTGTCTACATAATTACATACAGGCGACTGTAGCTGCAAAAATCAGCCTAATGGCAGAGCTTTGTCCCACACACAATTTCCATATATTTACTCTCTTTTTTTTTTTTTCAGTAGCATCATTTCTTATTGCACTAGTTTTACTTAAGGAGTCCTTGAGGAGGGATTTGAAGTGCAATCTGTCACGCTACAGGCTTCGAGGGCCCTTCAGAGACTGTTATTTTTCATTTAAAAATCAATTTTGTGTCAGATTGTTCTCCTACAATTCCACAAGAAAGGGAAAAAAACACTGAACACAAAAATTGAGAGTGAAAGAGTTCATATTGAAAACCTTTAATTGTAAACTTTGAGTGCAAATCTGAGCACAGTTTGAGATATTAACGCAGTAGTTCACATAAAAATATAATAGTTCTGAAAATGTTTTCATCCTCCAGTCATGCAAGATGTAGATGAGTTCGTTTCTTCATCAGATTTGGAGAAATGTGTGTCTCAGCAATCAGTGTCTCAGCAATGGATGCTCTGCAGTGAATGGGTGCCGTCAGAATGAGAGTCCAAACAGCTGATAAAAACATCACAATAATCCACACCACTCCAGTCCATCAGTTAACATCTGAAGAAGACAAAAGCTGAAACAAATCCATCTTTAAGACATTTTTAACTTAAATACAAGTCCATAATCCATAATAACACTTCCTCCAGAGAAAAAGCGGATTTCCATTAAAAACGTCTTAATGATGGATTTGTTTCTTCCAAACACACAGCTTTTGTCTTCTCAAGATGTTAAAGTGCCCCTTTTATGAGTAATGAAAGGTTGATATTTTGGTTTTGGGATCCCCAACAACAGGTTGACATGCATGCAAGGTCAAAAAACACTTCATTGTCTTATAATATGCATTTATTTTTACCTTACTTGTACAACGACTCCCAAACGATTCATTTAACTATTCATTTTTCCAAACACCTCCTTTGCGTGACGCTAATCTAATCTCATTTTCATCTCATCTCGCCTGAAATGTCTGATAAAGCAGTGTTTGTGAGCGCAGTGCTGCTTTGTGTACAGCGTTACCGTGGAAACCGCTATTTTTATTGCTCCAAAAGCGGCACCTAGTGGCAAAGAATGAATTTGCATTTTCATTCAGACCAATGCGAAAAGACCAAGAAGGGGGCGTGCAATATGCTAATGTTTCATGTTGATGTCATCATGGGCCTGTCCCAAAAACGATTCTTCTAAGGCATCACTGCAAAACCCTCTTTTGGATCCGTTATTTTTATGGAGACAAATTTCAGGGTCTTTTTCCAGGAGAAAATCTTGAGCAGAACGCTTTTATTCTCATTAGTGAGAAACAATTGAGCTACTAGCGATCTCATCTGGGATTTTATTTCGCTATGGGCCCAAACACGTAACCAAACTCTGGATGTGTCCTCTGTCTTGTTTTAATGCTGGAACAGGATCTCTAGGATGCGTTGGGCTTCGCCAGTTTATTACTAAAGCAAATATTTACTCTGTTCAACTGCAGCGCAGACAAAATCAAAAGCCTAAGGCATTCATTAGAACAGCTTGTCTGGCTCATAAATATATTTAGAATATTTACGTTTACTCCATTTCCCAAACAACCAAAAAAGAAATGAGTGTCATTTTGTACATCATTAAAACATGCCCTCTAATTTCTTCATTGCTCTCTTTCAGTCTTTATAGGGGACTGAGTGATGCAAAGGCCAAAATGTGACTGGTTCCAGTCCAAATGCACATCAATCGATAAACCCAAGTGAATGCATGACCCTTCCAGACAGACGCTTAACCCTCAAACCAAAACATTAATAATGATGTGTTGACCAGTCATGCCGGAGGTCAGATTTCATGGCATCAGGTATTTTTATGCATCCTCGTAGAGGAAGTATTGTGGGATATTCAATCCTTTTGATTAAAACCATAAATTGTCATCATATCAAAGAGGCTTTTCCTGTTCCTCTTGTAATCATATACCTGCCTCCTCCTGAGAGATGTACGGCCTTCTTCATGCAACACAAATCACTATGGCAACAGCCGGGGCGAAAATTACCTCTCTTCGGAACTGGATATCGACAGGAGGAGACAAGAGCGAGAAAGAGGCCGTGTAGGCTTTGCTGTGCATTAGCACCCAACAATTTCACTAAACACTCTCACTGACGGAAAACATCCACGACGGAGTTTGAAATGTCAGCTGACTGTAATCATCTGTCTCTGTTCTGACGCTGTTCGCACACGCAAATCATGAAATTCATGGTTGTGAAAGTCTCGCTTCAGGAAATCTGCAGGGGTTTGAAGGAAACTGTTGCTAATGACAGGCGTGAAAAACACAGGCTGAAACGAGATGTTTAAACCTTCATTCGTGCATCAGTTGTGTTTCTACATAATATACCGTAGAAGTAAACGTGTGGGTTTTTGACAGTGGAAAGCAGATGAGTTTATGTTAATATATACAGTACAGCTAAAGGGAATCGTGTGGATAAAGATCTGGGCTGTTAACTGAAAGGGTGTAGGTTCAGATCTCAGAAGGTTTGATCTATAAACGATCCCTATAGAGTTCACTTAAACACTTAAAGCATTATGCAAATCTACTGTTTAAAACCCACACAGTTAGTTGTGTATGTGCCAATGCCATCTAACCATGTCTTCAACATGATATAGTTCTAAAAAACGTTCTCAGTATTAAAGAATAGCTGAGTCCACACCACGAATATAACGATAAAGACATCGAATCAAAGAAGACGGGGCTAAACCGAGCACCCTTTCCAGCACGACGCTTCAGTTTGAAATCTTGTGTGAGGTGAAATGTAAGTAGATAAACACTTCATATTCGACAACTGTTTGACGACAGAAATGTTAAATGACCGACAGTAATTTCCAGTGACGCATTTCACCGTTTTGAATTGAAAACATAAGCTGAATCATGCGTGATTTATAGCTAATTGCAACTGAATGTGACAAGAAACATTTAGCTATTCTGCACTTTCGACATATTATAATTTTAAATAAATATAGTTTAGATGATTATAGTAAAAAAAAAAAAACCTTGTCTTATACTTTTATTCTTTAAATACATTTCTATCCTTAAATTGTTTAATTCCTTTAAATAAAAGTCTGTAATAACCATAACAAGATGCTTCGTGGCCTTGGATTGTGGTCCGGACATGGACATGCACTGATAAATCTTTAACTATAAAAGCAGGAATGTGTATTATGAAAAGAAATAGAGTCAGTTTTGGTTTTATGTTGATTATGAACTCTCTCCATACAGGCCGAATGTCTTTGGAGAGGAAAATGAAGCTGTGAGGAGCGTCAATGCACTGAAGTTGAGCTGCAGAAGCCAGCTTAACACGAGTCGAGACAGAAGCAATGCACCCTGGGAATCAAGTGCGGCATTTTTCCCCAATCAGACGCTGATTATGAATGTGAGAGGACCCTTGGCTGGAGGATTGATGGCTCCTCTGTCATTTTTACTCAGCGGACACACTTGAGTTTGTTTGGCAGCTCGGTGAGAAGCTCTCGGCTGAACTGGCGAGCCAAACAAATCCAGCGGCTCACAGTCAGCGCGGTGATCATGAAAGGCATTCACAGAGGATGATGGGTAGAGGTCGGCTCACTTTTATTAAACCTCATCTCTGCGTGTAATTGGCTCAGAGATGGCTGATAATCTGCCGTGGAAGATATTTGTCTCCGACTTGTTCCGTGTTCTTTTCGGCTGGAGCCAAATAATCGTACTCTCAAAATGAAGATCTATTCCTGGAATATTCTTGGAGCAACACCTATAGAATCGTCAAAACGGATTGCGTTAATATTACGGTTTTAATTCATTCATGTCTGCGCACCAAAATGTCTGAAAAGCATATTCATACCCTCTAAAGTAGTGGCGTCTTTTTTAATTTAAGATGTATTCTTATATTTCACAATTTTGTTTAAAATTGTTTTGTTTAGGGTGTTTATATGGAAAACAAGACAAAAATAATGATTATGAAGTTTGTTTGTTGTTTTGCAATGGTCAGAAAAATAAGCACTGTACTTTAACTTTATACCTGCTTAAAACCGGTCAATTTTTTCAGGTGATGCCATGAGCCTGGAGATTGTGGGCGTACTAAACAGCCACCATTGGGATGTATAGAAATGGCAATGTACAGCTCTCTACGGGTACACTGAAACTCATTGGACTGAGGAATGATTAAAAAAGAATCAGATGTCTCTGGAAATTTCACTCTGTAAGTTGCTTCGGATACAAGTGTGTTCTTAGAGATGAGAAGCAAAGAGAATAAATACATCAGAATAGCAGAATTTATGAGGTCTGTGTTACATTTCATCTCTTGTAATCTGACGAAACATCATCCGGCGCTTGCTTAGCATGAATTTTGGATGCTGTATAACACGTTAAAGCTTGCATTATAAAGCCTTTATGGAAACTTTAGATCAAGTTAGGAAAAAAAGAGGAGCGTTCTCTTTTCTTTGCACTCAAATCTTTTGCCGGCAGCAAAACAGCAGATGATGTTATTGATCATGCAAAAATAAGTTTTTCTCCTCTGTCTTGTATTATTAGCATCATGACTCGATCCCTGACTGTTTCCATCTGTCATCAATCGCTCAGTCAACGTCAACATGCATGTTGAGCCAAAGGCAAGTCGGGACGCCTTTTCAGAGTTTTGAGATTTGGTTTCTGGGACAAAATGTCAAATCTGTTCAATTCAATTTGTCAGAGCGAGAGAGAGCGAGAATCCATGGCTTGATTCCTGACAGAGGAATAAGATGTGACTCCTCTCGCTTGTTTAATCTATCTAATCTCATCGCTGGGGTGCCAAATCCTCCTCTGACTTCACTTTCCTGACACATCCGTCATTCCTCCAGCTAATGATTTTAGCCATTATATTTTCATCTGTCAAAACAGTTCAGTGTTTTTTGTGCGAACTACAGAGGACTGGTTTTAATAACCGAGGCAGGACATCAAATTTAACCCTTTTGTTTCAATGCAAATCTAATTAGCCGGCTGGATGTGCATTAGTCAGGTTTTGATGTATTATTTTTCACTGAAAAACATGGAATCTGATTGGAAACATCTCGGTTACGTATGTAACCCTCGTTCCCTGAAGGAGGGAACGGAGACGTCACGTCGGATGATCGACAAAATTGGGATCTCGCCAGAGAGACCAATCCACTTCCAGTGTAACAAAATGAGCCAATAGACATTGGCATGTGATTACTGCATCCAGCTGCTGCTAATCACAATGTGAGTATAAGAGGCAGCAGGTGCACCGCATTAATTCATGCTTTCGCTGAGGAGCCGAGCTGGTGACCCGGCAGCTCAGCAGTGGTACAGCGACTTTGGCGACGGGACGTGATGTCTCCATTCCCTCCTTCAGGGAACGAGGGTTACATACGTAACCGAGACGTTCCCTCGGTTACGTCGGATGACTGACAAAATTGGGATCCCTACCAAAGTGCCACAGGAGCTGCCCCTTCCAGTGCCCTGTGTAGGCCTCCTGATCCTTCCTATAAGGCAGACGATAGGACCGGGCTCTACACAGAGAAGGTCAACTACTGTTGTTCCTTCAGCAACCCAAACAGTAGGACTTGGATAACACTGGGAAGCGTGCCCTTCCGCTTGAGGCACACTGCGGAGTCACCTCCTCCCAGAGGGGGTTAAGTGACATTTACTCATGTGAAGTAACCTCGTAGGGCAATATTGCACATGGAAGTCTCTGAGATGGCACAGGCTGCATCATTTAGAGACCGCAGAACGTGGTCTGCCAGGGAAAACACGGCTCTAATAAGCATACCGTGGAATACACAAATGGGATCCCAGCAGGGTCTCTCATATGGGCACTAGCCCCACAGCAGATTTCAAGAATTCATTGGCTGAAAGGCCTGGTGCTGGACGCTCCGCCACGTCCGGACGCCGGAGTGCTGGAGGACTTAACAGGGTTTGCCTGGTTAAGGAACTCTCTGGAGAATTAGGCGTAAGAACGCCGCAAGCTGACTCTGAGCCGGGCCTCTCAGTGCCACTACCCGTTTGAGGTGAGAACACAGGAGGAAAGCGGTTCGACACGTAGGCTACAAAATCTAACAAACGTGTTGGGAGTCGCCCAACCTGCAGCTCTACGATGTCTGCAAGTGAGGCACAACGAGCCAGCGTCCAGGACTCGGCCAGGGAGGGGCTGTCACAAGGAGCATGAGTTCTGGGAACCAGATCCTATTGGGCCAATATGGAACCACTAACAGGACCTCCTCCTCGTCCTCCCTGATCTTGCACAGTGTCTGTGCCAACAGGCTTACTGGGGGGAACACATATTTGCACAGGCCCTGGGGCCAGCTGTGTGCCAGTGCCGAGCATTGCCTCGGATAGGGAGCAGAACCACTGGCAGTGGGTGGTTTCCAGAGATGCAAACAGGTCTACCTGAGCAACTCCGAACCGACTCCAAATCAGCTGGACCGCCTGGGGATGGACTCTCCATTCCCCAGGAAGTGCCGCTCGAGATAGCTCGTCGGCCGCCTGATTGAACACTCCTGGGATGTGGATGGCACGAAGGGACCTCAGATGCTTCTGACTCCAGAGGAGGAGGTGGCGGGCGAGCTGCGACACGTGCGGGAGCTGGGGGAAGCAGCAGGTTTCCTCCGGTGCATGATGTGCTTGATCGCCACAGTAATGTGGCAGTAATGCCATGGGGTGTGGGGCAGAAGCCGCCTCCCCACAGGCTCTATAAGCACTGCCAGTTAGACCTGACGAATACTTACAGGCCCGTGAGGGGAGACACGGGTCACCCCGCAGGGTGGTAGCAGATGTTGGACACAGTTGCATGGCCACAGACTGCTCCACAGAGGGGATGCCCGTGTACCCCAAAGCAGCCCCGCCAACGAGAGTGGTGAGGGCGGAGGAGCCACAAAATATGTTTTGGGCAGTAAAAGGTGCCTTCCACGATCTTGTGAGCTTCTCATGCACTTCCGGGAACCAGCGCGACCCCCACCGAGAAACCATTCATCCAGCCTCAAAGGATTCCACACAAGCCCGACATTCTCGGCGGCCCGAGAAAGCATGGCCATCGTTTTTGGGTCTGGCTCAGACAATGCAACCACACCCGAAGAAGACAACGCAGCCGGGTCGTCATCCCCGTAGAGAGAGGGCTTGCCCTCCGATGCAGCGATCGTCATCTGGTCGTCAGAGGGGGCACCGAAGGAAACGCATGGTACACCCCGTCCAGCAGGGGGCCCAGCGCGCTCCTTTGGCAGCTCCACCGGCTGCGGAGTGCTTGAGGGGTGAGTAGCTCCACTTGGAGAAGCCCTCACCGTGATCCTCAAATCACCTCTGACTCCATCGGATGTAGCGCCACCCCGGGTGCCGGGACGAACGCTGGATCGCGGCAGAGGCAGAGGGACTCCGCCATGTTTGACATAACAGAGTCTATTACGCAACTCCAAGATGGTCATGTCCCCACAAGAAGAACATGAACCATCCATGAAAGCTTCCTCAGCGTGCTGAATGCCCAGACACGCGAGGCAGCGATCGTGACCGTCCTGAGGCACCAGGAAACGACCACACCCAGAAACGCACGGGTAATAAGACATCTTTAAAAAGATGCAATCACCTGTGTTTCTCTTTCAGAGAAATTGCTCTTTAGTGCTGAAGCAGGCAGGGGAGCTGGCCACCGCACACTCCTGGTGTGGATGTCTGCACGAAGATGATCTTTTTTCTCTCCCGTGCGACCGCGACCACTGCTGCAGCGCCATAATGCTCACACACGTTTTTCAGCAATCACTCGAGGAACAGGAGAGCAGTAGTGATACACCACCACTCGGCTCCTCAGCGAAAGCATGAATTAATGTGGTGCACCTGCTGCCTCTTATACTCGCGCTGTGATCAGTGGCAGCTGGATGCAATAATCACATGCCAATGTCCATTGGCTTGTTAAGTTACACTCGAAGTGGATTGGTCTCTCTGGCGAGATCCCAATTTCGTCGGTCATCCGACGTGACTTGGAGTGACCGACTGAAAGGGAACTAAATACTGTTTAAAATATAGATTATATACTGTCACCGCCTTTTGAAGTGCAATAAGTAAAACAGCAAGAATTTTGCTGCACAGATGTTCAAATTGCTCTGTTGTGCATGAATCACTTTGTTGCATGTTTCTCAAAAACAAATACAGTTGTTCTGGATTTTTAAAGCAAATTTAGCATAATGTGTCAGGAACTAGATTTTAAAATCGTCTTGATATTGCTTATGGATTTTTTTTTTTTTTTTTGCATTGTGTGATTAGTATTGCACAAGGTTGTGACTCATTTTCAGTTGGTAATTTAGAATCTGAATCAAATTGAACTGAATTCGAATCCTCGCAGGATGTGGAGTTGGAATTTGAATTTGAATGACAAGAAGAGGAATGTACTGAATTACTCTTGAAAGAAATTCCACACAATTACACAGTTGGAATTTCAACAGGACAAACAATAAATAGTTATGAATATTATTCATTTTGACTGTTTATTATACCTGATAAAACACATTTGATCTCTCTAATTAGACAAATCTGTTCATAACATATGATGACATAAAAAGTGTACTTTCAACATAAAAACAAAGTTCATTTATTAATTAATCTGAAAGATTTCATGTTTAAAATGTTATTTTTATGCCTCACCTAGGCTGAATTAATTAGATAAGAATACAGTAAAATTGTGAAATAATATTAGAATTTAAAAGAACTGTTTTCTATGTGAATATATTTTAAACTGTAATTTATTTCTGTGATGTGCAGCTGTATTTTCAGCATCATTCCTCCAGTCTTCAGTGTCACATGATCTTCAGAAATCATTCTAATATACTGATTTAATGCTCAAGAAACATTTCTGATTATTATTAATGTTGAAAACAGTTGTGCTGCACAATATTTTTGTGGAAACTGTGCTACATTTTATTTTTCAGGATTCTTTGTTGAATTTATTTGAAATAGAAATTTTTAGTAACATTATAAATGTCTTTACTGTCACTTTTAATCAATTTAATGTGTCCTTGCTGAATAAAAATTTCTTCAAAAAAATTACTTAAAATTCATACTGACCTCAAACATTAGAGTACAAACGCATTAAATGTTAATTTATAAAGGTGGTACTTCAAACATTGTAATTAAACAATTTGTTTATTAATATTGCTTAAAGATTTTGGAAATGCTGTTAAATTGTAACATGTTGGAAAAACGTGTGAAAATAATCTAAAAATGCAGCAGTTCTTTGAATTTCTCTCAATAAATATTTAATTCAAATTCAAATTAATCCAGTTTGAAAGCTCATTTGAAGTTCAGGAATTGAACTGGAATTGAACAGGTTTGTTCACTTCTGTTCTGAATGCTGCTCATCCCTGTATTTCAAACTCTGTGCTCGACTCGTGTGTATTTTGTATTTTGGCAAATGTAGTGGGTCATCTGGGAATTCCATGCATGCTTAAAATTAAAACCAGCTTCTTTCAGAAATAGTATGTCATTCTGAACATATTCTGTCAGTCAGAGATTCTCTGAAAACTATTTCACGGTCGAGGCTTCCACAGGATTAATGTGGGATTTTTTTCTTCGAAATCAATTTCTCTCTCTCTCTCTCTCTCTCTCTCTCTCTCTCTCTCTCTCCCTCTCTCAATCTGTTATTTTTCTATCTCATTAATGCTTCAAAGTACAAATTACAAGTTCATCGTTAGTGTTAGTTTAGTTGAGTCGTTTCACTCACACAATGAGAGTATTGTGCGCTCTTTAGCCGTATATTTGAAATGCAAACGCTCCTTTGAGACGTTCAGAGAGCTTCATTATTGTTCGGTGTCATTCCAATTTAGATAAGAGAGTAATCTGTCTAATGCCACTGATACAGCTCGTCTAAGTGTGGCTGCAAAGGTCTGATAGCTGTCAGAGAGTGAATGGAGCAGAGGATTATGGGATTGAGGCCGTGTCTCTCTCTGAGCTGACGATCTAACAGGTGTTTTTGGTGAACAGGTGTTTGAAAATGAACATGTCTTTTAATTGCAGGACCTCTTACTGTGGTCACGGGCTGCTTTCAGGGATTTGACTGAATCACAAAACTGTGTAGAAACGCATCGGCATCATTGCAGAGAGGTCTGGAGAGCAGGATTATTATAGGTAACTAAAACTATAAAAATACATTTTAAATTTAACTGAAATAAATTGAAATGTTTTAGTAATGGGTTTTTTTTAGAATGTTTATATTTTAATTTTAGTTAAAGTTTTAGTAATTTAGCTGTGGTTTTGACATTTTTAGTAGTTTAAAAAAATTCAATGTCTATATATATTTTTTTAAATACATTTTTATTCAGTTTTAGTTCATTTTGCTTGTTAAACTAAATGAAAATTAGAATTATTATTATTGGCAAGATAAAATATTTTTACAATTGTATGTTTTATTTCAGCTACTTGCCAAGACAAAATTTCTCAAGTACATTTCTCAACTCTTTTTCTTTAACATCTAGTTTTTATTAAATGTTATGCCATTAATAGTTTAAATATCAATATTTAATTTTTAGTTCAGTTTTAATACATTTAGATATGTTTTATTTAAATTAAACTAAATAAAAATGAGAAATCTTGCTTTGTAAAATAGCTGAAACTAAATATAATTTTAAAAATAATGTTTTATATTTTATTTCAGCTATTTTAGTATGTTGAAAAAGTTTGCCTTGGCAAATAGCTGAAATGAAATTATTTTATTTCAGCTATTTTTCAAGGCTACAATTCTGATTTTCATTTAGTTTTACTTGATAAATGAACTAAAAGTAAAATAAATCATTTATAAAAACTATATAGACATACACTATGTACAAAAAAAAAACTAAAACTTTAACTAAAATTAAAATTAAATAGAAGAATGCAAAAATAAAATAAAAAACATTGATAAAAACTATAATTGTATCTCAGTGATACCAAATTACCACTGTTGTAGTGGGAAAAAATGTAGTTGGTTGATTACACATTAATAATCACAGCAAGACAGTAAATAGAGCTCATTTTGATTTCTCATTTTGTTTAATGAATTTATGTAAATGATCAGATGAGTGATGTTAGTTAGACTCAGGAAGCATAATTTTTGGTTTCACGCGTATATGCGACTGCATTAACAGCTCAGCCATTAGCCGTATGAGAAGAGGAGGAACTCATGCATAATTCATGAGATTCTGATCAAAGCCCTCATCCCACTGAGGCAGCAGAGCTCCGCCCCTCCCAGTCGTCATGGCAGCAGCAGAAGTGCCACAGTCATGCATTATAGATGCAGCAACAGCCACCTGACACGCTCTCACGCTGAGAGCGACTTCCTCACACCGTATGCCACGCACCGACACGATCGATGTGAAGACGCAGGCCACAAATCCTGGAGCCCATCTGACACCAGCCACTTAAAAACTAATTACAACCACTGATTTACCTTATGAAGCCATCAGGGTTTGCAAAGCTCATGTAAATTCACTGCACGTCTCTGGAGATCCGATTGCATCGTTTTTAGTGTTTGCTCTACAAATTCAATCTGTAGCATTTTAATGACTAATTGCCTTTAAAAACATATGCAAATAACACAATGGTGTAATCACTTCTTCATTTTTTTTTGCATCCAGCAGGTCCCCGAATGTCACGCTGGTGTAACGAGGGATTGCATCTCGTTTCACCGGCTGGTAAACAGTTTTCTCTGTTCATTACAGGTCTGTAATTGTAAACAGCATAATATTGTTTTTTATTCCAGAATGGACCAGAGTTTGGGGCAACCAATGCCAAACAATTAAAATGCACAAATTTCCCGCCATGTGAAACCACCCACTTGGCAACATGCGAGGGCAACAGCTGGTCAGACATCTCACGCTGCTTAATTACTGCTGACATTCCCGCAGCTCTTAATAAAGGTACATGAAAATGACATGAAAAGCATTTGCAGTCTGCAGCATTCATGCTTGACAGCTGGGAAATGGGGGCTATAGAGATGAACAACACCACCAAAGTTTTGCATTGCAGTATTTTACGATACTCTCTCAGAAAAAAATTAAAATAAAAAAACAAAAGGGTGCATTTTAGTACCTTAAAGGTACATATTAGTACCTTTTGAAAGGATACTGCCTCGGTGACCCCATTTGTATTGTTCAGAGTGTATAATTATTTTTCAGTGCTGCAAACTATACAGAAAATTGTTTTTATACTAAATAATCAATCGGTAATGGTTATTTTTGAATAATCTACTGAATTAAATACTAATAAAATTAGCTTTGTCTACTTAATAATATTGTTTAATGTTTTTCTAAGAAGTCTGCTATGTTCCTCAAAGCTGCATTTATTTGATTAAAAAAAATACAGTAATATATTTTTATTATATTATATTATATTATATTATATTATATTATATTATATTATATTATATTATAACAAAATCCATAAAAATACATTTTAAATTTAACTGAAATAAAATTAAGTATTTTTATGTATTTAGAATTTTTTTCATTTAAATTTTGATCTGTTTTTTAGTCATTTTTATTACTTTTTTTGTTTTTAAAATGTCTACATATTTATATTTATTTTTACACATATTCATATTAATTCATGAATATAATATATTTTTATATTAATTCTATTATTAATTAATTTTGTTTGTGTTTCCAGTGTGACAAACAAACCAGAATCAATTTCCTTCTGATGCTGCAGTTTGAAATATTTAGTATTGTTTGCTACATACTGTTTGTGCTTGTTAAAAATAAGCAGGTAGCCTTCTGTATGCCGCACAGCAAGCAGAATGCAGATATCATACAGTATTTTAAACACAGCTTCACTTTATGTAGTATTACATGCAATATTCTGCCACTTGAGGTCTGATTTTCGTCTCCATCTGTTAGCAGCTAATTGTTTTCCTCTGGGATGCTCCTGTAAGGGTTCCTCACTCATTTCTGGCCATTAAGTTAATCGTGCTAATTGAGTAATTTGATATGTAATGACACTATTCAATGGAGGTCAGCGTGTGCCAGAGGAATCGCTCAGAAAGTCACGCACCTCTCCGCGGACATTAGCGCAGAACGGCTGAGTCAGCCGGAGAAAAGAACAGTGAAATTGTGCTGAAAATGACTTACGTCTTCAGCGTGTATGTGAAAGATCTGAAGCACTTTTGTGTGGGTTATGTAATCAGAACACCTGCAGAGATAATATTCACTGTTTGGGAGTAAAAACATTAGCAGTATAGCAGCACGATCAGCTTTCCTGTGAAAAATGAGTCACTTGGATTTATACAGAAGTGACAGAAAAGTTCATTAACAGCAGTCAAATGTGCGAATCAAGCAGGTGAACTGATTTATTAATGCTGCATATGAATATAAATTACATTTTTGCTGGATATAGTGTGCCTGACAGTTTAGATTTAGTAAGCGACATAAAATTAGCTTTCTGTGCTGCGTTATCCAGTGCACAGAACATTCAGTCTTAAAGTACTCACTTTCAGGTTCATAATTTTATTTTTGGGGTCTGCTAGATTACATTCACATGATTTAAAGTTCCAAAAATACACGATTCTCATACTGTACATTGTTGCAGCCCCTATTTCCATCCTCTGAAAATGAGTTCATTTTAGCACTTTCTGTTCCATCGTCCCCACAGTTAATGGGTTTTTCATTGGGATTCTGGTTAAATAAGGCCTGAGTTGAACACAAGCTCAAGATATTTTTACATATTATTCAAATGCATCAGTAATACCTTCTTGTGATATTTTTTTTTAAAGCTTTGCTTGTCTTGAAAAGGCAAACAAGTGTACTACAGAGGTTTTTGGACATTAAACGTTGTCAGACCAACAATAAAAACTGTTTGTAGTCACACTCTTGCAATCTATTCTGACTCAAACCTTCAGTGAAAATGCTTTGAAATAAAGACTGAAGAAGTTTCAAAGCTTAATGGTGGCAATGTTGGCAGTGCAATTATTATTTGTAGCCTATGTTTAGATATTTACTTCTGCCGATTGTATTTAGGCTTCAAAACGAAGACTGCAAACAAGGAAAGTGTTTTCTTTTGAAGAAATGAAGTCCAGTCAACAGAGACTTTGTGCTTTGTAACTTTTGTGGATTGTTTACATGCACAAACAGCTTTATTACATACTAAAGAAGACAAAATAAAAAAAAAAATAAAAAAAAGACAGGAAAGATTGGACGTTTATGAAGCAATTATCTTCCAGTTAAAGGAATAGTTCATCCAAAAATTTAAATTTGCTGAATGTGTCCTTTATTCATCAGATTTGGAGAAATGTATCACTGCATCAGTGTCTCAGCAATGGATGCTCTGCAGTGAATGGGTGCCGTCAGAATGAGAGTCCAAACAGCTGATAAAAACATCACAATAATCCACAGCACTCCAGTCCATCAGTTAACATCTGGAGAAGACAAAAGCTGAAACAAATCCATCATTAAGACATTTTTAACTAAAATACGAATGCATAATTCATAATAATGCTTCCTCCAGTGAAAAAGTCCATCTCCTGTTGTCTCTCGCATCAAAATCCAGCCACATATTTGTTTAGAGCTGTTTTGTCTTGTAAACGCTGCTTGATCTGCAGATTTCTCTCCTGATTCAGACCACTTTTTCACCGGAGGAAGCGTTATTATGGATTATGGACTCAGATTTTAGTTAAAAACATTTTAATGCTGGATTTGTTTCAGCTTTTGTCTTCTCCAGATGTTAACTGATGGACTGGAGTGGTGTGGATTATTGTGATGTTTTTATCAGCTATTTGGAGTCTCATTCTAACGGCACCCATTCACTGCAGAGCATCCATTGCTGAGACACTGATGCAATGCTGGGAGAATTATTCCTTTAACAGCACTGCGAATGTTTCTCTGCTGGTGTCTTTGTAGATTAAGATGTTCAGAATGGAAAACTAGCATGCTACTTACTGTGTGGTACACATGCAATACTGGTGACTTTTTAATAGTATGTAAAATAACAGCATGCTACATTTGTTGTCACGTGACTAGCTTTGTCTCAGCAGCAAATCCAGCCTGGATCAGCATATTAATTCAGCGCTCACACATGGCCGACTGATTTCCCAGCATGCTCCTGAGAGGGAGTGATTTGCATCAGCGGTGATGGACATGAGATCACTTCCTTCCACCTGTAAGAACAGAGAAGATCATAATCGCAGTCCATTTCCTCCTGGTAAGAGCGCATTAGGTATTCACACGCGCTTCACACGTCTGACTGTTTGCTGCCATATCCAATAAAAACATTTCACTGGCTCCTCTAAGTGTTTGCGACTATGCCGTATGAGAGGGGAAAAAGCAATTTACTCTCGGCAGATCGAGTCGAGGAACTGTTGGAATACAGAAGCGGCTCTCGTAGACGGAAGTCAATCTGGATTCGGATGCATTGTGGATTCTGTGAAGGAAAGATCAAGACTAGTTCAGATAGACTTCCTTAAATTGTGCTTGAATGATTCATTAGTCGATAAAGGTCAAAACAAACGAACAAACTTGCGCGTTTATCCACAGTTGATGACTTCATTTGTCAGATTTAGTGTTAGATGCATTGTGAAACACAATTTGTAAAGGCTAAAAGCTAAAAAGAAACATACAAACCTTTAGATTCTGGCTGCGTTAAAGGGATAGTTCACCCAAAAATGAAAATTTGCATTTAATTGACTCACCCTGCAGGCCTTCCAATTAAACGACTCACCCTCAGGCCATCCAAGATATATATGACTCTTTTTGCTTCACTCTCAGAAGTAAAGATACAAAAGCTGTCACTGGGGCGGTACCTTTTCAAAAGGTACACTTTTGTACCTATTAGGTTCAAATATGTACACTTTGAGTACTGATATGTACCTTTAAGGTACCAAAATGGACCATTTAGGTACAAACATGTACCTTTTGAAAAGGTACCGCCCCAGTGACAGCTTTTGAACCTTTATTTCTGAGTGTTCAGTAGAACAATAAAGAAGATTTTTAGATGAAACTGTGCTCATTGGTGATTCATAAAATGCAAGTCAATGGCTACCAGCACTTTTAGAGTCAAAAAAGCATATACAAACAAAACAAAATTAATCCCTGGCGATATATTGAGGTCTTATGAAGTGAAACGATTAGACTGTGCAAGAAACTGAACATTATTTACAACATCATTACCTGTAATAAAGAGCCTCAGGCAATATGATTCTTTTTCACAACCTGATTCTTTTGGACAGTTTGATTCAATTCACTAGTTAATTTACGTAATCACGCAATGGCATCAAATATATGCAGGTACATCATTAAAGCACCTAATAATGATGTGAAACATTGATGTCTTGCATGTCTACAGCATGTAAAGTGAATGAACTAGTTTTCATCAGCTCACCTTTTTACATAAACAATGAGAAACCATAAAAACTTTCATTTCACCCCATGATTCAAGTGTTCGGTTTAACTGTTCGAGTTGAACTGTTTCCTTAGTTCAGTGACTGTTGGAGTAACTGAATCACTGAATCAGTTCATTTATCATAGGATCAGATACACTGGTATTTCGGAGTGACTGTCAAGCGTCTGAAAGTGAGTTTTGACTTGTACTTGAACTTGTAGATCTGTGCTGCTCGAGCCGCAAACCATTTCAGATGCTTCAGTCCGATTTGGTGAACTAGTTCATCCAAAAGAATCGGTTCGAAACAATGATTCGTTCATGAACCAGACATCACTCCAGTTCGTTTGCCTGAGGCACTGGATTAGAGGTAATAATGTAAATAATTCTTGCACATACTGATCGTTTCGCTTCATAAGACCTCAGTATTTCATCAGGAGCCACAGGGATTGATTTCGAGATGCCTATATTTGCTTTTTTGACTTTCAAAGTGTCGGTAGCCATTGACTTGCATTGTATGAATCACCAATGACTACAATTTCAGCTAAACTTCGTTTTTACCGTTCTACTGAAGAAAAAAGGCAGCTGCATCTTGGCTGGCCTGCGGGTGAGTAAATTAACAGTGAATTTTCATTTTTGTGTAAACTGTCTCCGGTAGTAGATGTTGGGTTTGCAAATTTGCATAAATCTTGTAGCGGCTTCTAATCACTTAAGGATAATTTGCCTCCTGAAACGACTGAAGAAATTGGGCCGTGTGACTGATAGAAACCACACAAGAGTTGAAAACTACAAAGCGAGAATTATATTTTCATTTCACATTAGCTGTCTTTGGTCACAGTGTAATGAAGTCAAACCTAACCCACGGCTGTTCGGATAAATCCTACAAACCACATTCAAGGGTCAGTGTAAGAGTGTGTGATTATATTTGTTAGTTATATTAATTAGTTGAGGTTTTGGTCTGGCGGTTAGGGCTTGTGCTAATCATTTGACGCTAATTTGTTTCCTGAGTTGACAGAATGAAATTGAAATTCAGTCCAACCCTGTTACTGATAGAAACCGTATGAGCTTTGAGGCGTATAGCCCGGTGATACACTAACTCCAGAGACATTTGTACATCTTGTTTTCGTTCTGTTTAATTGTATTTGCTATCTCAGATTGGTGCTGTGTCTTTGTTTGGCGCTCATGTGGGAAATGCAAATGTGGAAAGTTCAAATTCAGTTTGTGATACTTTCCAGATCCCTTTTCCCCTGTTAGCTCCGTCTGTCTGTTCAGAACAATTTGTCTGTGTAAACCACTCTCAAATTGTTGCATTCAATTTAATATGATAATGTGTCTTTCTGATATGGTACCATGACAAAACCATTTTATTTTGACATCCCTTGGAGAACCATGTAAATACTGTGGTATATATCAAAGAACCACAGTATGTATGTGTTTGTTTGCTTGTAAATTTGATTTAATAATTTTTATTTAAAGAATTCAATTGATTTATTTTATTTAAACATTTTTATTTATTTATTGTAAGAAGTATTTCCACTGTATTTGATCATATATTTAGTTCAAAAACTTATAATATTTTTATGTAAATTTGTATTATTATTATTATTTTATGTATTGTAATGGATGTTTTCACTGTAATTTTTATTTATTTATTAAAAACAATAATTTATTTAAATAATTATATGTAAATACTTTTGTTTTATTTAAGTAATTGTATTTGAATAATTCTATTCATTTAATTGCTTTGTTTAAATAATTGTATTTATTTATCATAAGTGGTATTTTCTGCAGTGAATGGGTGCCGTCAGAATGAGAGTCCAAACAGCTGATAAAAACATCACAATAATAACCACTCCAGTCCATCAGTTAACATCTGGAGAAGACAAAAGCTGCAACAAATCCAGCATTAAGACGTTTTTAACTCAAATACGAGTCCATAATTCATAATAATGCTTCCTCCAGTGAAAAAGTCCACCTTTTTCACTGGAGCTTTTTTGAATGTTATTTGAATAATTCTATTCATTTAATTGTTTTGTTTAAATAATTTTATTTATTTATCATAAGTGGTATTTTCAATGTATTTTTTATTCATTTCAAGAACATGTATTTATTTGTTTTTATTTAAATAATTTTATGTAAATAACTGTAATTGTTTTTTTATTTAAATGATTTTATTTATGTATTGTTTTTAATTATGACAATTTATTTATTTATTCAGTCAGTCAAATAATTTTATTTAATAGTATACTTTTAGGTAAATAATTATTTATTTTATTCGCAAACATTATTTAAATTATTAATAATTATTCGCAAACATTATTTAAATAAATAAATAAATACATTTAAATACTTGAGTGTGAATAATGTTTTTTTGTTTGTTTGTTTTTTTGTTTTGTTTTTTGTATTTGAATTATTACATTTAATTATTGTATGGTTTAGTTATTCTATTTTTGGTTTTATTTATTTATTTATTATTTATTTATTATACTTTTATCTAAATAATTTTTATTCATTTTTATATTTTATTTATTAAATTTCGTATTCCAATTATTTAAATAATTGTATGTAAATTTATTTAATTATTTATATTTAAGTAGTTTTATTTATTTATTTATTTTATTTTATTTTTTGTAAGGGTCTTTCCACTGTAGTTTGTATTTGTCCGTTTTTTAAATAAGCAAATATCGCTGTGTCAAATGGTGGTGTGTTTGGTAAATGCTGCTATTTTTCTGCTAAAAGATGTCCATTTCTTCTTTGCATTCAGTCTTTTATGTGATGTTTTGTTGCACTTTTTAAAGTAGGAAGCTGGACTTGACTCAACCATTAGTATGAACGCCGTCACTCACACTAACGAGTTTCCCAGCATCATTGTTGAGGCCTCCGCAGCCCCTTGCGTCCCGTGAGCTTTCTCTCAGATTGCTATTGACCGCCGGCGAATTTTGCATTTAACCTGCAGTGAAACTCTGCCTCTCCATCGCTCTCTCGCTCACCTTCCACGCTTGTCACGCCGTTCCTGTCCTGTCAATTACCCTTTGATTAGGATCAACTCGCATGGCCTGATTAGTTGGCTCTGCCATTTGATGCATAATAAACAGGTGTAATGAATAATTCATCAGCGGCGCAGAGGGTATTAATGACGGCGGGGTGGCAGGAAGGCAGATTGCCGTGTTTCTCAATCTGACTCATCGTGGACAGACCAGAGATCTGCCCGCAGACAAACGCAATGCCTTCGCATGAGTCAGGGAAGACGCCGTGTTTAATGCAATGCGATGCTGTAAAGGGACAGACATGTACTGTTGTTGTGTGCATTGGCGTCGATCGCTCACATCTCAACCAAAAACCTCTGGCAAACTCGATTTGCGAAAATTAGATGTGACCTTAAAGCATTAAGAATCAAAATATTGAACAGACTGCATGTCTCTCCGCTGCGGTCTGATTTTCTTTAACATTTAAGTCCTGGGGATTCATTTTTATTTAAAGGAGACCTATTATGCCCCTTTTTACAATAATTCTCAGGTGTCCCCAGAATGTGTCTGTGAAGTTTCAGCTCAAAATACTCCACAGATCATTTATTATATCATTTTGAAAATTCTTATTTTGAGTTGAAGCAGAAACATGCTGTTTTTGTGACTGTATCTTTAAATGCAAATGAGCTGCTGCTCCCCGCCCCCTTTTCCAGAATAGGAATGTGCCTTTATAGCTCCTCCCTCAGATACTCTGCCAAAAACATCTGTTTGGTTTTGATTATCATGTCTGTAGCGCTGAAATCATGCGTCTTAAAGCCATTTCTGAGCGCACAGAAAGCGTCTGTCACACGGCACTAAAGTGCTCTTTCATGTCTTATTGCGCTTAAACTGTCAAATACAAACAAGTTTATTCACACAATGTATCTCATAACCTTGTACTTCAGTTATGTCTGATCAAATGCACATTTTCATTCTTTTTCTTGGGTTGAACACATCATTTTTTGCTTAGTTGGAACAGCAGCTACGCTAATTTCTCTGTTTCTACAACTAGGAATTACACAAGCTTCAGTCTGGATCCAGCCCTTTCAAAGACCTGAGATGATCGAACACCAGGGAAGAGATGATGCCAACCCTCAGACAACATACAAAACTACCAAATTTTGCTGTTAGTTTGACCGCAACATATAATCATTGCTGTTAAATGTGTTCACCGTCTGTTTGATTACATGACATTAACTAACTGCTTGATTTTTACTGTAAATTTCTGCCATATGGACATCAACTTGAGATGGTCACCACTGATAAGCTACTACAGACTTTGAATCTTATAATATGAATATCCACCATAAAAGATGTGAATATATCAATATTTATTGTGTGAAAATCATTTCTAAACAATCATTAAATAATTGAAAATATCAATTTTACACAGATATTCATTTTTCCACAACAATATTACCTCAAGTTTGTGTTCATTTAACAAGGTTTAATAATGCTTTTTATTGTTTTTGTTAGATTTTATTAGAATTTATTATTTTGCCTTTGTCTTGACTTTCAGTTGTAAAATATAAAATCCACCATAAAAATATGACCACATCAGTGCTATTGTTTGAAATAAATAATATTAATTTTACACAAATTGCCTCCCTTAGTTGTGGTATCATTATAACCAACAATTTTGCTGCTATTAAGTTTGTGAATGATTTTGTTTATTTGTTTTTATTAGGTTTAGATTTTATTATTTTTCTTTAGCCCATATTTTATCCCATAAATCCAGCATAAAATTATGACTGTATCAATGTTATTGTATGAGCACAACCAGCAATTTTACCTCTATTAAATTTGTGTTTTTGTTTTTCTAAGGAGTCACTGAAGAGCTTTAGATGAAAGTGAGACGTGATGTGTGAAGAAAACAAAGAAAGATCAATATAAATATCACTTATTCATGTTTATTTTGCTGTTTTAAGTGTGTCATTTTCTTGTCAAGTTGTCAAAGTGTGTAAAAATTAAAGACAAAAGAGAAATATTTATTTATTCATTTGTTTGTTCAATTTTATTTTTTATTTTTATTTATTCGTTTATTTATTTATTTATTTTTGTTTACAAACATATAAAACTATATGTCATAATGTAAAATAATTTGAGATGTGGTGGAAATTACATTTGTTGATGTTGAATATTATAAGTATTTAAATGAGAATGTGAAAAGTGTGTTTTAAGAGAGTTTCCACAGGATCCATAATTGAAGAAACACCTTTTTCATTTGTCAGATTAAATAAGACGTCTTCTCTGACTCTGGTGCATTGAGCATTAAAAACTTTCCCAGAAGACCTTAAAAATTAAATCAAGTTTGAGATTAAAGTTTCCTTCAGGCTCTGTTGTTGGCTCCCTTTTTAAGTTTGCATAAAGCAATTATCTCATTATAATGAATATTGGCTGTAGATTAGAGTATGGCAGATTCCTGTGCTGAACTGGCATGGGTTTCTCCTTCAGGACGGATTCAGACACACATGTGACATTTCTGCCAAGGGCCCAAACACAATCCCTGCGGACCTGGAGAAGAATCAATGAGGCCGCACACGACAGAAGAAAACCAGAGAGAGAAGCAGACACAGAAAGTCAACATGAAACGAGGTAAGAAACCCATTATACTGCCGTAATCTATTTCTGAGGGAAACATTCAGGTATTCAGACAGAAAGAAAATAGGATGGGATTTTGGTTTTATTTGGCATAGTTTTTGTATGCATTCATTTATTTATTTATTTGAATAACATGCACTGCATGTAAATTAAGATTTTATTTATTTTATTTCATTTTATTAATTTTTTTAGGAATAACATGCACAGGAGGAAATTCTTAAATTACATTATTTTTTTTTAGAAATAACATTCACTTATAAACCATTCACAATAAGAACAAAAACTTTAATTTTTTATTTAATCAATGGACATCATGAAAAATGGGTGTTTTATATAGCTATGTTTATATACTTGTGTGTATGTATTTGTATGTGGAAATAACATGCATTGTATGGATGGATATATTTATTTATACATATATTTATTTTAATTTTGGGGTAATAGTATAACAAAAGTTTATTTATTTATTTGTTTATTTATTTATTTTATGCATGGGGATCATGGAAAGTGGGCGTTTAATACCAATAATGGTCTCTGTACAGAATTATTAATATTATATTATTATTTTATTTATTTATTTATTTAGAATAACATTCGCTGGATCTAAGTACAGACATTTACACTCATTTATTTGTTTGTTTATTTATTTGAATACCATTCAATATATAGGAATCATGAAAAGTGAGCATTTAATAGCAGAATGGTCTCTGTGTTTGTTTGTTTATTTATTTATTTGGGAACAATAATCACTGAATGAAAGCTTAGATTATATATATAATTTTTATTTTTTTATTTTATTTTATTTTTTGGAGGGGGGGCATGCATTGGTGAATCGTTCACAATAAGAGTAGAAATGTTTATTAATATATGTACATTTTGATTTCATGCACATTTCACACACTGTTTTTCTGTCTTTTAAAGTATACCAAATGCTGTAAAATCCTGATCCTTCATGAACATCCATAGTGTCGACACCACAGACAATCCCATAAACCCCTGCGGACAGCGAGTCTATACGGACACACATTCGGACCTCTGCTAATTGAATTGAGCGCTAATTAAGATGATAATGAGATGCGCTGATGATAACGATCCGACCCCTGCGGCTGGAGTTCTGCTTGGTCAGCAGATGTTTTTCAGTCCCTTCAGACTGAAAGAGCAAATGGTTGTGTTTGCACGAGTCTGACTAATAGAAACATCACGCTAATATTCACCTCAGCGTGACAGCGACCCGCCGTTTCAGCCTCAATGAGGCCATTTCACATTCTAAATGAAAGGCAATATCTAGGAAATCTAATTTTATATATATTGCAGCCTTTAGACGGAGAATAATAAGTAAAAATCTAAAGGGAAATTACGAAGTGAGGAGAAATGAGGCGATTGGCTGTTGTAATGCAAATAGCCTCCTAGAAAGGCAATTGTTTGTGTTTTTAACGCAGTGATATTTCTCTATCTGGTTTGATTTGGTTTATTGTTCATGAGTTTTCTAGCAGCTTTTCTATCGAAATACTACTTGTAAAGCCTCGCAAGCACACACCAACACAATTTCATAAAAGCATTCGGAATGAAAAACATGCACACATTCACAGATAAACTAAAGCCGGACAAACAAATTCATGATTGAAGTTCTTAAGCTCTCCGACTGCAGTAAATCCCATATTGCAGCTCAGCTGCAAACTTTGGCGTGTGTTTTCTGCTTTGTTCTGCTGCATTTACATCCTCTCATGCATGTCTCATCCAGGCAGGTATAATAATTAAAGCCGTGTTTCTTTTAATTGCTTTTGACCAGCGGAGCAGAACGTGAGCAGGCCGCTTTAACGCTTGATGCAGAAATCATGCGAGACCGGCCTGCATGCACAATGTGGAAATGTTTTTAGCATTTAGAGACAATGAACATCCTCTCATTTACATGTTATTTAAGCGTAAACTTGCTTTGCATGCTAAAAGTAAAAAAAATGGTGTAGAAGCAATTTTCACTTAGAAACTGAGTGTAATGGCAAGTAACTAAATTTTCAAATAGAAAAACATTTTCTTGTAAAACATCTTTAATTTAGACAACTATTATTTTACACTTTAGAAACAGAGTTGTTACATTCCGTGTTTTATTCATATAGTAGCCCACTGTTGGATGCTATGCACTGCTGTGTTATCTTTCTCTCTCTCTGTGTCTTTCCGTGTGTCACTGCGGCTCAGCCAGGTGCGGAGGAGAGGAAGGTGATCGCTCGCACCTGCCGCTCGTTACTGTGAAGAGGCTGCAAGCTCAAAAGCTGTTCAACATGCCTACCACACTGAACTAGAGTGCTGTACCTCTCGCCTGCCTTGTGCTGTTCTAGTGGTTTTGTTGTTGTGCTGTGTCTCTCTGTGTTGAAAGCCGTAGGGAGCTGGGTGCCATTTTATTTCTGTGAATCTTTTTCTCTTGTTTTTGCTTAGTTAGGGAGTTAATGTACATTTCTGTTTTTAATTTTATTTAGTTTTGTCAGTTTATATAGTTGTACTCCCTAACTAGTCAGAGGGTCCTTTTGTTTGTTGTTTTGGCCTTTTCCCCTCCTGAAGTCTATTCTGCTTCCTATTTCACTTTGTCATTTGGAAATTCTGTAAATAAAATACTTTGTCTGTTGTGCTTGGCAAGGGACTGGTACTTGTTCACGCCAACCAGTTTTGTTTTCTTTTCTCGGTCACACTTTATATTAGGTGACCTTAACTACTTTGTACTTACATCAAAAAATAAGTACAATGTAGTTATTGTGGTCATATTGTATTGCAAAACACTTTTACTGCTATTGAGGGGGGATACGGGTAAGGTTAGGGACAGGTTTGGTGGTCTGGGTAGGTTTAAGGGTGGGTTAAGGTGTAAGGGATGGGTCAACAGTGTAATTATAAGTGCAATTACAGAAATTAATTATAGATGTAATTACAAGTAGGTATTTTTAAAAATACAAGTACAATGTAAAAACATGTATGTACACAATAAGTGCATTGTAACAAATGATTCATTTAAATGTAAGTACATAGTAGTTAAGGCCACCTAATATAAAGTGGGACCCTTTTCTCTGTCACTCCCTTACTCTAGACCCTTACATCTGGGATGTAACCGTGAAAACTTGGGGCTTGTCCATTGTTTATTCAACACTGTAAAGCAGTGAAATATTCTATTTTGTGCAAAGTGAAGCTGAAAACTTTGTTTTTATTCTATGTAATACTAAAATTTGTGTTTTGAAATCTTGTGCAAAGAAGAACTATTTATTGCGAGCATTTCAAGCTTGTGTTTTGATATTTCTTGTATTGCATGTGGAATAGGATTTGATTTGATTGAGCTTACCCTCGCTCCCTCAGTAGAAGTTTTCAATCGCTGCCATAAGAAGGACTTGCTGTTAATTCCTGAGTTCTTTAATATCTGTGTCTAGGGATGTGACAAAAGCGGTTTTAAGAGTACACGGAGTAAGTTAATGCTGGTATTCTACTGACTGATTTGCAGACTAAAGGGGAGAGGAGGAGAATGAAGTATCTGAAATGGCTAAAACTAGTGCTGCAGCTGTTCCCCTTGATACTGAACCGAGCATGGGTCCTGTATTAGCAATCAGGCTAAAAGAACTTGAGCTGGCCATTAAACAACAGGAGTTATCCATGACACTCAAGTTATCCAGCTCTGTGCTGCTGAAGCTCCAGCTCAGCGAGATATTAAGCTGAAAAGTTTAGCAATTGAGGCAGAGATTTTACGCTTTAAGCCTGTGCCAGCTCCATGCTCGAGACCTTCCTCATCTTTGGATTATGTTGTAAAAGCAGCTGTACTACATGCATATGAACTAGTGCCTGAAGCGTATCGCCAGCACCTTCGAGGTACATCGAAAACAGCGATGTACCTCGAAGTACACACGAGAAAAGAGAACCCTGTTTGAGAAATGGTGTTTAGCTAGTAAAGTTACCAGTCTTGATCAACTGCAGGAACTTATTTTGCTTGAAGTGTTCAAAAACTGTATTCCAGAGAACATTGTAGTTCGCCTTAATGAGCAAACGATAAATTCACTCTCTGAAGCCGCAGTGTTAGCGGATGAGTTCGCACACACACACACCGGTCAGTATTCTCTTCTATATGCCAGTTTAAACACTGGAACTTTGTAAATGAGCAGACAGAGAGGGTAATGTCACCTACACCTTCCTCTGAGAAAGGGAAGCCTATGCTGGATCGCTCAAGCCGCAAGCTTGTCTGCTTTTACTGCTTAGATCCAGATGACCTGAGTGTAGTTTTTGCTCGAGCTGGTTCTGTCTTGGGCCACTCATTCTCACAGCTCCAGAGTTCTGACTACCAACCCTTACTTTTAACTGGCTCTGTGTCTCTTTCAGCTGACTCACCTGGCCGACCAGTAACCATCCTGTGAGATACGGGGGCTGCGCAGACCTTTATTTTTAGCTGAAGCCTTACCTTTCTCTCCTGAAACGTACTCTGGTGCAGATGTACTAGTTTGAGGGTTTGAACTAGGCTGTGTTAATGTACCTTTGCATACGGTCTTCTTGAAATCCGATTTGGTCGCAGGTCTGGTTCGGATTGGAGTAAGTACTGAACTGCCGGTGGAGGGTGTAAGCGTCATCCTAGGAAGTTACCTGGCTGGAGGTAAAGTGTTCCCTTGTCCTATTGTGGTGGATAAGCCTGAGGTGACAGGACAGCCAGATGTCGCTGTTCATTTCCCTGCTGTTTTTCCCACCCGTGCTGTTACTCGAGCACAGTCCCAGAAGCGGGATGATGTTGTGAACCTCACTGACTCATGAACTCTGTCAGACACTTCAGAATGCTCATTAAACCTGAGATCTCCTCTTGTGAAAAAAATGAACTCCGATTCAGCTGCAACTTCCTTAAAAGTTGGAAAGGAGGACCTCGCTGCTGCTCAGAAAACTGGTCCATCTCTGTTCTGTCTAGATGCTGCTGTCAGCTTGGATAAAGCTCCAGGTGGTCCAGTTACATATTATTGGGATGATAGTGTACTCATGCGATGATGGAGACCAGAAGTGAATAGTGACGTGTTAGCTGTACATCAACTTGTCTTACCTTCTGCTTACCGTCCCCAGGTCCTGAAGCAGCGCATGAGCATCCCTTGTCTAGTCACCTTGGTATCACCTAAGATGTATAAGCGCATCTTAAAGTGTTTCTTCTGGCCTGGACTGAGGAACAGTGTAGTGAGTTACTGCAGAGCTTGCCATGATTGTCAAGTCTCAGGTAAGCCCAACCAGACTGTTCCCTCCGCTCCTCTTCAGCCTATACCAGTGACGAATGAGCCATTTGAACGCTTGATCTTGGATTGTGTTGGACCCTTGCCCAAGTCAAAATCTGGTCATCAGTATATTCTAACTTTTTAATGTGTGCTACTACATGGTTCCCAGAAGCTGTTCCCTGAGAGCTAGCATGGTAGTCAAAGAGGTCATCAAGTTCTGCTCAACGTTTGGACTACCGAAAGTCATCCAAACTGACCAAGGCTCCAACTTCACCTCAAAGCGGTTTGCTCAGGTTTTGAAAGTTGGGAGTTTCTCATCAGCTGTCTAGCGCCTATCACTCCGAGTTGCAAGGGACGTTAGAACGATTCCATCAGACTCTCAAGTCCATGCTCCGTACATACTATGTGAGTACGGGACAAGATTGGGTGGAAGGACTGCCTTTGCTGTCCGTGAAACTATCCAATCATTAGGGTTCAGTCCGTCTGAACTTGTGTTATGTCACACAGTTCGCGGACCCCTAAAACTCATTCAAGAACAGCTGATGTCAAGAACCCACCAACCTGTTAGACTATGTCAGTAACTTCCGTAAACGACTGCATAGTGCCTGTGACATTGCTAAAGCTCATCTTGTGCGTACTCAGTCTAAAATGAAGTCAAGGTTTGATAGAAAGTCTGTTAAATGCAATTTCCAGCCTGGTGATCAAGTGCTTGTTTTACTCCCCGTTCCGTCCTCAGCACTGCTTGCTAGATTTGCTGGCCCTTCGAGGAAAAAGTTGAGTGAGACCAATTATGTCATTTCTACTCCAGATCGCAGGAGAAAAAGCAGAGTATGTCACATTAATGTTAAAGTCTTATGTTGGCAGAAGTGAGAGAGAAGTTACTTCAAGCAAGGGTATTGAAGCAGTTAAGCCTGCTGTAGTGTTGCCTGCTGCTCTTTGCTCCTCTTTAGATGACCCAGACATGTGTGAACTGACGACTGAACTTTTTCAAAATTCAACAGTGTTCAGTAAACTTGACGACTACCTTGCATACCTCAGGATCAAAAGGAATCGATTATTCGGCTGTTTAAAAAGTACCCCATCCTCTTTTCTGTTATTCCTGGCAGAACCTCTATGGTCACTCATGACAGACGTAGGTAACTGTTCCCCCATATAGCAACACCCATACCGTGTTAATACTCAAAAACGAGAGATAATGAGGAGGGAAGATAAATATCTTCTAAAGCATGGTCTTGCCACACCAAGTAAGAGCCCTTGGAGCTCCCCCTGTTTATTGGTGCTCAAACAAGACTCAACCTTCTGTTTTTGCACAGAGTACCGCAAAGTAAATGGCGTGACAAAGCCAGACTCCTTTAGTCTGCCCAGAATGGAGGACCATGTGGACCGAATTGGTTGTGCCCGTTTTATCACAAAACTTGCCCTTCTGAAAGGGTATTGGCAAGTGCCATCGACTGCCCGTGCGTCTGTGATCTCTGCCTTTGTGACCCCTGATAATCTGCTGCAATACTCTGTTATGGCCTTCGGGATGCATAATGCTCCTGCAGCCGTTTCAAAGGTTGATGCAACGAGTGCTCTCAGGAATCCTTAACTGTGAAGCCTACTTGGATGCTGTAGTAGTTTACTCCCACACTTGGGAAGAACATCGAAGTAGCCTTGATCAAGTTTTTACGCAGCTGGCCAACGCTTCACTAACTCTTAACCTTAAAAAGTGTGAAATTGCCAAAGCAGTCATTACCGATTTAGGTAAAAAGGTAGGTCAGGGTCAAGTAAAGCCTTTTGAGGTGAAGGTAGAAGCTATCTTGAAGTTTCCCATACCCTGTAATAAAAGAGTTAAGACGTTTCCTTGGAATGGTGGGGCATTATAGGAGTTTCTGTAGGAGTTTTGCTACCGTAGTCACCCCTTTGACTGACTTGCTCAGTACTGAGCGTGACTCTGCCTTTGATGCTGCCAAAAATCTCTTTAGTACTCCTGTACTTTCTGCTCCTTGTTTCACTCTCCCGTTCAAACTGCAGGTAGATGCCAGTTCCTCAGGTGCCGGAGCTGTGTTGCTGCAGGAAGATGCCAATAGTGTAGAACATCCTGTGTGCTACTTTTCAAAGAAGTTTACTACGCAGAAGTATAGTACTACTGAGGAGAAAACCCTAGCCCTGGTGTTAGTGTTACAACATCTCGAAGTTTACCTTGCAATTAATAATCATGTCATCACGGTCTATACAGACCATAACCCCCTCGTTTTTCTGCATGGGATGCGAAATTCGAATCAGCGTCTGCTGAGGTGGTTCCTCATTATTCAAGAATACAATTTGAACATCCAATACTGTAAAGGTTCTGAAAATACTGTAGCAGATGTCCTTTCGAGAGTATATTGTGCTGTAGAGTGAAAGAAATGTGAGTATTTGGTTTGTATAGTTCTTATTTTCTAGACATTGATGCTTGAAAACTTATGGGTGGGGGTGTTACGTTCCGTGTTTATTTATATAGTACTGTTGGATGCTACGTACTGCTGTGCTATCTTTCTCTCTTTCTGTGTCTTTCCATGTGTCACTGCTGCTCGGTCAGGTGCGGAGGAGAGGAAGGTGATCGCTCGCACCTGCCGCTCGTTACTGTGAAGAGGCTGCAAGCTCAAAAGCTGTTCAACATGCCTACCACACTGAAGCTTGACTTCCAGAGTGCTGTACCTCTCGCCTGCCTTGTGCTGTTCTAGTGGTTTTGTCAGAGATTGATACTGTGTAAAACTTACTCAAGTTATGGCTTATTGTAGCCTTCTAAATAAGTCATTAGCTTTGTTGCGTTATGTGTTGGAAGCCGTAGGGAGGTGGGTGCCATTTTTTATTTCTGTGACTTTTTCTCTTGTTTTTGCTTGGTTAGGAAGTTGGCGTACATTTTTGTTGTTAACTTTATTTAGTTTTGTCAGTTTAGATCATTTACTCCCTAACTAGTCAGAGGGTCCTTTTGTTTGTTGTTTTGGCATTTCTCCCTCATGAAGTCTATTTTGCTTCCTATTTTTCTTTGTCATTTGGAAACTCTGTAAATAAAACTTGACCTTTTTGAATTTGTCAGTTGTGCTTGGCAGGGGACTGGTACTCACTCACCCTAGACCCTTACATAACAGTGTAGAGCAATAAAATGAATGTGAATTATTTGAGATGTTTGTTTATATTGAAATCTGACTTTTTCAGACTTTATCTTGGTGAATCTGAGTGCAGTTGAGAGCTCTTTTAAAATTTTAGATGAGACACATGATGTATAAAAGTTGTAAACAAACTTCACATTTAATTGTTACTCATTGTTTCTTTGTAATTGTTTATGAAATTTATTAGCAATTTCTAAGTGAAAATGGTTTCAAAATAAATCCCCTTTTTTTTTTTTTTAATCCATCCAAAAATATCCTTGCATTTCTTCTGTCAAACCCAAAAGCATTACTTTACAAATCTAAAGGCCAATAACTCACATTTACCTTTATTGTTTTTAAAACCGCACCAAAAGTGCTAAAATTAGTTTTTGCAGGTGGCGCGTTCACTTTTTACATTGTTAAAAATTACTGGAATATGTTTTACTAGAAAAAACTATTAGTCTTTCTACTTCAAAATGTTATGTTTAATTCAATATGCTACTTTGCAGTTTCTTCACAATTATTTGAAGTTTGCTAGCATTTTCTGAGTGAAAATTGTTTCAAAGTAAATCTTACACCTATTTATTTTTCAGTAAAGAAGTTTTTTTTTTTATTTCCTCTTCTGTCCAACCCAAAAATAGTATTTTTAGAATTCTCAAAGCTGATAACTCATTGCATGTACATGCTGAAATGAGATTTCGCAGTGTGCATGATCACTTTATACACTAAAAAAATTATAAATAAATATTATCAGAGTTGGAGTTTTTTTTTTTGTACTTTCTACTCTAAAATTTCATATTTAATTCAGTTCGTTGCATGGAATTCCTTGTGAAATTTACTAGCAATTTCTGAGTAAAAATTATTTTAAAGAAAATCCTTCACCAGTTTTTTTCCCCCAAGTGTACAGTGAATATTATCTAAAGTACTGTATGTAAAAAAATAACACCTGTATTTCTTCTGTCCAATCCAGAAGGGTAATTTTATGAATCGTAATGCTGACAGTCCACATTTACACTACATTTATAATACATTTATTGGTTTAAAAGCTGTCTAGAAAATGAGATTTTCCAGGTTGTACAATGTACTTCATAATAAATATAAAATAAAAATATTATATATGAAGACTTGAGATGCCAAAGCCTCGAAGTCTGTCAAAGATTTTTTTTCAAATCAGTCTCATGAAAATATCATTGTGCATTTTTGAAAATTAGGCGTTTATAAACTAATAACCTTTTATTTGCCACTGAAGTAAAAATTACTGAACCTAATCATAGGAGCCTGATAAAATGTATTTAAGAGAAAGCATCTTAGAGGTTTTTACTTCATATATGTAGTGAAAGTTACTTAAATATTACACCAAGTTGTTCGTTTCTCCCGATGTTTCTTCATCTGTCCAAACCAAAAGGGTAATTTTCTGAATTTGGAGGCTGACAGCTCACATTTACACTGCATTTATAGTACATTATTGTTCTAAAAGCTGCTCTAATAGTGCTGAAATGAGATTTTGCAGGTTGTATGTTCACTTTCTACAGCTGGAGGTCAAATCCAATGAAATGTCTTCGGCAGTATGTTCAAAACTGTCTTAACGGAAGAGAATCAGCGGTCTGGTGTTTAAGTTGATGGAGTCTCACACACATTACTGCAGCGGTGTCTTTATCTTCCCAGCAGCCTTTGTGGTTTGTCACGCGTGACGCTGTTTTGCTGCTGCTGGAGTCTGTAAGTCCCCCCGAGAGCGATCGCTCGTCTTCCTCTCACCTCGTTTTCCCTTTGCACCTGCAGTCAAATGATCCGTCGATGGATCCATGGCTCCTCTGCGGCTTGAGTTCAAAGATCAGTCCTTCCTCAGGCGACAGATCGATGAGTGTTACAGAGGAAGCCGGTGCACGCGTGATTTGACTGACATGAGCACTGTGTGTCATTTCATTGATTAACCTCTGATTTTTCTTTTCAGAAATGACATGAGCGCTTTTGTTTAACAGGTAAAATTGTGTGTAAACGGGGAAATCTCTCAAACGGGGTCATATTTCAAAAGGAAAAAAATTCTACTTTTAAAGTGCTTCTAAAAGCCTGTTTTAGGAGCATTGTGATATTTATTTACATTATTTTCTAAAATCTCATTATGGAAAAGCAAAAACAATTAATAATTTAAAAAATAAAAGAATTATATTAAAAATAAAAAAAATAAATAATTAATGGTTGAATCTCTCTGAATTAGTAATAAATGCAGGTCATATTTCACCTCATAATTAAAAGGAAAGGATGTTAATATTTTATTGTATATTATATATTTTTTAAAATGTAAAAAAGCTCAAAATGCCCATAAAAGGCTGTTTTGGGAACACTGTGTTTTTTTGTTTTTGGTTCACATTATTATCCAAATTCTCATTATGGGCAAAAAAAAATTTTAAAAGTTACAAAAAAGAAATATTTAAATTGTAAACTTTTTTGGGTTTTTTTTTTAAACTGTATTGAACTATTTTACCTTATATGATTATTTTTGTGTTGATCATCCGATTATGGTTCTCTATTCTTAATAATATCACACACTAATATGGTATTTGGATTTTTTTGCTGGTAAATTATGGTTCTCATTACTGTCACACAGTTAGAAGACATTTGAAATACTTTATAAAGCATATTACATATTTATAATATAATGCTATTTTATGCTAATCATCCAGTTATGATTCTTATTAGATTCTCATTATTGTCACACTAATATGGTTTTAAAGTTAGGATACATTTGACATTTTTAATTTTCATAAATTCTCATTATACTGTAAAGCAACAACAAAAAATTTTAAATATTGTGGAGGTTTTTTGTCTTAATTTTTTAAGATTCTTTTTTAGTCACTGAATGAAAGTAACTTACTTCAAAACATTATTTTTTATGTTAATCATCCGATTATGATTCTCATTATTGGCACACTAACATGTTTTACAGTAATGAGAATAATGAACTTGACAAAACAGCTGACGTGCTACATTAATGAGAATCTGGGTGTAAAATGTGTTTAATTGTCACTAAAAAAAAACAAAAATGGCTATATAATTTAATTTTTGCTTGAACCACAATGTTATTTCAAAGGAAGTAAAAGAAAAATACGCTCCTTACTCAAAAACCTCTCAGATGTGAGATCCTCAAGAGGTTTGGTGTTTCTCCAGCACATATTAATGATGCATGTCAATGATAGTCTGCAGCAGTTATTTGCTCTGACATGCAGTTACTGTGATCCTAAAACACTGTTAATATTTGATTTCTTGTATGTATTTTTCACAGACAGGCCTCTCAGTCCCACTGCTTCGGTCCACTGTTTTCCGCCTCTACAGAAAGACCTTCACTTTTTGCTATTACCGGAACGTAAATTTCATTATATATCACGGGGGTGTGATTTCAGCTGTTCAGTGACCTTGTTTTACTAGTTAATGGCTTTTCTGTGTGGCTGTTTGAGAAAGAAATATAAAGTGTAGTGCATTTAAACACAGGTTTGGCGTGTGAGTTCTAATGGATGTGATCCAGAGAGCTTTCACACACTGAATAACACTAATGGCAGAGGTTTTCAACACCTTAGTGGCTTTCTGTGAATAGTGCACGCTGTTTGAAGCTTTTAGACGCTGATGCCTGGCTTTCTTCACAGACTTTTTGACATTATTTTAATAAGAGAAAACTCTTTCTTGTGAATATCTTGGTTCGCTAGACAACACCGAGGTTAAATGGAAAGCAAATGCACCCTTGTATTCTTCTTTTTAAGGCAAGAGACCACAGGTGAATAATAGGGTAAACAAATTAACTGATAGAAATCACCAGTACTTCACCCGGCTGATTGATTACATCATTAATGTAAAGGTTTTTTGTTTTATAACCAGAATAATTAGATGATACTTTAGTATAGGGACCAATTCTCACTATTGCTTATTAGCAATATTATTGTCTGTTTATTAGTACTTATAAAGCACATATTCTGCATCCCTAATCCTACCCAACACTTAAACTTAACAACTACTGCACTAACCATTAATAAGCAGCAAATTAGGAGTTTATTGAGGCAAAAGTTGCAGCAAATGGTTTGTTAATAGCGAGAATTGGACCTTAAAATAAAGTGACCAGAACTTTTTAAGGATCAGCCCCCCAAAAAATTATAATTTTAAATCTTTACCAATCTTTGCCACTAGCTTTCAAACCACTAGGTTTTACCCATTTATCAGCAAACCATGTTTAAACCATGCACTTTTATATTAGTGCATGAATAAGTATGTTGTTTCATTTTTACATAAATAATATCTGTTACGCTGAATGACAATAGAACATTATTTCACCCATATTTTGACATTTTTTTAAGTTATTTCAAACATTAAAGTAGACACTTCAATTTAATGTGATTTCTATGCATATAAAATTACTTTTGAAAATTTTATTTAAAATGCTGTTTTTTTTTTACCTGAAATATTATGTTTGAATATGCACAATTAAATATGCACTTTGCATAATATTCCAGAAAATTGCTTGACTTTTAGATTTAAAGAATTTTAGGATTTTGGATTTCTCTTTATCGCTCCAAAAATCAGAAAATACTGTCAAGTGCTGTCAAAAAGTACATTTTTGCCATGTTTTAAGAATAAAATGCCATATAAAACCAAGCAAAAGATATATTAATAAACCCCTATGTAAAAACCTTCAGAATATATATATATATATATACAAATAAAACTGTTAAGTTTGGTGTATGTAAGTGCTGCTGAAGTGAAGAAACAAACTCATTTAGAGAAAATGACCTTTAAAATGATTGCAATTTAATCTGTAGACATAAACAGATAAAGTTTCTAAAATAAACCACTCGAATGTAAAATGAACAAACCCTTCTATAAAAACGTTGAGAATATTGATCGCAATAAAACAACTAAGTCTGGTGTATGTAAGTGCTGCTGAAGTGGAGAAGCAAACTAATATTGATAAAACAGCCTGTAGAGATATTGTAATTGAAATCTACAGACTCAAAAAGATAAAGTGCAATGAAATAAACCCTTAAAAGTGTTTTCTGGATGTCTTGCCTTAAAATAAATGTGATTTTCTCCAGTTGTTGGATGATAAAGACGGAGCCGTTACTAAATGCACAATGGCTTTACAGTTTCCAGCTTAAACAAATGCATCTGCCAATAACCACGAGGCCCAGAGTTGTGCCGTAATATTCCATCTTATCCGCAGATTAATCACATTAAATGTAAAAAATGACACTGGATCCAGCCAATGGCGTGTTGGCAGCGAAGCAGACAGAAAATGACACGCCATTAATTACCGTGACTAATTACAAAGCCCTCCACCCCGTCACCATGACGACCACATTCAACTTCATTCTGAGTTCGTTCATTACAGCATCTGACCTCAGGATTCTGAAAGCAGAATCAGAATGAAGAAACATCTGCTTTGCAAAGTTCACCTGTCATAGCAACACCATACTACAGTTCATTCTGTGATCCGACAGAAGCTGTGCGCTGGATATTACTTTCATTAATGACTCAGAGGAGTAGAATTTCACTTTTGGATGGCCTTGAGTGGTTGCCAGGGTGTTGCTATGAGGTTGCTAGGGTGTTCTGGGTGGTTGCTAGGTGGTTCCAGACAGGGTTGTTAGTTAATTAAAACTTAAACCATTAAAATAAATAAATAAATAAATAAAATATATAAAAAATTTAATCTTATAATTTTATTTCAGCTGGTTGCCAACTAAAATTTCTAATTTTAATTTAGTTTAATTCGATGTACTAAAATAACTAAAACTGAAATAAACATTAATAAAGACATATTTAAAAAATATCTCCATCATACTACAATAACACTGGTTCCAAACAGTGTTATTGTAGTATTTGTATACTATGTTGTGTTGTAGTATTATGTGTAGTATTTTGAATTAGCTTTTATTTTTTATTTTCAGTTTTCGTTTATTTATTTTTTTCATTTTCAGTTTTTAAATTTAGTTTAATTTTAAATAACTTTGTAATGATGTTAAGTAACTTATATATATATATATATATATATATACGTATTTATTTAGGTTTAATTTAATTTCAGTTTTAGTTTTTATTTATTTTCACTTAATAATTTCAGTAGTAATTATTCACTTATAAATCCAGTTGCCAAAGCAACTTTCTATTATATTTCTATTATATTTCTATTATAACGATAATGACCCTGGTCCACGTCCTGGATTGTTTATGCTTTATCTTATGCTGTCTTTATAAATTAAGTAAGTAATTAAATTTAAATATTATTGTAAATTCTTCTACACCAACAGTTTATTTGTCTACGTGCTCAAAGGTTGGCTGCAGAAATCGTCGTAAAACCCATGCATGTTCAAATCTGTTACAATGCGAATCGTTTCATGCGACGTGCTTTGGGTTTTTCTGCTGTTCTTTGTATCGATTGTTCACGAATGAAAGAATAACACAAAGCCTTTTCCTGAGCTGATTAAAAATGATGGTTTATCTAAGGCATTCCTCCACAGAGAAGCATTTCATACAAGAGCGTCTTTGAAGAGCGACTCCAAAGGGGTTTTCCATCAATAATGAATAACGGTTTATTTCCTTTATGAAGCTCGTGAAAAGAGGATGACTAAACCGAATCAATGAGGAAAGGCAAAGACAGGCGAGCGCAGACAGACTTCATCTGCCTAATCAATGACGTGTTGAGTGTGACGAGTTGATTTTACGCCGGGTGACATTTCTCCCTGCAGACTTCGGCCCTGGTGCTGGTGTAGGTCTTCCTTAATTGATGTCCTATTTTGCAGTATGTTTCTGGAGATGGAGCCGGTTCATGGAAGGATGGAGACATCTGTTCCTTGATGAGCGCTGAAAGGTCACCTTCTACCCACAGCCACGCTCCCAGAGGAGTCGACCCGAGTCACGCTGCCGCACTCAACTGACATTTGCTTTTCAGAGGGGACGATCTGGCAATGAACTGAAATTTGAAAGCAGGGAAAAAGGGCCAAATCTTTCATCCCAATCTCATGTGACTCTCAAGAAAGATAGAAGAGCCTACTTTGTCAAAAAAGGCTGTTTTATAAGTTCACTACATATATAGACATTTGAGTTGCATATAAAATATCCATGCATTTGGATTACACCGTTTTATCATAAACTAATGATAAAACTTAATGTGATGCATATTTGTCAGTCATACATACATATTTCTGTAATAGTACTATAGGGTAAAACTTATTTTTTCAGCTTTCCTCATTTTTTGTTTTATTTAGATGTACTAAAACTGAAATAAAAATGAATAAAATAGGCATTTTATAAATAAATAGACATATTTAAACAGCCAATAAAACTATTTATTTTATCTACATTTAATCAAAAAAATGTTGGAAGTTAGTCAACTAAATTTATTTCTTTAAATGTAGCTAAAATACATTGATTGCAACCACTTACCTTAAAAATATTTAGTAAATTCAATTAATCTTTTTTTTTTCAGTGTAGATGGACATGGTTTATAATAAACTATGCAATGTTTTTTTTTTTTTTCTGACCTGTTTCATTTATGTTTGACATTAATGCATCACATTAAATTTATTCACGTTTTTTCCTGTTAAAACTGTGTAATCCAAACACGTGGAAATTTTTATATGCATTAATCATAAAGTTAGGCCTAAATATTTTTGACTGCATAATAATGCAATGAAATGGACTCTGTTGTGTTCATAACAAACTGAATAAACATCATTTTACTGGTGAGAGTGACTCTAGAGGCCAAGAAATTAACTCAACATAATGATTCGTTTAATTCAAAGCATTTAGAATAGAAATGGCAGCCTCGCAAATGGAGTCAAACTCTCAAATTAGATGTAATCATCATTCATACATAATTTGATATTAATTTTATGCGACTAATTGAAAAGCCATTAAAATATAAGCTGTAAAAATGAAAGATTGGTAATCTTCCCATGGCATTACACAGAGGGAGCGTGTTTTCAGAGAATTTCGTGGCTCATGGAGATTTCAATTTCTAAGAGCCGTCCTCTTGGAATTGGGTTCTACATTAAAAATGGTGTTATTTAGCTCCTCATTTTTTCACAGAATAGCTTGTGAAGCACATTTGACCTGACTAATGCGATTTGAACAAAGTAAATAAATGTTTTTACTTTTTTTCAAGTGCTCAAGTGAAAGAAATGTGGCATTCCTCTCATAATTATTTATAAAAATCAAGGTTGCATGCTGTAGAATGTCTTTTAATGACACCAGTTAACACTATAGGGCAGAGTCATTGAATGATTCACCCAACCGATTTGTTCAAACTAGCTGATTCATTAATGAACTAAATGACCACTGTCTTTATGAACGGATCACTCTCAAAACACTGAATCATTCAAGAACAACACTACTCTGTGTTGCTGGGAGATGCTTTGTTTCATTCATGCGAAATACAGTCAAAAATGACAACACTGAGTCTAAAAATTATCATTTAATATTAGATTATTGTTATCAAACTGTCACGTTTGCAATTGTGCTGATATTTGGGAAAATGGCACTTTTGCTTGAGTGATATTGCTTAACTATATTTGGAATAAAAACAAAAAATGCATACAATTCATATCTTAAATTTCAGGGGCATGTTTCTTAATTTTGGGTTGCATTTCCAGTCTTGCACAATGCTATTTTATGCCAACACCAGAATAGCTTGCTTGCTTAATGGTGGAAATATATGCAATGTTCCTTGCATTTGTCTTCCTGTCATTTTTAGCCGTCTAGGTGCTGATATATTGTTGTAAACTCATTGCACTGTTGGATATTTCATGAGCGCTGGATATTGGCGCAAGCTTCAAATCTTCCAATCATCATAAACAAACTCTGGCTTTATTTTCACAGATAAAAGGCTGTATTTAGAGCAGCGCTGTTTACTGACTGGGAGA
>CM071952.1:28037500-28045000 GCA_036784905.1 Acrossocheilus fasciatus | reverse complement strand
TAGCCAGCTAAGCTACGGCAACATGGCAAAAGTAGTTTACTACATCCAAGCTATTTAAAAAAAAAAAAAAAATATTGAACCAACATCATACCAAGTCAATGCTCTCTCAGTGATCAATAAAACTGTCAGTCAAGCAGATAGACATAATTAATTGTTTATTCAACAGCTGTTCCAAACCAATTTGGCAACATAATCAGTATCAAATACAGGCCGGATTTACCTCATATTGTGACACAGGCAAAATAAATTTTTGCTGTCGGCCGGAAACCTCCTATTGGTAGTTGGTATTGTGGCTTTATTGTATACAGATACATTTATATAAAAGGTAACACTTCACAATAAGGTTCAGTAGTTAGCATTAGTTAACTAGTGTAGTTAACATGAACTAAGAATGAATAATACTTCTGCAGCATTTATCTTGATTTATCTTAATTTCAACATTTACTAACGCATTATTAAAATCAAAAGTTATTTGTTAACGTGTTAATGCACTGTGAACTAACATGAACTACCAATGAACAACTGTATTTTCATTAACTAACATTAACAAAGATTAATAAATACTGTAACAAATGTATTTTAATGTAATACTGTAATGAAAGTATTTTACACATTGTATGCTCATGTTGGATAATACATTAGCTAACATTAATGAAATCGTATTGTTACCATATAGATGTTTAGGCCTACAGAAAGGCTGTTTATTTGCATCGTTGCATGTGCGATTAGATAGCCTATTAATATAAACATTTCACCAAAATCAAGTTTACGAAGCTTTTGACCAGCGAATGTTTTTTGTTTGTTTGTTTGTTTTCTGACTCATGTCCAGTTTCCCCAGTTTTCTGTCATTATCTGGGCGTTCGGTTTTTTTTTTTTTTTTTCTGTTGTTTGGCCAAAGTATCATATTATGAAATATTCAGCACTTCGCACGAGCTTTTTAGCTGCGACTTGTCAACAAATGCAAAAAAAAAAAAAACATTAGCCTTTATAAATAGTGTTTTTTGAGTAAAGAAACCGCTGTACTTATTCAATCAACAGTTCTTTATTTACCTTCAGACTGCAAACAAGCCGAGATGCTATAAACTGCGCGCCGCACTTCATTGACGAGAGAGGCGGGAGGAATAATGAGGTTTGACTGACAGTTTGAGGAGCCAATGGCGTTACGAGCTTTAGTGGCGGAGGCGTAACGTACTGATCCAGGATCAGTGATCCGTAGCTGTTATATTTCTGATTTGAGCTCGAGTTTCAGAATGCTTTCTTTGGAAAATGTAACGTTAGCTTTTGTTGACGCTACCGCGCTACTTGATCAAAAAAAGAGCTTAGCTACCGAAAAGCTATTTGATTCAGAAAGCAGTGACGCTACCGCCACGCTACTGAGAAATGTAGTTAAACTAGTAGCGTCACTACTTGTAGCGACGCTACTGCCCATCACTGTATATATATATAACTTATTTTTGTTAGTTGGGTATAATGAAAGTCAATGGGAACCAAAACTGTATGGTTTCCAACGTTCTTCAAAATATCTTTTTATGTTCAATTAAACAAAGAAAGTAATACAAGTTTGTAATGACATGAAGGTAAGTAAATAATGACGGAATTTTCTTTGTGTTCAACCAAAAATTAAACTGTAGTCATTTGCTTTTGTATACAAAATGATTTAGTTGAACTAGCCCTTTAAGACAAAAGACACTGATATTTTGCTTTCCAGATATTTCTGAACCCTTTTTTCAGCATTTCTGTATGGGAACAATTTCAGATTGAAGTCTCTGACAGTTCTTCAAAAGTACAACCAACACCACAAGAAACTCTCAGACCTTGACCTCTGTGTTTAACTTCATTTGCAGTGATGCTGGAGACTGCATTTCCGCTCGATTAGAGACATCAGCAGGGTTTCGGCGGGACGAACTCTGTCATCTGTTATGTGATTTGCTCATTCATCACGTCTGAAGCGAGCTGCTCCACCCACAGGAAAACAAATGTGAGAAGTTTTGCATTTTTCAACTTGAGTGAAGACGTGCTGTGGCGTCTGTGAAAGATGAACTTCACGGTTTATACACACCTGTCCCCCCACCGCATTAGATAAGAGCTTCATGAGCTGCTTCATTGTGACTGTCAAGAACGAAGCCGCTTTCCTCTAATTTACTAAAGAAGATTTTAGTAATAGATCTGGACTTTCAGAACTAAATTAATGTATTAAAAAATTAAGAAGGGTAATTGTGACGTAAATAGATTAAATGCAAAAGTAAAACCATGTGAATGATATATGAACAAAACCCCTCAATAAAAAACTTAAATAAAACTGGTACTTGTAAGTGCTTCTGAAGTCGAGAATGAAAACTCATTTTGAGAAATACAAGGTATAGATTGTATTAACATTCTTAACAATCCTTAGCAATATCAGAAATTGAGTTTTGATCATAACATCACTTGTTATGATGTTCAAGGGTGTAGTAGAGATGCTCTGACATGAAATATCAGCAACTATTATAATTAATTTTGATCAAACAGTTAATTGTCTGCTGTTATGTTCCCACCAATGCCGAAATCAAACCGACACCCTTGCATTAAGGCGTGAGCAGAACTGTGCATTCTGATTTGCTGACAGAATTGTCAAATGTGTGTTACAGCTTAATATTCTTGGTTTATGATGAGTATAAACGAGTGGAGCAGACAGTCAAGCGTCTATATGAGGCTGTCAGCGGAGGAAAGCTTCTCATTCTCTTCTATCTCTCTGTGTGTCGCTCGTGTAACTTCTATTATCCTGAAACAAAGTGAATCGATATTTCATCAGTTTTTCTGTAGCTTTGAGGTTGACAGAAACCCCTGGACTCGAACCCTCAGGAAAGCACAGCCAATCGGATATCATTATCTGCTCCAGACGTTTCATCTGTTTCTGTCTGCTGTTCCCCTTTACACTTCAAGAAGTGAACTGTAAATATGTAGAACAGCATCAGAATAGCTATGCTGCTCTTACTATTTCTGCAGGATGTAGTGTACACACCCAAAAACACAGAGATGCAGCACTGCGTTAATTAATCTCAATTCAACTTTCAGACGCAAAACGGCAGAGTCATATTTTTAGATACGGGTCAGAAAGAAAGTATGACGCTCAGAAAGATATTGTTGAATTAATAAGACTAGGCCAATAAATTAATGAGTTATATAGACCATATAAAGATGAGGATCATTGAGGGATTGTCAAAGCAACATGTTGTATTTATTACATATTGCAATCATATTTTAACAGCTTTAATCAAATATAATATTAAAAAATTTATTCATTTTTAATTTATATTCATATTTTAGTGCCCTTATTTTTATTACAAATATTTGTTATTACATTTAAATTATTTTTAATGTTTTTTTTTTTATCCATATTTTAGTGACTTAGGTGTTCTGATACATTCTGGATTGTAGTATCAATATTTTATTCATATTTTAATAAAATAATGTTTAATTATATATATATATATATATATATATATATATATATATATATATATATATATATATATATATATATATATATATATATATATATATATATATATATATATATATAATTTTTATTTATTTTATTTTTTTTACATGTTGTTGTTAGTTAAATTAAATGTAAATTATTTTTTAGTTGTTTTGTTTTTTATTTTTAAAATTTGTTGTGACTTGGGTGACCTAATAAATTCTGGATTGTAGTATCAAAATATTGTATTCATATTTTAATAAAATAATATTTAATAACAAATTTATTAAAAAGTTTTTAAATATAACTTATTTTAATGATATTTTAGTAATATTTTAGTGACAGGCGTTGTAACATATTCTGGATCCTTTTATTTGTATTTTAATAAATGCAATTAAATAATATTTAATAATATACAGTAAATGTTTTAAATATTTGTTTAAATGTAAAAAAAAAAAATAACTTGAGTCCTAAAACATTTTAGATTATATTATATTGAATTTATTTTAATAAAATAATATTTAATAATATTCATAATATTAATATGTATAGATATAATAATAAAGTTATTTTATTAACATTAATGCAGGGATATGCTCCAGCATCCTGGTGACCCTGTGACAGAGGACAAGCAATTAAGACAATAGATGGATATTATTTTATTATTTTATTTAAAAATGTTTGTATAAAATTCAAATTAATTTGACTATTTCTACACATTTTTAATTTTTTATTTTATTTTTTGCCTCAAGTGTCCTGACACATTTCGGTGCGACTGTATGGAGATAGAACATCATTTAATGTCACGAGTCAAATATCACGCTCCGTGTTCGTTCAGGAGTTCACGCGTTCACGTTCTCCATGTCTGCTGACATAATCGCCTGTCACTTTTATAATCAGGAGGAAAAGTACACGTCTGTCTAACAATGACCTTAATTACCATCACTGGACACCACACGACTCTGCAGCAGCAAGGAATTATGGGTAATCATACAGCTCTGTTCACAGGCTGTCATTTTCTCTAATGTAATGTAAATACATCACCTTTCTCAAAACCTTCTTAATATTAATATTTGTTTGTGTATGTTTCAAAATATCACTGACTGATATTTTTAGCTCTTGCTTTTTCGATCTTAGACTGCAGACACAGTGTGCAAAATAAGTTTATTAAGACTTCAGGCTTCATATTTCATGTGGTGATTAATGTGTCACTCAGAATGGTGACAAATATCAGCACAAACGCAGAATCACATGCCTCCATTATTCATGTGTTGTTGTTGGAGGAGTGAAATTGGAGCAACAGCAGAGAGAAAGACATGAGCTCTGTTCCAAAACACACTGAGCTGCCTACCTAGACGCCGATTTTACACATCGTAGGCGACCTAATGACACAAAAACTGCTCCTAAAGGTAGGCAGCAACATTATTCTGTCTTCTAAAATACCTTGATTTTTTTTTCAGTCAGGCAACACTGCAGAAAAATAATCCCAGAATGCATTGCGATGAAGACGTTGTCCTGATGCAGTAATGTGAGCGGTAATCAGGTCAAGCTGACAGTTCTGCGCTCGTATTTTCATATGCATGACAATGTAATATAGATGCCCAAATCCTGACATGCACATTAAGTAATGTAATCAGGTCAAGCATATCTCATCAAAACATTGTTAAAAATGCATGTGAAAGCTTTTTAAGATTTTTTTTTTTTTTTTTTTTTCAGGACACTGCTGACTCCATTCCAACTAACAACATTTCGCTAATGTTTCCATTAAGATGTGACTATTTCTTAAACGTTCTAAATGTTTTGTTTTGTTTTGTTTTGTTTTCTGGGTTATATGAACATTGAAGGAACATCACATTTTATATAAACAATGATTTTAAGTATAAATAATGTTTTGAAGAACATTACTTAAAACAAGATAACTCTGAATGAAACGGGTTTGTGTCATTTTACTCTTATTGTTTGTTACGGAAGCTTGCATCCACCACAGGATTAAACAATACATTTAAAAACTAAAATGTTATTTGCAACTTTCTAATCTCACAATTCTGAAGCTTAAAATATAGCTTTAATAAAATATAATGTTTTAAAATATTTTATTACATTTTAATTATTATTATCTTACCAACTACATCGATATTTTAGTGACTTGGTTGTGCTTTTTAAAATTATTCTTTATGGTTTTTTAATCAATATTTTTAGTGACTTGATACATTGCAATAGTGTAATATTTTTATTAATATAAAATATCATATTTATTTTTATATACAATTTATTTCAATTTTATTTTAAAATATTTTAAATATATATTTTTGTTAGTGTCCTAACCATTTTAAATTATACTATTTTTATTAAATTTATTTTAGAGAAAAAAGTCTGTTGTGAGAAATTCAGAATTTCAAGATATAAATGCATTATACAGTGTGTGTGTGTGTGTGTGTGTGTATATATATTGAGAAAATCACCTTTAAAGTTGTCCAAATGAATTTCTTAGCAATGCATAAGTTTTGATACATTTACAGTAAGAAATTTACAAAATATCCTCATGGAACATGATCTTTACTTAATATCCTAATGATTTTTGAGAAAATGAGAAAAATGAGAAAAATGGATAATTTTGACTCATACAATGTATTGTTGGCTATTGCTACAAATATACCCCAGCGACTTAAGACTGCTTTTGTGCTCCAGGGTCACATATAGACCTATATACTGTATATATATATATATGTCAGATTTGTGAAATATTCAAAATTGCAAGAAAAAAGTCAGATAAAACATTGCACTTACCTTAATTTTTTTATCTTGTTGTAGAAACAGATTAAAAAAACAGAATTGTAAGATGTAAACTTATAATTCTGAAGGAAAAAAGTCGGAATTGCAAGAAAGAAGGTCAGAATTCTGAGTTTTTATCATGCAATTGTGACTTTTTTCTCAAAATTGCAAGTTCATATCTTGCGGTTCTGAATTGTGAGAAAGCCTTGTACTTCTGTTGTTCAGTTAGATATCTGTTTATCTTCCTCCTCATTACCTCACCTAACAAGCTTCTAAATATGAAGTTATCATTACTGACATGTAAATATAGATGGATGTGTTGATGCATTCATCCAGCATCAGAGCACTGTAATAAACAGAAACATAGTCACTACGTTTAGACTGTGCCTTAAGAACTAGTTAACCAGCTAGCCATTAACCAAGTAGTAAACAGTCTTACTTTTCAGATTCAGTTTACCTTCTTATGTAACTGACTACAAAGAAAAAAAATTGATGTAAAGCAGTTTATGCAACCGTAACTTTCTCTTTGACAAGATCAAGGAAATTAATTTTCTTATTATAAGGCAGCTTTAATCTTTCAGTTTTTTTCCAGACTCAAATCCTGCTTATTACCAGAGCGTACGGCGGTAAATAAGAGGTCGTGCTAGACAGTTTAGCACAAATTGCCAAAAGATCCCGTCCCAGAATGAACGAGTGATCTGTCAGAGTTTGTTTACAGAGTTTGTTGTGGAAGCTGTTTCTAACATCTTATTTACCTCATCATTTAGCGCACACAAAATTTGCTTGATCAAATTGCTCTGTCAAAGCAGGCGATTGGTTCAGCGCTCCTCACAGCAGCAGTCACAGATGTTTCTGAGAAAGTTAATTTTACATGAGCAATGAGACGCCTGGCCCGATGTGAGCTGCACACCAATGTTTGGGTTTCTTGCATGATCAGAATTATAGTGATTTATGAAAGCACTGATTTATCCACCTTAGTTTTAACATAAGATCAGTCATGCGTAACTTGCATGTGTACAAAAATATGTTCTAAAGACATTTAGTTTTCTAAGACATTTTTAAGTTGTAGTTTTTTTTAGTTATAGAAACATTAAGGGTACGGTCCATTTTATAACTTTCCAAACATTATGGGAATGTTAAAAAATGTATCCCATTTTTTCCATTTTAAAAATATTTTATGAATAATGTTTTTATACTGACATTTAGAAAACATTATTAAAGACCAGATAGCTTGGAATGAACGTTCAATTAACTATAGTTTTATATTT
>CM071952.1:27870000-28032500 GCA_036784905.1 Acrossocheilus fasciatus | reverse complement strand
TGTTCAGAGTTATCTGGCTTTAATAACATTTGCATAACATCAGCACAAAAATGTTATTTATTCATTGTTCATGAAACGTTTGTTTCTGAAACATATTTGAAACATTATGACCTAGCTAACAAAAATATGTTCTGAGAAGGTTCTGCTAACAGTTATTACGTTCAAAACATCCAGTGTTTAAAATGTTTTTTTTTTGTTTTGTTTTGTTATACAAACGTTAAGGGAACATTCAATTTTGTAGTTTTCCAAATGTTACTTTTGAACATTCTGAAAAAAGTAGCAACATTTAAAAAGCGTTACATTCTAAGAACGATGTTTTTGTGCAAATGTTTTGAAAACATTATTAAAAACTAGGGGCCGGATTCACAAAAATCTTCTTAAGGAATAAGTTAAGAAATTTTTTAACATAAATTCCAAGGAGTTCTCACATGCAATTCTTAAAAACTTCTGGAAAATGTTCTTAAGAACATCTTATTTTTCTTAAAATTAAAGATTTTAACGATTTTTTTTATCAGATTGAATAAATTGTGGTTCTTGCTTAAAACCCACTGATAAACTCACAAGTCTTGTCTTTTTGTGCTGCCTGCTGTCAGTCCTCTGTCGCATGTGTCTATTTTGGTTCCTGTTTGTCTGTCTGTCCCGCGGCAAGGAAGTCGCCGCTCGTCATCCCGCTGTAGCCCACTGCAAGTCGGTGTGGGAGTTTGGCGGGATCGTCCAGAGTGCCGTGAGTCCGTTGGCCACGAGCCCCTCCAGTCTGCCGCCGTCCGCGGTTCCCTTGCCTGCCTGGAGTGCATGTGGTAAGCCCGCCGGCTGCCGCTGAGCACGGTGCCATGGATCCAGTTTCGTCCAGGAGTGCTGTTCCCCGTTCCCTGGATCCAGTTCCCCAGTTTTCGGCCAGGAGTGCCGTTTCCAGTCCTGTGGATCCAGTCCACACATCACGGCCAGGAGTGCTGTCTTGTCGTGCCCACAGGAGCAGTTTTAACTCAGTCAAGTCTTGTCTTGTCCACGGAGACTCGTCGAGGCCCCTCCTGTCGCGGAAGTGGAGGCGGTTGCTGAGGGACCCTGTGAGGGCCCCTGACTCCCCAGAAGAAGCCTCAGCTTCCAAGCTATCCCAGGAGGGCTTCCTGTTCCTGTGTGTTGAGCCCTGGTGGGCTGTCCTGTCCTGTCTGTTTGGCCCCAGAGTGCTCCGGATACCCCCTAACTGCCCCATGGAATTTTTTTGGGGGGGGTAGAAAGGTCCCAGGTGTAGTGGCCGGGCCGAGGGAAGAGGCCACGGCCACGAAGATCACCTGCCGTGGCCTCCAGAGCTCCCAGCTCCGCCTTGGTCTGTTCCGTCTGTTCCGCTCTGGTGGTCCCCATCCTGTTTTCCTGTCCATGTCTGTCCTGAGGGGCCTCCAGAGTGCCCACCCCAGGAGGGGGGAGTTATGTCAGTCCTCTGTCGTGTGTGTCTTGTGTTCCCGCTTCTTGTGTCCTTATTTGGTCATTTTCCTGTCCTTGTTCTGTGTGATTATTAGTTTATTCAGTTCAGGTGTGTCTGATTATCAGTGTTTGTCATGTGTATTTAGTTCCTGCCTGTTCAGTTAGTTTTCTGGTCTACTTGTTTTTCCCCGGTGTTCCTGTCTGTCTCAACCTTACCTTGTCTTGCTCTGCCCTGCCCTGCCCTGATGTCAACATTAAAGACTATTATTTTGACGTTTATCTCGTCTGCGTGTTCCTCGTTCCTCCCTGCTGTGTGCACCGTGACACCTGCAGACCAGCTTGATGGGCGCTCAGCTTTTTTAATTCTTTTGAATTCTTCTTATGTTTTGTCTTATGAATAAAGATAAGAAATTTCTTTCAAAAAGAATTGTTGGAATACAAAATATTCGTAACTTTTTTATTTAAGTTGAAGAAAATGTCAGTTAAGAAGAATTTTTCCTCTTATGAGTGTTTTGTTAATTCAGCCCCAGGTAACTTTGAAAAAACATTCTATTAAAGTTACTAAAAGAATGTTTGTTCATAATGTTGAGAGAACATTCTGAGAATGTTGCTGCGTACTTGTTTCAGAATGTTCAGAGAAAATTCAAAAGTAACATTTCCATAATGTTTGTGATAAAACGGAACTTTCCCTGAATGTTTGCTCTAAAATTCAATGTTTTTAAAAACAGAACTTTCAGTGAACGTTCCAAAATTCATAACATTATCAAAGCATTCTTAGAACATATATTTATGCATACAACGAGTTTTGTGCGTCACAAGTAAGCTTGGCTCAAACCGTAGGTTAAATTTGTCACACTTCATGGTTAAGCTTGGAGAAAAACTGCTTAATTTGTTCAAAAATCTAAACAGTATGAGTAAAAAATGCAGTAGTTCACTCATTGTTTGTGTGCAGCACATATCTATTATAGTTGTTTAGCTGGGCTACATGCTAATGTCTGAGTCCTCTGGAGTGTCTCCTTTGGTTTGGTGCATGAGTGAGCGTTACTGAAGCTGCTGCCTATAAAGAGCTTCTCAAATCAGACACAATCAGGCTCCATTTCCATTAGGATGCTGTTTGTGGAGCGCTGCCAATGTAGACATTAGTCCGGGAGTCAGATCACTGCGGTTGGAGACGCAGCCATTATGTTTTCTGACCAGAATGACCATGATCAAACATTCAGGGCACACGACACAATACTGTCAGCTTGTTTTATCCTATTTGGGCAGCAACAAACAGCAGCACAAGCTTTATACAGACAAACTTTGCGTTTGGTCAAGGTTATGCTAATGTTTGGCCTGGTAAAACTTAACAGCCATGTCTCTCTGTAGTCGGTTTTTCTGAGTGTGAATGAGAAAAACAGACACTAGTTTGGTGCAGAATCAGGTCAAAGCCTGTGTTTTGCTGACCTGATGTCAGTGTAGTTCTGTATGTAATACTGCAGTCAGACTCACTGTCAGGAAAAATAGCATCCCAGTATAATGCAGGACATGACTTATAAAAATGGGGCTGTTCCCAATTTTATCTGAGAAATGAGGGCACACAACTCCTTGGAATTCTTTTTGTCACGATCAAAGTCAGACAGTCACTCTTTAACAGGGCTATAATATAAGGCCAAAGTATGCAAACTGCTTGACTTTTTTCTTCAGATTTCACTATTCAATTAAATATTTATTTTAAAATATTATTTTTAATTTAATATTATTTTTAATTTAATAGATTATTAAATTAAAAATAATATTTTAAATGTAATAGATTATTAAATTTAAAATATTATTTTTAATTTAATAATCTATCATTAATTAAAATTATTATTTATAAAAATTCTAAAATTAAATTAATTCAAAATGAAAACTTTCAGTCAAACTAAATATTAAGTACTATTAAATATATTAATAATTATAATAAATATGAATTAATATTAATATAAATTAATCATAATTTTTATTTAAAATTAATAACAGTTACAATTTTGAAATATTAATTAATTTAATTATATTATGCAATATTACAATTAAATATTATAAATTATAATATATAACTCTTGTGTTATTTACATGATTTATGTAATGTAATTCCTAGTTGAGTTATTATAGTAAACTAAAACAAAACCATAAAAAATCTGTTACTTGAAATAAAAAGTAAGTGTTAACTGAAATAAAATAAAATAAATTTTTTATCAGCTTATTGGCTATTTGCCAAAGCAACATTTTGCATTTTCATTTAGTTTAACCTGCAATAAAAATAAAAATAAAAACTATATAGACATTTAAACACACACACACACAACAGACTTACAAAATTAAGTGTGACAAGACAAGAAATGTTACAGGAGCCATTTCTGCATATTAAAATTAAGAATGAATGTGTGTGAATTGTGAACTAATTAAATTAACATTGTTAATGTCATTTGCAAATAATTACCATGCATTATTTAGCCTACAACAAATTCTAGATTTTTTACTATTTTTCTTTCTTTTTCTTATTCATTTAAATCCTTTCTTTGTTTTTTGTTTTTTATATATGAAAATAGAAATGTCATTGTATTCAAAACAGGTTTGATGCACGGTGTTCAAAACAGGTTATGGGCTTGTTGTGTGGATTGAAGCGCTCACACTGAGGTTAATCCTGATGAGAATGAATACAGTGAATGCTGCTGGTGCTGTGTGTGTGTTTGATCTGTTTGTTGTAGAAGCGCTTTGGCATCTGTTTGCCCGCTGCTGTCTGGGTCTGGCTCAGGAGAAGCACGGCGGACGGATCAGAGCAGCCTGGCGGCAGGTAAACAAACGCTTTTTGGCAGTTCATATGTACTGCTCTCTCTTCTTGCTTCAGTTTCTTCCATTCTTCTTTCTTCTCCTCTGACAGTGGTTTTAAGGCTCCACAATGATCACAAACAATGTCTCAAAACCTAATGAGCTTCCTACCACCATTCAGGCCAGAAGTGTTTTCACTGATAGAAATGCATTGTGCAAATCAGATAATGGTGGAAAAAGCCTCAAAATTAGTGCAGAAAGCAGTTTGCAATTACCTGATAGAGTCAGATACGCCTACCAGCGACTTCAAAACATTAGACCCTCACTGATTGAGTTAATGTGAACCCTCCTTTAGTAATTGCATAGGTTAAATGAAAATACTATATATATGCAAATATATATATGCAAATATATATATATGTATGTATGTATGTATATTATATATTATATATTATATATATATACAGAATAATGGAAGAAAAAATCCCACACACTGCTATAGCTTGCAAGAAATCCAGTACTTATTAAAACATTGGTCCTGCAATCTTCATTTGATGCTTGAATTTAAAGGAATAAATGAAAATATGCTGAAAATGTTTTCATCCTCAGTCCATCCAAGATGTAGATGAGTTTGTTTCTTCATCAGATTTGGAGAAATGTATCACTGCATCAGTGTCTCAGCAATGGATGCTCTGCAGTGAATGGGTGCCGTCAGAATGAGAGTCCAAACAGCTGATAAAAACACAATAAAAACGCTTCCTCCAGTGAAAAAGTCCATCTCCTGTTGTCTGTAAACAGTGCTTGATCTGTGCAGATTTCTCTCCTGATTCAGACCAGAACACTTGTTCATTGGAGGAAGCGTTATTATGGATTATGAACTTCAGTTAAAAACATCTTGATGGATTTGTTTCAGCTTTTGTCTTCTCCAGATGTTAACTGATGGACTGGAGTGGTGTGGAATTATTGTGATGTTTTTATCAGACTCTCATTCTGACGGCACCCATTCACTGCAGAGCATCCATTGCTGAGACGCTGATGCAATGCTACATTTCTTGATTATAATGCAGTCTAGTTTGGTAGCATTGTAGAAACAGTGTTAGGGCTTTGGTTTGTAAATGTAGTCATTAGTTCTGTAGGTCTGAGACGTAACAAATGTCTTTTCCTGATAAGTACTAATGCTAATGTCTTGTTAAGTCTGAGACGTTAGTTTCTGTCCTCCGTTGATCTGCTGCTAATGACACACGAGAATAGAAGAGCTGATAAATTCTTCACTTTCTGAGACTTAGAGAAATCAATGTCTTCACACACAGAATCCCTGCATGTTCTGCTCCATGCATCTCTCGAGAAACCCGACCGTGTCAAAGTTCAGCGCCAGCAAATCAAACAGAGATCTGGAGAACAGAGGCCAGAATCTCTCGAGGAGACAGAAGACAGACTCAGCAGTTAGAGCCGCGACCTCGCAGGTCACCGGAAGGTTCCTGTGCTGATTACTGGAATGTCATTCAGTGTCAGTCATTAAGTCTAATCAATGGACTGTGTCCGACGTACCTAATTACCCTGCACACCCCCGATGATCCTCCGGCAGAGGTGCTGCAGCGGGTGAAGCGTGTCGCTTTGCTGCACTGCGGTCCACTTACATTCGCATGAGCAATGAATTTTATTGGAGCTTCAACTACACTGTATAAAAAACACAGCTTGTTCATTTATAAGTGCAATATCCATTATACAGAAAAATAGACTGTTTTTGAGATGCATGCAACCATTCAAGCATCTGATGAAGGTTGCATGATCAAAACATTTAAATTAATATTAGCTTTTTTGCAAGCTGGGGCAGTGTAAAGGATTGTTCTTCCATTATAAAATAAATCAGAAATTAATGTGCACCCTTAATATTGTATTTTAATTTATACGCTCGTAAAAATAAAGGTGCTTAAAGGGTTCTTCACAGCGATGCCATAAAAGAAGCATTCAGTCAAAGGTTCTTTAAAGAACCATCTCTTTCTTACCTTTTTATAATCTGAAGAACCTTCTTTCACCACAAAAAACCTTTTGTGAAACCATCGGAGTGAGGACAATCTTGTAAAGTGAGGACATTTTGGCCGGTCCTCACTTTCTGGGACCCCTTTAAAGGCCCGTTTGAGGGTCAAGACTTGGTTTTAGGGGTCAGGTTATAATTGGGTAAAGGGTAGGTTTAGGTTAAGGGTTTGGGTGAGGCACTTAGCTCTGAAGGGTTAGGGTAAGGAGCTGGAGATTGCATTGTGTCAATGTATGTCCTCACAAAGATAGCTATACAGAGTTGTGTGTGTGTGTGTGTGTGTGTGTGTGTGTGTGTGTGTGTGTGTGTGTGTGTGTGTGTGTGTGTGTGTGTGTGTGTGTGTGTGTGTGTGTGTGTGTGTGTGTGTGTGTGTGTGTGTGTGTGTGTGTGTGTGTGTGTGTGTGTGTGTGTGTGTGTGTGCGTGCGTGCTGAAATTATGTTGTAATTTCAGTCTTACTAAATATTAGGTATTATTAAATATATTAATATTTATAAGTAGCAGTAATAGTATTCGAATTATTATTATTAAAAAATAATAGTAATTAATATTAACTAATATTTAAATATTACTTAATTTAATAATTCTGTTATTCTATGTAATTTTATTTTGTTTACATGATTCATGTCATGTAACTCCTAGTTGAATCAGGGTTATTACAGTTAAACTAAAACCAAACAAAAATAACAAAAACTAAAACCATAAAAATTGTATTATTTGATATGTAATAAATGTTAATTAAAATAACATTATTATTATTTTAGTTATGAATTTCAGTCTAACTAAATATTTATTAAATATAATAATACTAATTAATGTCAATGAAGATTAATGAATATTAATTAAAATAAAGAAAATTTTTAAATATTAATTAATTTGATAATTAATCAAATAAAACTATAATATTTTATGTTAATTACATAATACTGTAACTCCTAGTCAGGGTTATTATAGTAACTACACAGTAAATAAAACAAAACAAAACAAAAATGATTACTTGAAATAAAACAAGTGTTAATTAAAATAAAATAAAATAAAATAAACTTATTTTATTTATAAATTTCAGTCTAACTAAATATTAAGTAATATTAAATATAAAATAATACTTATAATAATAACAAATTACATTCATATAAATTTCAATTACAATATTAAACTATTAATTCATTTAATAATTAATCAAATGCAATTATTATATTAAATTAAATACAATTATGTAATTTATGTTATTTAAATGTTTCATGTAATGTAATTCCTAGTTGAATCAGGGTTATTATAGTTCAACTAAAACTAGAACCATAAAAAAATATTACTTATATAAATATCATATCATATATATATAAACTAAATATTAGCCTGAGTATTATTAAACAAAATAAATATTAAATCTAAATATTGAAACTAAACTTTAATTACTAATGTATATGTACAGAGATTAGGATGTGCTTAGTGTTTGATTGAATTTCTGTGATTATTAAAGGTATGCTCACTCTAAATGAATCACTGAAGGTTATGAAATCGCTGCTAGGAGTATATGACTCTATTATGGCTCTATATTAAATAATTGCAAATTGCGTTCTGCACTAATTTGAGGGTGTTTTTTCACCGTTACCCGATTTGCACAATTCAATTCAGTCAAGCACCATCAGCGAACGCAACTCCTGATTTCCCCTCAGTGTTTATTAACAGTATTGTTTTGAAAGGCAGTGCACGTGAATTATCAGCGAGGCTCTGTGCTGTTTACAGTCAGATGCAGGAGGCTGAACGCTGGGCGTGGCGTTATGCGGAAGAGAATCATGTTTCCATTGACTAAAACACAAGCTCTCTCTCTCTCTCTCTCTCTCTCTCTCTCTCTCTCTCAGGATCGATATGTTCAATTGTGAGCTGGATTATGTCTCTCGCACCGCAGGCTCCCCTCCTTCCAGCCTCCTTCTCGCTCACTCTTGGCTTTATGAAGGTCATCTCGGCCAGACGCGGAGCTCCTCCCTGCGGCATCTGCAGTGCAGCAACAGCGCCTCCGTCTGGACCAACGCAGCTACTCCACATATGAGCTTCTTCACTGCTTGATTCTCTGGGAGTTTAAGAGTGGTTTTTTTGTTTTTTTGAGGTGGGGGGGGGGGTTAATTTTTGGACAAAACATGAATACACAGGTGCATCTCACTAAATCAGAATCTTGTGGAAAAGTTCATTTATTTCAGTAATTCAACTCAAATTGTGAAACTCGTGTATTAAATAAACTCAATGCACACAGACTGAAGTAGTTTAAGTCTTTGGTTCTTTAAATTGTGATGATTTTGGCTCACATCTCAACAAATTAGAATATGATGACAGCAACTCAAAACACCTGCAAAGGTTTCCTGAGTCTTCAAGATGGTCTCTCAGTTTGGTTCACTAGGCTACACAATCATGGAGAAACTGATCTGACAGTTGTCCAGAAGACAGTCATTGACACCCTTCACAAGGAGGGTAAGCCACAAACATTCATTGCCAAAGAAGCTGGCTGTTCACAAAGTGCTGTATCCAAGCATGTTAACAGAAAGTTGAGTGGAAGGAAAAAGTGTGGAAGACAAAGATGCACAACCAACCGAGAGAACCGCAGCCTTATGAGGATTGTCAAGCAAAATCCATTCAAGAATTTGGGTGAACTTCACAAGGAATGGACTGAGGCTGGGGTCAAGGCATCAAGAGCCACCGCACACAGACGTGTCGAGGAGTTTGGCTACAGTTGTCGTATTCCTCTTGTTAAGCTGCTCCTGAACCACAGACAACGTCAGAGGCGTCTTACCTGGGCTACGGAGGAGAAGAACTGGACTGTTGCCCAGTGGTCCAAAGTCCTCTTTTCAGATGAGAGCAAGTTTTGTATTTCATTTGGAAACCAAGGTCCTAGAGTCTGGAGGAAGGCTGGAGAAGCTCATAGCCCGAGTTGCTTGAAGTCCAGTGTTAAGTTTCCTCAGTCTGTGATGATTTGGGGTGAATGTCATCTGCTGGTGTTGGTCCATTGTGTTTTTTGAAAACCAAAGTCACTGCAAATTTTGGAGCACTTCATGCTTCCTTCTGCTGACCAGCTTTTTAAAGATGCTGATTTCATTTTCCAGCAGGATTTGGCACCTGCCCACACTGACAAAAGCACCAAAAGTTGGTTAAATGACCGTGGTGTTGGTGTGCTTGACCGCAAACTCACCAGACCTGAACCCCAGAGAGAATCTATGTACAATACAATCCACTGTCAAAGAAACCTGGGCTTCCAGACCACCTCAGCAGTGCCACAAACTGATCACCTCCATGCCACACCGAAAGGAGCCCCTACCAAGTATTGAGTACATATACAGTAAATGAACATACTTTCCAGAAGGCCAACAATTCACTAAAAAAAAATTTATTGGTCTCATGAAGTATTCTAATTTGTTGAGACAATTTCATCACAATTAAAAGAAGCAAAGACTTAAACTACTTCAGTCTGAGTGCATTGAATTTATTTAATACATGAGTTTCACAATTTGAATTGAATTACTGAAATAAATTAACTTTTCCATGACATTCTAACTTATTGAGATGCACCTTAAGTAACTTTAAGGCCAGAAACATACTGGGGTTTTTTTTTTTTTTTTAGTTTTTTAGTTTTTTAGTTTTTTTTTTTTTTTTTGGACAAAACATAAATGTAACTCTAAGCAAAGAATCATATACTGTAAAAATAATTTTTTAAGATTACTTAAGTACATTTTACAAGAAAATACTACAGGTACAGTATTTCAGTCTTTCTGCTTTGATTTTTTAATGCAATGTGCTTCTTGCTATTTCCTAATTTACTAGCAGTTCTGACTGAAAATTGTTTCAAAGTAAATCCTACACCACATTTTTTAAGCTATAAAAAATAAAAATCACGAATTTCTCCAACACACTATAATAATAAAAACAACAACAACCATTAATTTTATTATTTTAAGCAAAAATAAATAAATAAATAAAAATAAGCTAAACATGCCAAAAATATAGTTTTTCCTCAAATTGTCTAACAATTATTTTTCTAATTTTATGTTCATTTCTGTACCAAAGTTACTCACGTTTTCTTTTTCTTAATTTAATGCATTAATATAAGTGACCATAATACAGATGAGCATGTTCCACCCTAAAAATAATACCATGGTACTACTTTGGTGCATATGCAAAAAAAAACATAATAGTTCCATAATACATAACCAATTATGCCAGTAGTTGTAAAAGCTGCATTATTCCTCTGTGGCCAGAAGGACTGGAGGAGCATCAGCATGACACTTCAACAAATAACAATATCACACTTTAGAGATTCAGCAGACAAATGGAGTGATTTCTGGCCGCTCAGGACGAGCTGCAGGCAAGATTTCTGCCATTGCTCTGTCAGAATGATAACAGGTTCAGCAAACCATCCGATTATCAGCTACAAACAGACAGAAAACACTGAGAACAGCCATTTACAAATCTGTCAAACTCCACTGTCGGAAAATGGCTAATGGTTTGTAAACTCTCCATAAAGACAGGAATGAATGAATGATTGAATACATACAGAAATGCGGAAGAGCACGGAAATAAAAGTCCACTGATAGCTACTTCTTGTATTAGTGGACTTATTTTCACACTGTATAATTTGTGCAACTCAGACCAAAAACAATAAGACTTTTAAAACTAGACTAGCTAATTAAATAATATACAATAAAAACTGTTTGAAGAGACTCTTGACCCATGTATTAGCAGCAGTAATATATTAGGTCTATTACTGTACTATTACTGTACTATTAGTATTATTATTAGCTATAAACAATACAAATATGCTATAATAAAAATAACAATTTTTTAAGTTAAAAATACATGAAAATCTATATGGCTATATATAATATATAAGGACAACATCGACAACAGAAATAATATCAGTTATTTTTATTGTTATAGCATATTTTATTTTATAAAAATTATTATTATTAATAATAAAAATTATTATTATAAGCTATGAAAAGTAAAATATGCTATAATAAAAATGACAACAACTATTATTATTATTATTATTAATTTTATTATTATATTAATATTAATTACTATTATTATTATTTTAAATAAAAATTACAAATACGTATCTGACTACATATGCTATAATGACAACATCATCAACAAAATATCAATAATTTTTTATTATTATTTTATTATCATTATACACAATAAAAATTCTCTATAATAGCAATGACATGTGAAGTAAACTCTAGCGCCCTCTGGAGTTCTGAGGGTTAATACACAAGTATGCACACTAAGTATGCACAAATTGACAAGTGATGTACATGTGTAAAATTGAGGGTGAAAATGATAATGAAAAACGAAATGATGTTTTTTTTACTATAAGGATGTTATTATTGGATCTAAGGGGAAAATGAAACAATAAAAAGACAGATATGCCATAAATCTTATTGAGCAAACGAGATTGTTTCATCAAGATGAAACTCTGAGCAGATGGAAAGAGCTCAGAAATGCATTTAATCATTGCTTCAGCACGAAACAGCTGCTCCTGAAGAGCCACGCTCTCTCTGTGAGGGTAAATGTGCGCTTACAGACACCCAGAGCTACACGACTCTTCCCGTCTCCATCTGAGGAAGAAGAGACAAACACAGCTCTACACCGCTGTGGAGAGAACCTGAGTGCTGCTGCTGCTGCTGCTTGACTTAACCATACTTAACGTTTGACATCAGCTAGGTTTCCATCCACCAGTATTTTCATTGTTAACTAAAACTAAACTACTAACATTCATGTAAATTAAAATAAACGTTAAATAAAAATACAATATAAAACATTTAGGCCCAGTTTCACAGACAGGGCTTAGACTAAACCAGGATTAGGCCATAGTTCAATTAGGACATTTAAGAAATTTTTATAAACGTGCCTTAGACAAAACATTACTGTGTGCATCTAAAGACAAAACAAAGGCATTGATATATTTTAAGATCAATCAGTGCAAGTTTCTTTCAGTTGAAACAGCTCAGATTTACATGTTAGCCTTGTTTGTGAAACCAGGGGTTAAATTATTTTAGTTCAGTTAGTTGTGAAGCCAAATAACTAAAACAAAATGTAACTAAACTAAAGCATAGTAAATAAATTAGTAAAAATAAATGAATAGGTATATTTTAAGAATTGCTAAAAATAATTAAATTAATTCAAAACTAAAAATGATAATAATTTAAAATACCAGTAAAAATATACTACTATATTAACAATGTTTAAAAAGACATATTTTTAAAAATACTACTTAAACTAAAATTAAAAAGGAAACAGAAAAAAATCCAAATATTAATAAAGACTAACTCTATATTAGCAATACTAAAACAGCTATCCGTGTCATTTTTGTGCAAATTTTGGGATATATGGTTGGGAAGATGTGCAGAAGAAATGCAAATGTTTGTTTGAGGTGAATAAAATTTAGTTAAAAGTTAAAGTACTAAAAAACTAAGTACTAAAAATAACAACAACAAAAAATGAAATTGACTGAATTAAAACTGAACTAAAATGAATTTTAAAAATAAATAGACATATTTTCAAAATTCCAAAAAAAAAAAAAAAATCATTTATAATACCAGTAAAAATATACTACTATATTAAAAGAGGCATATTTTTAAAAAAAAAAAATACTACTTAAATTAAACTAAAATTAAAAAGAAAACAGGAAACAAACAAAAAACTCATTCAAAATAGCAATAAGAGCTAACAATACTAAAAATGTATTTGAATGCAAATTAGATACGTATTTGAGATATATGGTTTGAAAGGTGTGCATAGGAAATGCATATGTTCGCTTTAGGTAGATAAAATTGTTTTATAACAACATATGTACACCTAATTTTTTATTTGATTAAAGTTGAAGTATTAAAATAACTATACAAAATCTGAAATAAAATTAATAAAAAATACTGACCTACTTTTAAAATTACTAAAACTTTACAATTAAAAAGAAAATGGAAACATAAAAATAAAAACTAATTCCTAATATTAATAAAACTAATTCTATGTTAAAAATGACTTAAATAGCTAATCCTTGTTTTTTATGCAAATGTTGGAATATATTGTAATAAAAAATAAGACATACATATATTTACTTGAGTTTAGTTAAACTTGAAGTGCTAAAATAACCAAAAATAAAAATGGCAAAATCTTGTTAAATAAATAACTAATTACAAAAAAAAAAAAAAAATTAATTAATTAAAAGAAAATGGAAAACGAAAAACTCATTCAAAGTATTAATAAAACCTATAGTACCGTATCAGCAACACTAAAATGGTATTATATTTTATGCACATTCTGGCATATATGGTTGAATAGACGTGTGGATAAGAAATGCATACATTCACTTTGATCAAATGAAATGTGCATAAAGTGCAATGAAAGCATATTTAGCAAATAAATGTATAGTGTGCATTAAAAAAAGTCATGTGAAAGTTTCTCAGAAGTGATGATTCTGTTCTCTTGAACACATGGGACGGAAACGCTGCTTTACTGACAAACTGTTTTTGTAGAATTTTGCATAAATTTAAATTGCAACTTAGATAGAAACAGCTTTTGTCCTCCCTCCCTCCCTCACACACACACACACACACACACACACACGCTGTGTCTTGTATGATTTCTGGGGTCTGATCATCTGCTGGCGTGATCTGACAGCATAATCTCATTGAGCCTCATTCAGAATTCCACAGTCGTTTCAGAGATTCGTCTCTCTCTCTCACACACACACACACACACACACACACACACACACACTCACGCTCGTCTGAACCCCTCCCTCTCTTCCTCGCAGCACGCGGCGTGTTTGGTCCAGCTGTGTGTGCAGTTGTTCTCAACATCTGTTCCCTTGGCAATGGCCCCAGCATCCTTCAGCTGTGAGGTCGCCGCACCTGCTGCTGGAGAAGATGTGGAGCGACGGCTGGGAATACAGCGCATCTCAATCATTATCTGAGCCATCAGGGGTGCACTTCCAGTTAGCAGTCCCACAATGCAATGCCATGAGCTCAGATATGGCACCCTTTTCAAGGCATTTCAGAACACCTATATACAGCGGTGGCCAACATGATCAGAACACTAGTATCTTCTGCAGCTAAAGTATGGTTTTAAATCAGTTTTTTCTATATTTTGCTGTAGTGTGTCAGTAGGAAATATCAGTTTACATTTCCAAACATTCATTTAGCCATTAATCCAGTAAGATTTTTGTTTGCTCCACACAGAGATCTGATCTGATCATCGTCCAGTCTGTCTGGAATGACATGAAGAAACTGAGACGGACTACATCCAGAAGAACTGTGTCTCCAAGACGCTTCAAGAAAGCTAAGCCCCTGAGAAAAGGGCAAAAGCTGCTTTAAACACAAAGGATGCTCACAACAAATGTTGATTTCATTTAGTTAATAGAAGCTAATTAATAAAGGAAATCTATTTATGACGATTATTTTTGACAGCATCCATCATGCATTTTACACAAGTGCCTAAAATTTTTGTACAATTTTTGTACTGTAGCTTTGCAGGTAGCTTTCTTGAAGCATATGAGAAATAACGGAAATAACTGACTTAAAGCCATTCTTTAGCTGCTGAAGATACTAGTGTTCTCATCATTTTGGCCACCGCTTTTATATGAAATAATGAGTTGAAATAATTATATTTATTATAATTATTTCAATTATTAAGCTATAAGCAATAAAAATACACTATAATTATAATAATTATTTAAGCAAAAACAAATAGAATGACAACCGTATTGATATTAAAGCATTTTTCATAGCTTATAAAAAATAAAAAAATATATATAACTTAAAATGAAATAACTTTTACGTGTATTAACTGTCAGGCTTGTGTTGGTGTTGTGTTTTCTGTCCATGTCCTAGTTTTACCTCTTGTATGTCCATTTTTGGTTCTGTTCCTGTCCCCATTTAGTTAATTCAGTTCCACCTGTGTTTAATTAATTATCTAGTTTACTCCCCAGTATTTATCTACAGTGTCCGGTGTTAACGTTGATGTTGTGCTTCATGCGAGTCTTCCTGTCTTGGATTATTTATTAAAGACTGTTTATTTTGAGTTCATCCTTGTCTCAGTGTTCTTCGTTTGCTACAGAAGGCAGTTCGTGACACTAATAACAATAATAATTGTTGTTGTTGTTGTTATAGCATTTTTTTTTCTTATTTTCTTATTATTCAGTAATGGCGTATGCAAAAACCATAATAATAATCGTAGTTATTATTATTGCATAATGGTTTGTTTTTGTAGCTTTTTGTGTGTGTGTGTGTGTGTGTGTGTGTGTGTGTGTGTGTGTGTGTGTGTGTGTGTGTGTGTGTCATTGTTAAGCTATGAATTGCCCAGCACTACATAGTTTAATTTGGTACTGAAATGCAATAATCCGTTTTTATAATCAAGCACGAATCTGAAGCACACAGCAACATTAAAGCACAGCACATCAGTGTGTTATTGTCCCTCACGGCCCTTCACACGTCTCTGCTCTCTACTCAGTCCTGGTTAAGCTGAACTAACATGATAACCTGCACCGAGCCGCGTGAAGGGATGGAAATCACGGAGCGATGGTTTCTGGAAACTCATCAGGTTCCCACCGAGAGAGAGATGAACACCAGCTCTTGGAAATGATCCTGGAGAAGCGTTTAAGAACAATACCTGATACACAATATCTCAGCATGATATTTCATTCCCAGAATGCCACAGGAGGAGCCTCACGAAACACTAATCAGTGTCAGCCAAAAACAGGAGCTTCCTCACCTCCGTCTTCAGTGGAGCGTCTTCTCTGGCTAAGAATAGCATAACATTTTATATAAAATATACAGTATGAATAATGAGCACTATATGCATACAATACTGCACACACAGAATACCAGGTGACCTAAAATACTGAAACCCACAATGCAACATGATTAGTTTTTCATGCCATTTCAGACTGCTTATATAAAGATAAGAAATAATACAATGACATAAAAACAATAATTACTATTATTAGTAGTAGTAGTAGCAGCAGTAGTACTAGTAGTACTATTAATATAATTTTTTAAGTTAAAAAAATGTGTAATATGCTAATTAAAAATAAAAAAATAATAAAAATAAAATAATTTAAAATTAATTTTATTAAGCTCTAAATAATACAGTACTATTATTATTATTATTATTATTATTATAAGTTAAAATATGCCAAATAAAAATAATAATACAAAATAAAATAATAATTGTAAAGTATTATTATTAATTATACCATATTTTATAACTTATACAAATAAGGCCATGATGAAATAAAATATTTGATAGGACTGCGAAAGTGTTATCATTTTCCACAAAATTGAATTAACAGTTTTTATTTCCATAAATAATGACCAACCATTGAGGTTGAGATTCATTCATCATGCTGGGAATGGGGGTGCATTGCATTGTGGGATACAATATTTTGCACAGTGTGCTCTAATTGCATGCTGTACATTTTGGCAGTATACAAACTGTCCACAGTATACTATATATATTGCAGAAATACTATGGTACGTTGCTATCCTGGATGCAGCCTTACTGTTGCATATAATGCACACTGTGTCTAAACAGCACAGTATTAATTAGTAAGCTAGTGTTTTATTGTGTATTTTAAACACTGAACAACAACATCCTGCAAAGCATGTATTACCGATATAACTTGACCAGATCCTGAAATCACTGTATTCTCAAAGGTAATACATCAGCCCACACATTTATACACAAATGTAAATGAGAGGCATTTAAACTGTAATAACCCAGCATAAGGGTTTCAGTTGCACGAGTTGCTATGTAACATCATGGAAAAACATGACATCATGACACAGAGCCTGATGATTTCTGAGTCACCTTGAGTCAGCAGTTTTACACCGGGAACCATCCTCTTTATGTGCATTATGTTAGGTTTTGTAATTTACATGTAAGCAGAAACTATACATGATGCTGCATAATATGATCCATAATGTTTTTAGCACTAGAATCCAAGTAATATCAGTCAGAATTGGCTGGTCATCCATTCAGCCCTGCATGACAGTCATATGACTTTAGTTTGAAATGTTTTTCATTACATAATGCATTCTGTTTGACATAGGGCCTACTGTATTTAGGAACAGTTCCTAAAAAAAAAAACCTCTCACCCTCAGGCCATCCAAGAATATGTTCAAGATTCATTTGATTCAGATCGGGACTTTGGAGCACATATCAAAAATCATTTGATTTATATAAGAACCTCGGAGTGGGTTTGCGAATCATTTGATTCAGATCAGGACTTTGGAGCACATATCAAAAATCATTTGATTTATATAAGAACCTCGGAGTGGGTTTGCGAATCATTTGATTCAGATCGGGACTTCGGAGTGGGTTTGCGAATCATTTGATTCAGATCAGGACTTTGGAGCACATATCAAAAATCATTTGATTTAGATCAGAACCTCGGAGTGGGTTTGCGAATCATTTGATTCAGATCAGGACTTTGGAGCACATATCAAAAGTCATTTTATTCAGATCGGAACCTCGGAGTGGGTTTGCGAATCATTTGATTCAGATCAGGACTTTGGAGCACATATCAAAAATCATTTGATTTAAATCAGAACCTCGGAGTGGGTTTGTGAATCTTTTGATTCAGATCGGGACTTCGGAGTGGGTTTGCGAATCATTTGATTCAGATCAGGACTTTGGAGCACATATCAAAAATCATTTGATTTAGATCAGAACCTCGGAGTGGGTTTGTGAATCTTTTGATTCAGATCGGGACTTCGGAGTGGGTTTGCGAATCATTTGATTCAGATCAGGACTTTGGAGCACATATCAAAAATCATTTTATTCAGATCGGAACCTCGGAGTGGGTTTGCGAATCATTTGATTCAGATCAGGACTTTGGAGCACATATCAAAAGTCATTTTATTCAGATCGGAACCTCGGAGTGGGTTTGCGAATCATTTGATTCAGATCAGGACTTTGGAGCACATATCAAAAATCATTTGATTTATATAAGAACCTCGGAGTGGGTTTGCGAATCATTTGATTCAGATCAGGACTTTGGAGCACATATCAAAAATCATTTGATTTATATAAGAACCTCGGAGTGGGTTTGCGAATCATTTGATTCAGATCAGGACTTTGGAGCACATATCAAAAATCATTTGATTTAGATCAGAACCTCGGAGTGGGTTTGTGAATCTTTTGATTCAGATCGGGACTTCGGAGTGGGTTTGCGAATCATTTGATTCAGATCAGGACTTTGGAGCACATATCAAAAGTCATTTGATTCAGATCGGAACCTCGGAGTGGGTTTGCGAATCATTTGATTCAGATCAGGACTTTGGAGCACATATCAAAAATCATTTGATTTAGATCAGAACCTCGGAGTGGGTTTGTGAATCTTTTGATTCAGATCGGGACTTCGGAGTGGGTTTGCGAATCATTTGATTCAGATCAGGACTTTGGAGCACATATCAAAAATCATTTGATTTAGATCAGAACCTCGGAGTGGGTTTGTGAATCTTTTGATTCAGATCGGGACTTCGAAGTGGGTTTGCGAATCATTTGATTCAGATCAGGACTTTGGAGCACATATCAAAAATCATTTTATTCAGATCGGAACCTCGGAGTGGGTTTGCGAATCATTTGATTCAGATCAGGACTTTGGAGCACATATCAAAAGTCATTTTATTCAGATCGGAACCTCGGAGTGGGTTTGCGAATCATTTGATTCAGATCAGGACTTTGGAGCACATATCAAAAATCATTTGATTTATATAAGAACCTCGGAGTGGGTTTGCGAATCATTTGATTCAGATCAGGACTTTGGAGTGGGTTTGCGAATCTTTTGATTCAGATCGGGACTTCGGAGTGGGTTTGCGAATCATTTGATTCAGATCAGGACTTTGGAGTGGGTTTGCGAATCTTTTGATTCAGATCGGGACTTCGGAGTGGGTTTGCGAATCATTTGATTCAGATCAGGACTTTGGAGCACATATCAAAAATCATTCGATTTAGATCAGAACCTCGGAGTGGGTTTGTGAATCTTTTGATTCAGATCGGGACTTCGGAGTGGGTTTGCGAATCATTTGATTCAGATCAGGACTTTGGAGCACATATCAAAAATCATTTGATTTAGATCAGAACCTCGGAGTGGGTTTGTGAATCTTTTGATTCAGATCGGGACTTCGAAGTGGGTTTGCGAATCATTTGATTCAGATCAGGACTTTGGAGCACATATCAAAAATCATTTTATTCAGATCGGAACCTCGGAGTGGGTTTGCGAATCATTTGATTCAGATCAGGACTTTGGAGCACATATCAAAAGTCATTTTATTCAGATCGGAACCTCGGAGTGGGTTTGCGAATCATTTGATTCAGATCAGGACTTTGGAGCACATATCAAAAATCATTTGATTTATATAAGAACCTCGGAGTGGGTTTGCGAATCATTTGATTCAGATCAGGACTTTGGAGTGGGTTTGCGAATCTTTTGATTCAGATCGGGACTTCGGAGTGGGTTTGCGAATCATTTGATTCAGATCAGGACTTTGGAGTGGGTTTGCGAATCTTTTGATTCAGATCGGGACTTCGGAGTGGGTTTGCGAATCATTTGATTCAGATCAGGACTTTGGAGCACATATCAAAAATCATTCGATTTAGATCAGAACCTCGGAGTGGGTTTGTGAATCTTTTGATTCAGATCGGGACTTCGGAGTGGGTTTGCGAATCATTTGATTCAGATCAGGACTTTGGAGCACATATCAAAAGTCATTTTATTCAGATCGGAACCTCGGAGTGGGTTTGCAAATCATTTGATTCAGATCAGGACTTTGGAGCACATATCAAAAGTCATTTTATTCAGATCGGAACCTCGGAGTGGGTTTGCAAATCATTTGATTCAGATCAGGACTTCGGAGTGGGTTTGCGAATCATTTGATTCAGATCAGGACTTTGGAGCACATATCAAAAATCATTTGATTTAGATCAGAACCTCGGAGTGGGTTTGTGAATCTTTTGATTCAGATCGGGACTTCGGAGTGGGTTTGCGAATCCTTTGATTCAGATCAGGACTTTGGAGCACATATCAAAAGTCATTTGATTTAGAGCGGAACCTCGGAGTGGATTCTCAAATCATTTGATTCAGATCAGGACTTTGGAGCACATATCAAAAGTCATTTGATTTAGATCAGAACCTCGGAGTGGGTTTGCAAATCATTTGATTCAGATCAGGACTTTGGAGCACATATCAAAAGCCATTTGATTTAGAGCGGAACCTCGGAGTGGATTCTCAAATCATTTGATTCAGATCAGGACTTTGGAGCACATATCAAAAGTCATTTGATTTAGATCAGAACCTCGGAGTGGGTTTGGGAATCATTTGATTCAGATCAGGACTTTGGAGCACATATCAAAAGTCATTTGATTTAGAGCGGAACCTCGGAGTGGATTCGTAAATCATTTGATTCAGATCAGGACTTTGGAGCACATATCAAAAGCCATTTGATTCAGATCGGAACCTCGGAGTGGATTCGTAAATCATTTTATTCAGATCAGGACTTCGGTGCAGTGCCGTGATTTCCGTGAATTATTTAATTGAGATCGGGACTTTGGAGCGCGCATCGCGAATCATTTGATTCAGATCTGGACATCAAAGAGGGTTGATTAATCTTTTGATTCAGACTTCAAAGTGCATATCGCAAATCATTTCTTTTATTTATTGCACTTTTCAAAAACTCAGAATTGGTTAATCTATTGTATCGCAAAATGATTCACTGTTTCGAAGCGTTCCAATCAGATCGTGAATCATTTGATCGGAACTTTGTAGCGGGTTCGCGAATCCTTTAAACAGCTTAATCAATATTCATGCCTCAATCCTTGGCTATATCCTTACGAAAATTAACTTTGGTTTTACCACAAATAAAAAGAAAAAAACATGGTAACTATTTAGTAGCCACAAATTAACCATGGTTTTGCTACACTAACCATTGTTTAATCATGGTATTTAGTACAACATCATTACGCCAAAAAAAACATGGTTATTACACTTTTACTACAATAAAACCTTGGTAATTTTCGTATGGGTAGTAGGATTCATATTCGCAAAACTAGACATATGTGACCCTGGAGCACAAAACCAGTCTTACCGGTATATTTGGTATATTTGTAGCAATAGCCAAAAATACATTGTATGTGTCAAAATTATCCATTTTTATTTTATGCCAAAAATCATTAGGATATTAAGTAAAGATCATGGTCCATGAAGATATTTTGTAAATTTCTCACCGTACATATATTAAAACTTCATTTTTGATTAGTAATATGCATTGCTAAGAACTTCATTTGGACAACTTTAAATGCGATTTTCTCAATATTTAGATTTTTTTTGCTCCCTCAGATTCCAGATTTTCAAATAGTTGTATCTCAGCCAAATATTGTCAGATCATAACAAACCATATGATTTATTCAGCTTTGAGGTGGTGTATAAATCTCAATTTTGAAAAATTGACACTTAAGACTGGTTTTGTGGTCCAGGGTCACAATTAGTTTTACTAATAAAGGCGTTTAAACGTAAAACAGCACAATCACTGTCACAGAAGAGAAACTATAGGAGGAGAAAACAAACACACCCTCTCAGTGTTTACAAAGGGCGTGAGAAACTTCATACCTCACTGTTACAAATAAGATTAAGTGCTACTAAAAGGGTTTAGTTTAGAGTATTAAAACCGAATGACAAACGGCTCTAGAAAATGAGGAAGTGCAGGTCTTGCCAGTGTGCACGTTTCTGTAAAAGTTAACTTCATAAATATGCAATAGATCTAACTTGGTGCTATAGCTTTCTTGTGGTCTCCAGGCTCGTAGGTTTATTAATATTAACACAACTATGTTTATTCAACAGTTTGAAGTTAGAGTCGCTAAGCAACTTCAGGGTTTAGTTAATATTCATGAGCAGGAAAAGCGGGAGTGGCGGTTAAGCCCCTCCCCTCTGATACAAAAGCACCTGTTCGCGGTCAGCTGTGCGCAGACTCGGTGGACGAGCTGATGGAGTCCAGGCAGCTTTCAGGTAATTTAACCGTGTGAAAATGTTAAATCAAATGAATGACAAAATGAAACTAAAGGAAAGAGGAATTGACTATCTGCAATACTTCTCTTTATTTTAATTATAACTTTTGGTTTCACTTTATTTTGATGGTCCCTTTAACACATTCTATTGACTATAAGTAATGTTGCACCTACATTTCTACTAACTACTAAGAGTGTTAGTAGTGTATTAGTTGACTGGTAGGGTTAGGGTTAGATTAAGTTGACATGTTCTTGCAAAGTTACTTATAGTCAGTAGAATAGCTGTTGGGAGACCAACACAATAAGGAGTTCGTAGATATGAAGCAGACAGTCTACTAATACTCTTATGAGAGTTTGTTGACATGCAGTTGCAACATTACTTAGTGTCAACAGAATGTTCAAAAGGGACCATCAAAATAAAGTGTTACCTAACTTTTTGATGCAGTACTTTGAACTGTTTGTTGAACTTTTTCAACTATTCAACCAATGACCAACAATGATGTTATATGCCATTAATTTACAATAAGAGAGATTGAACTTGAGTTTTCATAATCAATATAGCCTATATAAATTAGTTGTCAAATCATTTCTGCTTTGGCACACAGTTAAAATAGCATTTATAATACAAGATTTTACTATTGTACACATTTAAATGTTGTAAATGTTAAGTAATGTTTGACCTATATTTACGAGTAGCCTATTTATAATGTGCTGACTAAATATTCTTTAAAGCAGAATAATGTAAACCTTTTTGGTTGTTGTTTTAAGGCAAAGTTTTTCATCTTTATTGTGATGTTTTTACAAAATTTTAATTAAAACAAGAGAGAAGAAAATTTACATCTGCAAGATTAACCTCTAAATGATAGATAGATAGATAGATAGATAGATAGATAGATAGATAGATAGATAGATAGATAGATAGATAGATAGATAGATAGATAGATAGAAAGATAGATAGATAGATAGATAGATAGATAGATAGATAGATAGATAGATAGATAGATAGATAGATAGATAGATAGATAGAAGTTCATTCAAGGGCATAGAAGTTAGAAGTTCAAGGGCAGCTGTTTAATGAGAATTAATACGTAATGAATGATATTTGTAGGTTTTAATATAATATTTTTAGTTTTATCTGCAGACTCAGAGTGCAGGAATGAACTGGAGGAAGGGGGTGTGGCCTGTTCCGTGATCGTGTGTGACATTGATCCAAAAGTTCCAGGTGTGAAGGATGGAAAGGTAGGAAAGTTTAATAAAACGTTGTTCTTAGATGGTTCACCATCACATAAATTTCCTTTTCATCCACTGTGAAAGTATATTAATGCACAATTCTTCCTCTCCAGAATGACCCCTGGTCATGTGACAGCTCTGCATCTTTCTCTGACAGTGAGGATGATGAAAAAGACAAGAAGAAGAAGAAGAAGAAAAAGCTGAAGAAGAAAAGAAGCAAGGTACTTAGATTACGAAACAAGAAGGGGCCCAGTAGCGAACCCTGTGGCATTCCGCTCATTCCACCTGCTTAATTAGAGCTTAATGAGCACATGAATTAACCTTTTACTGCATATTAATTTCAGAGCAGGAACTGTGTAGATATTGACAACTTGCTTTTGTTCCTGTTTTGTATATCGCTTTGAAAATTAAGCATCTGCTAAATGCATAAATGTAAGTGATATTTGACATAGACAAAGGAATGTTTTATTGCATGCTAGAGTTTATTAATCCCACAATAATAAAAGCATTTGAGTACAAAACAGAGAAGAAAAGCATGATTATTAGACCATTTTCTGAAGTTTTAAGAATGCATTCCTCACAAGTTTTTTCAACATTTAAAAAGAAGAATTCCCTTCTTATGCAATTAGGGAAAAGGGCCGTAGGGCAGAACAAACACGCACATCCACAGAAAAATATGACAACTATCAGTAATGAGTTCTTGCAGGTTTGTTTCCGGGTTGTGCAAAACTCTGTCACTTTCTCACACAGAAGTCCAGCTCATCTTCCTCATCATCATCATCTTCATCATCATCATCATCTTCCTCTTCATCCTCGGACAGTGACAGCAGTGAGGTGAGCAGATTAATAAGTTTAACTAGTTGCACAATTAATTATCTTTGAAGTGTGGCAACTAGTGCACATGTTACAGTTTGGTTTTGCTGTCCTGTGATTTACTATAGTAAGTGGAAATCTAGGGCTTAAAGTGCTTGGGCAATCTGTATTTCTCACATGTACTGAGGAGCTGAAAGTGTCACAATCTGCTGTGTTTTAGTGTAGAGACTTGTACTCTCTGATGTTAAACATGACCTAGAATGCACCTGTGCTCTACAACACTGCCAATCAGAGCGACAGAGTTCACCAAATATGCTTTTAACATTCATAAACACACACACACACACACACACACACACACACACACACACTACATCACCTGTGGTCATATGGGGAACTTCAGCTTTGCCTTGATTGTTTTTTGAAAGTAACATTAAAGCAAAAACAGAACAGAGTGTTTAACCAGATTGTAGACTGATTTGCATTCTTTTGATGATTGGTAAATAGTTCACCTCCAAAAATGTTATGCTTATGTTGTTTAAAATTCATGACATTTGTTCTTCAGTTTAAAACAAATGGATTTGTTTAGCAGAATGATTGTGGTGGTCTTTTCCATGCAGTAAAAGTGGATAGGGATTTATTTTATTTTATTTTATTTTATTTTATTTTATTTTATATTTTATTTTATTTTATTTTATTTTATTTTATTTTATTTTATTTTATTTTATTTTATTTTATTTTATTTTATTTTATTTTATTTTATTTTATTTTATTTTATGTTATTTTATTTTATTTTATTTTATTTTATTTGCAAGGGAATTTTGTTTTATTTTATTGGGTAGTGATGGGGATTTATTGTATTTTAGTTTAGTGGATATGGATTTTATTTTAGTTTATTGGATAGGATGTATTATTTTATTCATTTATTTATTATTTTATTGAATATGGGATAAGTATTTTATTTTAGGGAATAGGTAAAAGGATTTATTGTAATTTAGTGGATGGTAAATTATTTTATTTTATTTATAAAGATTTATTTCATTTTAGTGGATAGTGTTTTATTTTTTTATATTATATATATTTATATTTTAGATTATTTTCTGTTTTATTTTATTTGTTTTGTTTTGAGCTGGACAGCTACTAGTCATTGTATACTCATGTTGAGTGCAAGAACAGCTCATTCTACTGAACATCTTGTTTTTGCATTCAACCAAAGAAAGAAAGTCATGCGGGTTTGGAACAGCATGCAAATGAAGACAGAGTTTTGACTTTCGGCTGAACTTTAAATAAAGGCCGTGTTTATTTACCACTGTTTTCCGGCTGAGGAAGGAAAGTTGTCTGAGTCACAGCTCACTTGTGTAAAATAGGATTTGTAGAGTGTGTCTCATGGCTGCTGTCCTAATTATGAAATATGTGTGTTTACCACAAAACAACTACATTTACATCTTCTTCATGACTTATCTGGGTCACGCTCCCAAATTTACTCACTCACGCATTCTCCTCAACAGGATGAAAAAAAGAAGAAGAAGAAAATGAAAATCAGCGAGACTGCAGAGCCGGGGATTCTCGCAGAAACAGGTAAGACGGATCGGAGGACAGGTGTTATTATTGTGTGTGTGTGTTTGTGTGTGTGTGTGTGTGTGTGTGTGTGTGTGTGTGTGTGTGTGTGTGTGTGTGTGTGTGTGTGTGTGTGTGTGTGTGTGTGTGTGTGTGTGTGTGTGTGTGTGTGTGTGTGTGTGTGTGTGTGTGTGTGTGTGTGTGTGTGTGTCACTCCGGTGGTAATTTTACTCTATGAAACACCTGTGAGTTTTAGGCCTAAGACAGACAAACATTCACTTAAATTGGACAGATAACTAAAAGCCTGAAATATGTGATGCATGAGGAAATGAGCTCTTTGCCTACAGAGTTTGGCTGTGCTTACCGCACGGTGCATATATATTTTATATCAAATAAAATAAAAGTAAGGCATTCAGCAATTTATTTATATATTTCTCTATATAATTTATATATTAGTGCTGTCAAATGATTAATCGCATCCAAAATAAAAGTTTTTGTTTACAAAATATATGTATGTGTGCTGTGTATATTATATAAATACACACACATGCATGTATATATTTCAGGAAAATATGTTATGTTTATATATGAAATATAGTCATTTATAATATAAATTATATGAATGTAAATATAGATGTAAATATTTTCTAAATATATACTGTATGTGTATATATACATATACATTACTTGCATGCATATATACTTTTTTTGGACATTTGTTCATGTATTTATTTGTTTTATTTTAGCAAATAGGGATATGATTTTTTTTTTTTTTTTTTTTTTTTCCTTTTTTGGTATTTTGTTTTGTTTTATTTTGGGTTTTTTTTTATTTCAGTTATTGTATTCTTTTGTTGTGTGGAAGAACTGCTTGTTCTGCTGATCATCTTGTCTTTTTCCCAGCGGTCTTGTTAATTTTTAGACTTTTTTTTAAATTTCTGTTTTCAGGTCTGGAGGGAAATGCTGAATTAACTCCTGCAGGAGAAACTAAAGGAGACAAGGAGAAGAAAAAGAAGAAAGACAAAGTAATTTCTCCTGTTCATTAAGACTGTCTCTGCTGTATTATTTAAATGACTTTACTTTTTTCATTTTCAGGGTAATGTCTCACATTTTGTTGATTGCCTCAGTTTTTGTTTGCTCGCTTTTTACTTCATATATTTTGATTGATTAATTTTGCTTAATTTTTCCCAGGATGCAGCTGCAATCACTTCAGACAGCGAGAATGAAAAAAAGAAAAAGCAGAAGCAGAAGAAGGATAAGAAAAAGAAGAAAAAGAAAAAGAAGATGAAGAAGAAGAGGAAGAAGAAGGTATGAAGCGCCGAGGTGTGAAAGTGTTTTATTTTCACAGTATCTGTCTGGAATCTGAAATCTCTGCATCTTCTGTATTTCTTAGGATTCCAGCTCATCTTCCTCCTCTGACAGTGAGGATGATCACAAGAAGAAGAAGAAAAAGAAAAAGAAGGCCAAGAAGAAGAAGAAAAAGAAGGTACAGCAGTGTGTTGGATTTGTCGTTTTATGGAAGTTCGTTTTTATTCCCACAGAATAAAACATTTTTAAAAAGATAATTCTGACTATTCATTTATTTTATTAATTTTAAGTTTACATCCCATAATTGTTATTTTTTGTGATAAAAAACATTTAAAAAAGGTAATTATGACTTTTTAATCTCAGTGAGTTTTTAGAAATTCACAACTACTTTTTTTTTTTTAACAAGTTTCTATATTATTTGATGAGAGTTAAACATCTCTTCTCTCTTTCAGGAATCGAGCAGTTCTTCCTCTGACAGCTCCAGTGAAGATGAGAAGAAGAAAAAGAAGAAAGACAAGAAGAAGAAGAAGAAGAAGAAAAAGGGAAAGAAGGTACACGCAGCTAAAAAGATTGAAAAGTTCTAGAAATCATCAGATTTCATGTTTTTTTTATTATTATTATTAAATGCAGACAAAATTCATTACAGTCAACTTGAGACAATAACTCCAAAATAAACAGGACTGATAAGATTTCATGTTAACGTTTAAGAGAAGTGAATCTGTCAGTGTGTCAAATCACACTATTGCAAAAAAGTATCAAAAAATGAGTCACAGCAGTCATTATTATTGTCCGATACTAACAACTCAATGCCTGGCGACTAGTTTGAGGTCAAAAGTGTTCAAATCAAATTCAGTAACTGAGCTCATTATGACTTCCAGGATTCAGGAGGCGAGACTGCATCGGACGCAGAGAAAGACAAGAAGGTAAGAAACAGGACAGACATCAGCTGAAGTCTCCATTCGCTGTGGGTTTGATCTCATTGTGTGAGCGAGTGTCAGAGGAACTCATGCTGCTCGTCTTCTGTCTGTCAGGAGCTTGAGCTCAAACAGGAGGACGGAAAGCTCACAGAAGACACATCTTCATCTGGTGAGCGCTTGAGTTTCTGTGTGTTTATCTGTGCAGATTTGAGCGTAGTTTAACCCTGAATCTGGGTGGAGAAAACAAAATCTATAACTTTTACCAGGACTGACACAGTCATTAAGTTTTGAAAATTGTGTTTTTATGGTTTGGAAAAATTAATAATATCCTAAAAGTCTCATGGAAAGTTCTTTAGTAATATAATAATAATAATATTTTATTTTAGTTTAGTTTAGTAATATAATAAATATTATGGAAATCATGGAAATGTGTTAACCTAAACATTTAATCATGGTTATTATAGTTAAAAAATGTGTGTGTGTGTGTGTGTGTGTGTGTGTGTGTGTGTGTGTGTGTGTGTGTGTGTGTGTGTGTGTGTGTGTGTGTGTGTGTGTGTGTGTGTGTGTGTACAGTGTGTGTGTGTGTGTGTACAGTGTGTGTGTGTGTACAGTGTGTGTGTGTACAGTGTGTGTGTGTGTGTGTGTGTGTGTGTGTGTGTACACAGTGTGTGTGTGTGTGTACAGTGTGTGTGTGTGTGTGTGTGTGTGTGTGTGTGTGTACAGTGTGTGTGTGTACAGTGTGTGTGTGTGTGTGTGTGTGTGTGTGTGTGTGTGTGTGTGTGTATACACAGTGTGTGTGTGTGTGTGTGTGTGTGTGTGTGTGTGTGTGTGTGTGTGTGTGTGTGTGTACAGTGTGTGTGTGTACAGTGTGTGTGTGTGTGTGTGTGTGTGTGTGTATACACAGTGTGTGTGTGTACAGTGTGTGTGTGTGTGTGTGTGTGTGTGTGTGTGTGTGTGTGTGTATCACAAAAGTCACATGTAACGTTCTTTAGTAATATAATAGAATTTTATTTTATTAATAATTGTCTAAACGTTTATGCAGGGTTAAACATAAAACCATAAACTTACTTTAAATAAAATAATTTAAAATATACTTAAAAATATTTCTTCAAATAAAACAGACGTAAGGTGAAACAAAATGAAATAAAATAGAACTTGAACTTGTTTTATTTCAGCTAGTTGCCAAGAAAAACATTTCTCATTTTCATTTAGTTTAACTTGATGTACTAAAATAATCAAAACTAAAACTAATGAAAGCTATATACACATATAACTAAAACTAAACATAAATAAAAATGATTTAGAAATAAATCTGAAAAAGTACTTATAAAAAACACAACAAAATTTTGAAAATGAAAAATGTATAAATAATTAATATTTTTAAAATAGCACTGCGTGTGAGGAGCCTGCTTTACTCAGAACAGGCTGAACTGATGTCCACTGGTGGTCACATGACTCATGTAAGCGACTTCCTGTCCTGTGCAGCACTTCCTGCGGAGTCTGCGGATTTGACGGCTATCAGGGACGACAGTCACGTGTCTGATGACGAGGGCGAAGGAGCGGACGACAAACAGAAAGACAAAAAGAAGAAAGTAAAGAAAAAGAAGAAGGTTTGTGTCATTAACCCAGACACACGATGGAAAAACTCACTGTAATAATCATCCAGTTATGTGTGTAAAAACACGCTTTCCCAGTCACACACTCACTGCCGCCGGGAAAAAAAGTGATTTTACTCTGTGTGCAGGTGACAGATCTCACCTCTCGCTTATTAAATATCAACTTTATTAATCAGAACTTTGCTAAACGTGATTTTTATGCACTAAACTCTTTTCGTCTCTCAGAAGGAATGCAGTTCGTCCTCTTCATCAGACAGTGAGAAGAGGAAGAAAACCAAGAAAAAGAAGAAAGACAAAGTAAGATTTAAGCTTCATCATAAACAGCTGCACATGTTATTGGTGGGCTGCTTCATAATTTACATTTGTGAAATTAATAATTCAGACAGTAAAAGCAGATTGAAGCTGATTTATAACCAATCAAATTCTGCTGTACTCTAATCCTACAGTTCAACTGATTAACTATATTAATTTTGTGATTTTTATTATTTTTGTGAAGTCAACATGAAATGCCGTTGTAACCCATTTTGTGTCTGTAACTGATGTATTTCTGAGTGGAACAGAAAATTCAATATTGAGATTTAGGGTGGGATTTTATCCAGTGTGAATTAACTAGACGGTGAAAAGACATTGTTAAATATGAGAAATACAAGAACGGTAATTGTAATTTCATAAAGTTAAAACCATTAAAAAAATTAAATAATAAAAAAATAAATAATAAAAAATTATTATTATTATTTAAAAAAAAATAAACCTATAAAAATATTTGTGCTATTATTCCCAACAGGACTCCAGCTCCTCTTCATCATCCGACAGCAGCTCCTCATCCTCCTCAGACAGCGACGATGACAAGAAGAAGAGGAAAAAGAAAAAGAAGAAGAAAGTGAAGAAAGTAATGATTAGCTACCTGACCTTGAACATATTTCCTACAATTTCTTAGCAGTACTCTGAAGTACAAGCCTTTTCTTGTTTCTTAAGGATTCATCTTCCTCATCGAGTAGCTCTTCATCATCATCTGACAGTGATGATGACAAAAAGAAGAAGAAGAAGAAGAAGAAAAAGAAGAAGAAAGTAAAGGTCAGATTGATTTCCATACTTAAATGTAATATGTACATATATTACATTTCTATATGTGAAGTGTTATGTCATGTGAGGTAGAAATGTATATGAAATGTGTATCAGAAAGTGGAAATTCACACACACACACACACACACACACACACACGCCATACAAATATATAAATTTGCGTATATAAATAAAATACATATTGTTGACATATATGGTTGTTACATGTAAAATATCATCATCATCATCATATAGAATAGATATTATTAACATATGCAAATATGCAAATTTTACTGTGAGGCTTTTATGTGTGTTATAAACTTATATCTTCATCTACCCAGAGAACGTATGTATGTAAACATTATATATCGCCTTATAGATGTCATATATATATTTCCATTTGGGTTTATTTAGATTTACAGGTGCATGTGAAAAACACTGACTGAATAACTGCTCTGCTCTCGTTTCTTAAAGGATTCTTCTTCATCATCAAGTAGCTCCTCATCTTCTTCTGACAGCGATGATGAGAAGAAGAAGAAAAAGAAGAAGAAGAAGAAAAAGAAGAAGCATAAGAAAAAGGTAAAATATCTCTCTTTATTAAATATTCACACCGAGTACATGAGAAATACATGAACCCTGAACGTTTTTGACCTCTTGACCTCCATCCTCAGGAGTCCAGCTCCTCTTCATCATCCGACAGCAGCTCCTCCTCCTCCTCCTCCTCAGACAGCGACAATAAGAAGAAGAAGAACCAGAAGAAGAAAAGTGAAAAAGACAAGAAGGACAAGAAAAAGAAAGACAAGAAGAGTAAAAAGGTGATGTTCGACGTCAGTTCCTTCCATTTAAGACTCGTTTAAACCTGCAGTACCTGCATTACTGGTGCTTAGTGAATAAGATGCAAAGAAAATGTTTTATAAGTCAATAATTCAAAAATAAGCAATTTTACCAGTGTTGTTTTGGTATCATTAAGATGCTTTTATAGTTTTTACTAATGTTGAATTAGTTTTTATTTTTGTATTTTCATTTTAAATTTAGTTACATTTTTAGTAATTTCATTTTTTTGTCATTTTTATTCATTTATTCATTTTTAGTTTATTAGTTTTTTTTTAATGTCTGTATAATTTAGTGTATTTTGTTTGTAATATTTTATTTTACTTTATTTCATTGTAGATTTAATTTCAGGCAACAAAATAATTTTTATGGTTTTGTATGTATGTATGCATGTGTGATATATAATATATTTAATATATATATGCTGCACTGTTGTCAGACAACAATGTCAATGTCGTGCATGTCATCCATTTGTTGTGGTTTGATTTATATCTTTGTCTTTTGTCTGATGATTGTGTCTTGTTGCTTTTGTTTTAATCCCAGGACTCAGGAAAGTCTTCAGGATCAGAAAACGATGACGACAAGCATGTATGTATTTCTCAAGCATTATGTCAGCTCTTATTTTCTCTAAGATATAGAGGAAATTCACTTATCCTTGCTGACGTCTACCGTGTCTTGCCGTGTAACATGGTTGTGTAGTTCCCTTTCAGTCAGTCACGTTCGAAGTTACGTCATAGTGACTGACATAAATGAGATCTCGCCAGAAAGGCATTGCTCTTCTCAAACCTTAAAGGGCTCTTTTTCACTTTCTACCTGGGAATAAACTCCCAATTACCACCGAGCCAGAATAACATCTTTTGGAGTTCATCACCGGAAGAACCTTAAAAACCATCAGAACTTTCATCCGAGACTGCATCTGGACACTCGGTCAAGGACCAAGGCAATGCAAGTATCGTACATTTAACTAAACGAAACAGGGATTTAGTATAAGTTATAGACCCCGTTATAAATGGTGCTGATGGTGTCAGTGTTATCCAATATCTGGGCTGTCATCTCTGTCTAAGCCCTGTCCTATCTTCCATCCCAACTGGTGTGGGGGGGACTTGCCAGCTTCTGCAGGGCACTGGAGGGGGTCAGCAATAGTGGCGTTTTCATAGGGATCCCATTTACGTCAGTCACTATGATGTAGCGTCTCCGTTCCCTCCTTCAGGGAACGAGGGTTGCCTACATAACCAAGATGTTCTCTCACAGTAGTTAAACTGAACCTCTATTGTTATTTCTCTACAGAAGAAAGCCAAATCAGATGATAAGGATGGAGAAAACTCCTCACTGAAGACTGAAGGAGAGTCAGGGGGTTTGGGGTCATTCGGCACAAAAGATTTCAGCTGTGGAACTTGTGGCTCTCAGATTTCTTTATCTCAAGTTTATTCTAGCCTGCCTTCTGAAACCTTGAGCCGAGGGGAGAGCAGCAGCGCCTCCCGCAGGCCTCTGACTGCCATAGAGAGCCTGATGGGACATCCTCAAAGAAACACGCTGGAGACAGACAGAGTCACGACCAGCAAATACACCTCACACTTCACATCGTGAGAAACACTTACACAAAAGTACCATGGCAGTACCATGTGTTTGGGGGTTTAGAGTGCTGCAGTGATGACGTATGTTTGTGTGTTCGTATCAACCTGGTTTCCTTGGACAAAAACCCGTTAGGATTTTTCCATTAGCTTTTTGGATTATTGCAGAAAATAAGCTCTGCAATTAACAAAAGTTTATGATTCCTACATGATTCTTACATCATAAGTGTGACCCTGGAGCACAAAAGCAGTCATAAGCAGCACAGGTATATTTGTAGCAATAACCAACAATACATTGTATGGGTCAAAATTATACATTTTTCTTTCATGCCAAAAATCATTAGGATATTAAGTAAAGATCATGTTCATATATTTCGTGAATTTCCTACCGTAAATATATCAAAACTAGTAATATGCATTGCTACGAACTTCAGTTGGACAACTTTAAAGATGATTTTCTAAATATTTTGATTGTTTTTGCATCCTCAGATTCCATACTTTCAAAGAGTTGTACAGTATCTCAGCCAAATATTGTCCGATATATAAATATTGTCAATTTCAAATGGACCCTTATGGCTGGTTTTGTGGTCCAGGGTACAGTCAGCAGAGGTAAAATGCTAAACATAGGCTATACCCAGTTAACAAAAATGTGTTCTAAGAGCATTTTTCTAGCATTCCCATAGTTACAAAAGCGTTATTTTTTATTCTGACTGTCTCTAAACGTTCAAAATGTTCAGTTCTTTAAATGCTTTTTTAAAAGTTTTTTTTTTTTCAAACATTAAGTGAACATTCCATTGTATCATTTTGCAAACATTATGGAAATGTTACTTTTGAATGTTCTCTGAACATTCCGAAACAAATAGTTACATTTAAAAAGCATTATATGAACGTCCAACTAAAATGTTTCAGAAACAAAAACAGTTGCATGAATGTAGAAACAATGCTTAGAATTTTTTTTTTCTGCAATTCGGCAATCTCCACTGTTATTTACAAAATTATTTACAAAAAAATGTATGAAACGTTTTATTTATCATTTGGAATATATATTTAACCATCTGATACAATCTCTGTACCATGGTATGGCCACAGTACTTTTTTTGTTATGGTCTTACGAAGATTGACTTCAAGACGTGAATGCTTATGATCAGTGTGTGTTTGTTTTTGTCTGTGATAGAGGGAATAGAATGCAGTATTAAACCCACATTGTTGTTTATTGGATAATCACTGCTATTATCATTTATGTTTTTATGAGATTTTTAGATGCAGCACATTATATTTGAACCCAATAGCTGTATCTTGCTTGATTCAGGGAATATTTTGATTGTGAATGATACTATTAAAAAGCCTGTGAACAAATCACATGCAGTTTGTGTGAAAATGATTCACATGAGCGTTTTCTGTCGTTATGTGCTGGAATAATCAGAACCAGAGCATTTGTGGAGCAAAAGGCATGAATAGAAACCACACCTAGATACTTTCCTGAAGAGCCTCGGGCTGGGGCTGTTTTTAGAGAAGTTCATTTAGTTCCTGTCAAGGAGATCTAATCTTTCTGGAGGATTTTACATAGGGTGGAAACACAAGATGTCACTGAATAAAATCAGAGGGATCTGTGCTTGCTTATTTCAGTAGGTTCCAATTGTCTTTTTTTCAACATTTAAGCATTTGGCAGACACTTTTTGCCAAAGACTTACAGTGCATTCATTTTATACACTCAATATTTATCATATTAATCACACATGAGTACATTGCACTGAAACAGCTAAAGATTTATTTAAAAACTCTCACCAATGGATCCTTTGCAGTGAATGGGCGCCGTCAGAATGAGAGTCCAAAACAACACACTATATATATATAAAAACAACACACTATATATATATATATTATATATAGCAATATATATTTAACATCACAATATAATCCACACCACTCCAGTCCATCAGTTAACATCTTGAGAAGACAAAAGAAACAAAAAGTTGCTGTTTGGACTCTAATTCTGACGGCACCCATTCACTGCAGAGCATCTATTGCTGAGACACTGATGCGATGCTGCAGCCGGTAGTGAGTCAGAGATCAAGAATGACCAGAGATACACCTGGACACCTGCTTTTGGGCAAAAACAGCTCGTCATTATAAGCGTTTTAACAAAAGCATTGTACTAAAGCAGGACCACCCATACGAGACACACCCAACACTCCTGCAAACTGACATCTGGGTGCCAAAACTGAGCTGAGGTGGGGGAAGTGGTTCATAAACTGGTTTTGTTAGATAATCCAGAATTTATGTCTCGCAATTCTGACTTTTTTTTTTTCTGAGAGGGGAAAAAGTTTGAATCATTCATTCATTCATTCATTCATTCATTCATTCATTCATTTTTATGACCCAGAGTGATAGTGTGCTATTTTTTTGAAAGATATATTGTTCTGAAAAGTTGTTAAATGTGTTTACACTATAAATTAAAATACGAAATTAAATCACACCACAATTCATAATTAATAAACACAAGCTATTCCTTACTTAGTCAGCTATCGACGTCTCTTAGCCAACGTCTCTTAGACTACTGGTTTTTAATTAATATTCATGAGCCAAGCCATCGCTGCGTACAGTAAAGAGTTTCGCTAATTTGAATGTCTGTCTTTCAGCCAATCAGCTAAAGCGAATCTTACGTCACGTTCATTCATATTAATGAGGCACAAACAGCAACTGTTTTGACGCTCTGGGCGGATCCCGGTAGAAACACTGATGTTGATGATAAATACTGCTGTATCTCGATCAGATCACATTCACGGCTTCATCATGGACTTCGATCTGGACTCAGGTAAACACATACAGAACCCGTCAATCAATAAACACACACTGGCTGATTTTTAAGAGAAACTAAGTTTTATTCCTGTTTTTGAGCAGCTGTTGGAGATGATGAGGTGAAGAAGCAGGAGGGCAGAGAGGTGGAGGGCATCTTTGGGTTTGGAAAAAAGGATAAAGACAAAGAAGATAAAGATAAAGAGTGTAAGGGCAAGGACAAAGATAGTGACAAGCCAAAGGTAAGATGAAACTGAAAGTTGAGTCAATGAAAGTTTTCTAACACACAGAAAAATCTAAATCACTGTTATATAACATCAACATTTGTGATATACTTAGAGTGTTATTGTCAGCTCTGTTATATTGATTTTATACTAAAAACGTGTCTTTTTTATACACATAAAGATGAAAAGTAGGCCTCAGATTTTGTATATATAAAAGGGTTATTATTGATAACTAAAACCATAAAAAAAATGTGGTTAGTTGAAATAAAACATTAAATGCTTATTTTATTTCAGGTAGTTGCCAAAATAACATTTTTCATTTTAAATTAGTTTTATTTGACTTACAGAAGCTAAACCTGAAATAAATCTAAATAAAATTAAAAATGATTAAAAAAAACATTAAAATGATTAAAACTTCTAAAAAAAAAAAAGTCTTACAAACAAAATATATAAATAATAAAAAAATAATAATTATAAATAAATAAATAAAATCTATTAATAAAAACTGTACTAGTATCTCAATGATACTAAAATAACACTAAAAAAAGTGTTTATAATGTCATCTGACAGCTAATAATCAGAATTTCCTATTAAATCCAAATGTTTTTTTTGTTTTTGTTTTTTAACCCCTTCCACTCCAAACCCTTTTCATTTAAAGCCAATTTCCTGATGTGTTTATAATCAGATTACAGAAGTAACGTGTGTGGCAAACAGTGTTTTGTGTTGAGTTCAACTCGCAAGCCTCCTTTCGAGAGCTCAAAAATGTTGTTCAGCCCTTGAGGGTTAATAATGACGTAAAATAAGAGATGTTACTACATGCTGGAGTATAGAATGTGATGCATTATACTGTTTTATGCATGCTTTTTCAGAGTGATTGCAAAGAAGCGGATAAAGACAAGGACAAGTGCAAAGACAAAAAGAAGGACAAATGCAAAGACAAAGAGAAGGACAAGTGCAAAGACAAGGAAAAGAAGAAGGATAAAGAGCACAAAAAGGGGCACGGACACAGCCATGAACACGGACATGGACACGGTCATGGACATGGACGTGGTCGGGGACATGGACGCGGACACAGGTCGTCCTCTTCATCCAGTGATGAGGTAAGTTTGTGCTTTTACTATGATTTTATAAACACTTAATTAAAACAAGCCTAAATTAATTTGGTTTTGTGGGACACAGAAGGAGATCTTAAGCATATCAACTTTTTTATGGTGATTTTTGGTGCAGTTTGGTATTATCAGATTGTCTATGAGCAGTCAATGTTTGAGTTAAGAATAGGTTACTAATGTTTTAATTACATTTGTTAACTGGATAAATGGCATGATAATGGCATCTCATAAAACCGGCCGATCTTTAGGTGTGGTGCACACTTACAGTCGTAAAGATGCTCTATCTGGAGCACATGCTGCGTTCTTCAGTTTTGCTTAACTACAGTGCAAAACAAAAGACTCAAATGAATCATTCTGATGATCTGATTGGATGAGCCACGTTTGATGCTATTCTACATAAAGTTTCTACCTCATTACTTACTGTAGTATTTTCACTTTCGACATGTTTCATGTTCTTCATTCTTACATGCAAAACAAACCTGGGCATCTTAAAATGTGTCAAACTACTTTAAAAACACCTGGTTAAAGTCGAGCGCCTTCATAGACTGACTTTCATAGAGTGCTGGATGGATCCGCCCCTTTAATGCAGACAAACCGGTTTACTTGTTGAAAAGAGGACAAAAAAAAAAAAATGCTCAAAAGATTTTCCAGAAACCAAATGCATGAGATTCGACCAAAAATGTTTATGTTTTGTTTAGTTTTTTTCATAGAAAACTGAAAGTTAACATTATTCTCTCTGTGTTTGCAGGACTAAAGCTGAAGACTGAAGACATAAGGGGGCCGGGGCAAGTTGTCACATGGGGAAAATGTTTAGAGTTACTGTGAGGTTTTTAGTCAAAAAATCCAATTGCACAATTGCTTGTTTTCTCTAGCAGTGGTTTTATATTTTGGTTTCAAATATCTAGTTGCAACATTTGTCTTAAATTAGCACAATATTTTGGGAATTTTGTCCTACAAACTAAAATTCCAGTGCTATTATATTTTTATATATTGGTGCGAGTTGTTACGTGAGTTCTTTGATGTACTTTATGTACAGTATCTATGAAAATCTCCTGTTATTTTTACATTTTTTGCAGTTTGTTTTAGTGTTAAAGACATTATATAGCCTACAATACATTTGAAATATTATATTGTGGAAAATGGATCAATTTTATGTATGTTAGTATATCATATTACAAAAAAATGTTTGTTTTCTCAAAACAATTCCCATTCATGCTATTTATCCCATATATAGTGACAACATGGTACTAAAGGTCATCATAATGAACTGTAGGCTATATTTATTGGATAATAATGATAGACATGTCCAATAGTTGTTTCAGTTTTGTGACTTGAAAAAGTGACTTGTGACTTTTCAAAATAAATATGAGAAATTAATTGGTGTAAAAAGTCGCCCTGGACTCCTTTATTATATATATATATATATATATATATATATATATATATATATATAGCCTACTGTGTGTGTGTGCAAAACCAGTAATAAATAGGCCTAGCACAAGTATATTTGTAGCAATAGCCAAAAATACATTGTGTGAATCAAAATTATCGATTTTTCTTTTATGCCAAAAAATCATCAGGATATTAAGCAAAGATCATGTTCCATTTAGATATTTTATAAATTTCCTACCTTAAATATATCACAACTTAATTTTTACCATACATCAATGGAAAGCTTATTTATTTAGCTTTCAGATTATCTATAAGTCTCAATTTAAAAAAAAGAAAGAAAAAAGATCACTTTATAACTGGTTTTGTGGCCCAGGGTCACACACACATGCGCGCGCGTTTTGTGTGTTGTGTGTGTGTGTGTGTGTGTGTGTGTGTGTGTGTGTGTGTGTGTGTGTGTGTGTGTGTGTGTGTGTGTGTGTGTGTGTGTAGTATATATGGGCGTGGGTGTGTTGTTATTGAAGTAGGAGTGGAGAACAAATACTTCCGTGAATGCACACCTGAATAAATCACCTGAGCGCAAAATTATATTGCGCGGCTGTCCAGTCACATAACCTTATTAATATTCATGAGCCAAGCCTTGCGCTTATTCGCCGATTAACTGTCTCTTACGTACTTGCGGCTGCCGTTCAGCGAATCAAATAATCCGACTGGGCGGACGTCAGAATACGTAATTAATATTCATGAGACAAGCACTTGTAGACCTCGGCCGAAAACACAGATCTTCACAAACATCGATTAAAGAGTTTGATAACTACAACGGTGCATCATGGCAGGTAAACCGCTGCAAAGCTAATTTAACACTTTGTTTCTTAGTTTGTTTTTTCTGAATGAAGAAACATCAGTTGAATTATAAACGAATGCGTTTTTATTCACTTTTTCTCTTTCTCCAGATGAAAAGGTGAAGAAGTCAGAGGGCAAACAAGTGGAGGGAATCTTTGGGTTTGGAAAGAAGGATAAAGACAAAGACAAGAGTAAAGACAAGGTAAACATATTTATTCATAATAATCTAATCAGAAACAACCATCAAAGTTACAATAGCCACTAGAGGCATTCGTGTTGTGACTTTATTATTGTCATAATGAGTTATAGATGTCAGAAATCAGTTTATTCTATTATAAAAAACATTAACATGTGATCAATATTGATAATAAGAGAAATAAAAAAAAAAATAAAAAAACATCTATGTTATACTTGACCAGATGAATGGGAAGTATTGATTGTGACTGTGTGGAAAACATCAGATAGTCCTGTATAACTTTGCATATGGAAATAATGTTGATAATGTTGCAGATATTGAATTTTAATAATCTCTCTCAGGACAGCTGCCAGTCTGAGATGTCTAAAAGTTTCTTAAAAACATCTTCAGTTTAAGGTTTTAAGTGCATGTCACTTAGCAGCCCATCCATGAAATGTACACTTAAATACACTTGATAAAATTACAATATAGTTATTTTAAATAAAGGAACAAACTATTTGATATATCCCGCTCCAACTTCCTGTTTAAATAGGAAATTCGAGTGTTCATCACAGAAATAGATGTGACTGTCTGCTGTTCAGTGGAATATGATGTTTTCCTTTTTTTCAGAGTGATTCTAAGGATAAGCACAAAGAACACAAAGATAAAGGACACAAAGATAAAGAACATAAAGACAAAGACAAAAAGAAGAAAGGCAAGGAGCACAAGAAGAAGGATGGTGGTGGCAAGTCCTCTTCCTCCAGTGATTCGGTAATTATTTTTAATGCACATACTGTATTAATGCACAGGTACAGTTTGAAGGTATCAATACGAGGAGCAAAGTTTAAATTGGGAGTGAGTTATTTTGCTTTTATTAGCATTAATTATGTGTGTGAACCCAGCAGATAGACACAATGACCAAAGGCAGCAGGGTTGGGCTCCATAAAGTCCGTGATAGTGGCGTCTCGTAAAACCGGCTGATCTCGAGGTGCGGTCCAGCTGTACGGCTGTAAAGCGTTTTAGATGGGCAGAGGCTTGATTCTTCAGGGTCTCCTGGAAACTTCAGCTGTGACTTCTTGCCGTCCCACGCAGCATTCCTGCAGTTAGACGTCACTTATCACACTGATATCACACATTTAGAGACACACCCGCGGAGGAATTTACAAAATAACCGCTTTATTTAGACACAGATGGGATCTTTGTGTAAACACACTGAACAATACGCTTGAACGTCGCTCTAAGCAAAACAATAACCTGTTTAGTGAGTATAGATGAGGTCAGTGGAGGGAAACGAATCCTGGTTACCATAGAAACACTTACACTTCTATAGGGAAAGTAGTTCAAAGAGAATTTAAATAGGTAGCTGATACATTATTTTAAATAACAATGTATCAACTATAAAATACTTTCAACTATAAACATTTTAAATAAATAAAAAAAGTAAAATAATAAATACAATTATTTTTAATACACTAAAATAAATTAAACATTACCTATATATATATATATATATATATACATATTATAAACCAAAAATAATAAACTAAATAAAAAAAATTAATTACATTTAAAAACTATATATATATATATATATTACACACACACACACACACTACTAGTCTTATGTTAACATTAACGCATACCATTTAATTTTTTATTAATATACTTTAGAAACTGTGTGCATTTTAGTATATATTCCCCCATAGCCTTTCATAATAAGTGTATTTACTGTAAAGTCATATTAGGCATGTTTACTTGCAACACTATTAAGATATCTGAGCAGCGGTGCTGGAGATGCAGAATGAATGGTAATGTAGCAGTGGAGGGATTTCAGGATGGGTGCAGTGTTTGATCTTTCGTGTGCCGTGGTGTTCAGGATCATTTGTAGTCAACTCATGGCAAGTGTTACAGCAGAGCGAGAGCTGGTGATAAAAGCACATATCTATCACACAGTGTCTGCAGAGGAATGAATGTGTGCACTTTAATAGTCTCTCAGAGGCGATAACAGCCTCACACGGCCCTTACGACTCTAATACAGAGGGTTTCAGACTTGAAATTCAGTGCAAGAGTTTGACTTGGGGCATGCTTTCTCTCTTCTGGATATTTTATTTTATTTTATTATTTATCCTTGAAGCAATAATTACCTCCTCAAAAACCTAAATTCGGTCTATTTTATTTATTTTTTACATGTTTTGTCATTTAATTTAAATATTATTATTTTTATTTTTTTCCATAAAGCAACAATTAACTCCTCAAAATGCAAATTTTGTCTATTTTGTTTATTTTATTATATTTTATTTATCCTTTAAAGCAATAATTAACTCCTCAGAAATGTAAAATCTGTCATTTTACTCATCCTCATGTCATTCCAAACCCATATGATTTTTTGGTTCTCTTTTGTCAAATGACTGATCACAACACCTCAAGGTTGCAAAATCACAATATAAATCACCATTCACTTCCTTCCTATAAGGCTGATATGCCTTACATCTGCTTTTTTTTGTGCCACTGAAGAAAGAAAACCATACGGGTTTGGAATGACACAAGGTTGCGTAAATTAGATTTATTTTTGAATTACTATCATTAATGGATATTTTTTTAATGAAATAATATCCAAAACAATCCATTGCACCAGAGCTTCCATAATAAAGGATTAGGTTTAGTTTAATGGTTCTTTTAAAAATCTGAAGGTTAACATTTGTCTTTCTTTCTGTGTTTTTGTGTAGGACTGAAGCAAGACTGAAGATCCATCCGATACCTCCAGAAACATAATGTAAAATCTTTATTACATGATTTTTATAGATAAACACAATATTATTAAATGCATAGGGAGTAATCAATAGCTTGAAGTTTTTGAGCTGTAATCCCAAACTTCCACAAGGTGGCGCTACTTTCATGCCAAATTTTCAATGAAACGCTGTAATAAAGAGACTTGTGAGATATTGTGTGTAAAATTGTTTTCTGGTTTAATAAATTCTGATGTTTGAAATAGTTTTTTGTCTTATATTAACTTTCAGTGGTTGCCGGTTAGTGAACTATTAATGTTCTGTTAAATCTTAGCCAGTTTGATGTACAAATGTAGGCCATATTTGATCAATTTATGTGTGTAATAATCAAATTAAAGCATTCAGCACATATTAATTGATATATATTATAAAAATAAGGCTTTATCTAGTAGCTTAGTGTATAAGAAATAGGTTAAAGAGTGTTAGGTTATCCCACATCCTCTGATTTTCACCATGAAAATGGAAAGAGTCAGTTGTCAACACGACAATATCTTTGTCTAAACAGCATGCTTATGCAAATGCATGGTTGATTTCGAAGGTTTCCGCACAGATCTGTCTTGTTTGAGCACGATTTGTTTGCTTATTCATCTATGTTTGAGTACGGCACAGATAATTCATCTGAACAGCAGGGACGAAACGCGGCTGCTTCCAAACACTGTTTTGGACGTTCTTTGCTGGGCTGAAGACAACTGTATGCCAGAGATAAGAGAACAGGGCGATTGTTGCCCAGAGGCGGAAGAGAGGGATATTTCTCTCTGTCCATCAGACTGAGACAGTCTTTCTCTCTTATTCTGTGCCAAACGCCTGCAGGATAGATGCAAAGCACCGTGTTGCATTTTTTTTCAGCCACACCCTGTCAATCTTTCACATGCATATTTCATCAAACACACTGAAGATGCTGAAAGTTTAATCGGAGGAAAAGTTGGCTTGTTTCGGCGGTTGGAGATGTTCGGTGCGGTCGGGGTCAGAGATCTGAACATCAGCAGAAACTCAGCAGCATCTGCTGCTCTGCACATTTCTCACAGAAGATGGATGTGAATGCAGAGGAGTTTGTCTCAGAGGTGTGTGAGGGTTACTTAGCTGTACTTTGAGGACAAATTGGTCCCAGAAGTAACTAAATCAGACAAAACTGGATTGCGGTCGGGTTAAATCCTGTCCAGGGAAAATGTTTAAATTGCACATCAAATAAATTGTTGCTTTTGTGTTCTTTATGGTTAACGCTCAGTATTATATTGCAAGTTAGGTTTGTGTGTATGGAGGACCAAACCTGAAATAATCACATTGAAAATAAATAATTGTACTATAACAATAGGAAAATAAATGAGTAAATGATAAAACGCAAATAAAATAGTTTTAATTTAAATTTACTCATTAATTATCTTTCTTTTCCTTTATTATTTGCTGTATCTACTTTTAGATTTATTTGCAGTATTTTAATTATTTTTTTCAGTTTGCTTTTTATTTATATGTTCATTACTTGTTTTTGTTTTTATTACTTATTTTTCCTTTATTTTCTGTATTTATTTTATATTTTATTTGCATCGTTTTTTAACTTATTTATATATATATATATAATAATATAAATATTTTTTAAATAATATAAATGATAATAACACTAAATAAGTGTTAACTAAATAACTAAAACATAATCAATAGCAATATTGAAATTAAAAGTTTTAAGTCAAGATTTAAAAACACTCAGTTTATTCATTGTTATATTTATTTATTTCCATATGAATCTATTTCTATATTTATTTTATTATACATACCTGTGTATGTGTATGTGTATATAAAATGGTATTCGAGTAGCTACAGTCCTGCATGTAACATGCGTTTGGTTATAAGTCAGATGGGTGATAGAGGTGTTTTACTGATTCTCTCTCTAAACAGGTTTATTGATCAGTTAGTTTATTGATTTCTTTGACAGCCTAATTGCGAGCTCAGAGTGTAATGACTGTACATTACTGTACACCAAAATAATTTTAATGAGCTACAGGCATAAATTAAGACAATTTTACAACGTTTCCTCACAAATACAGTAAAACTTGTTAAAATAGATGTTTGTATGGTGTACAAAATGTAATATGTGACCCTGGAGCACAAAAGTCGCTGGGGTATATTTGTAGCAATAGCCAACGACACATTGTATGGGTTAAAATTATCCATTTTTCTTTTATGCCAAAAATCATTAGGATATTAAGTAAAGATCATGTTCCATGAAGATATTTTGTAAATTCCTACTGTAAAAATATCAAAACTCATTTTTGATTAGTAATATGCATTGCTAAGAACTTCATTTGAACAACTTTAAAGGTGATTTTCTCAATATTTAGATTTTTTTGCTCCCTCAGATTCCAGATTTTCAAATAGTTGTATCTCAGACAAATATTGTTCTATCCTAACAAACCATACATCAATGGAAAGATTATTTATTCAGCTTTCGGGTGGTGTACAAATCTCAATTTCATAAAATTGTACCTTATGACTGGTTTTGTGGTCCAAGGTCACATATAATATAATATAATATAATATAATATAATATAATATTTTAAAGCATTTAAAAAAATGTTAATATAATATAAAATATATATATATATATATATATATTTAAAACGTAAACCTCTTCAAAGGACACTTTAAAAGTTCCTCAATACTGAAAATGGTTTAAATAATGCCACAATTAAATTTTTACAATGTTAAACTGTTTATGTCTGTTCAAAAATGTAAATACGTTCATTTAAAAGCACTAAAAGTCATCCAATAGACTGAGACAATCTTCTGTCTCTGTATCTGTTCTCGCTCGCATCATTCCTGCGCGCACCTGACGCGCGGTCACACTGGGGCGCGGCGCCGCCGTGCGTGCGCGCTGCCACCTTTTCGCGCCAGAGGAGGGCACAGTTACCTCGCGCTTCGAATGGCGTCAGCGGTCTCTAGGCAACAGGCCAGTAGTCAGTCAGTCAGTCAGTCAGTCAGATTTCTCAATCAGAGCGGAGAGCGGCGGCAGCGGAGTCGGTCATGGCCCTCTCAAGGATCCGGTGCACATTTTCCCGGTTCACCGTGAACGGCATGTGAACACAGCTCGGTGTCGTGCTGAAGAACAGAACCGGACACCCCGGTACCGACCGAACCGGACGCGTTAATGCGGATCCCGACGCGAAGGTGTTCTCTGAGGGAATTTTACGCGCCGGTTTAATTTGACTAACGTTAGTTGTAGTTCTTAGTTTCACATGTCATCGTTGAAATATTTTAAAAATGCTTTAGATTTTATCCGTGATTTTGATTTTAAGAGACAATTACTTTCCCACCACCAAACTGTGGAGAAAATCTGACTGACTTTGAACTTCATACTTCATAACACGACGACTTTCCCTCAGAAAAATGCTGAAATTTCATAATTCTGATCTATGGATTGCTTGGCTGGTCTTCTTTTGTGTGAATGGTAAGTTTTATTATTATTATCATTTATGTACAGCTCCTACGCTTGCTTTTTATTTGCTTTTCACTTCTTATTTATGGCGCAAATTGTTTTGTGTACTAGTTGCTGATGACACCGTGCGCTCGCGTGACGTCACAAAACCCTATATTTACAAGGAATGTAAACAAGGTTTTGGGAGTAGTTGAAGATTTGAGGTGTTAGAGAAAGTTTGACAACTGTCATGCGAAGACGTGCCCTTTTTGTGTATGTCTGTGTATGTGTATTTGTGTTACACACCAAAAATCCTACAAATGTAATGAAATGACTTGTTTTCAGTATACACACATATACATACACACTGCTGGGTTTGATTGCTTGTGTGTTTTTGGCGTGCAAAGTGCAGCTGTTGTGTGTGTGATCTGAACAACACAAAGCTTGATGCTGTGAAATCGTGAGTGGGTCATGATCATGGATGGGAAGTGGATTCATGGGGCCGAGGACTGACGGACGGGCCAGACGGCGCAGGTCTGAGAGCCGTAATCCAACCAGATTATGAAGAGCACTGCTCCACGTGATGCTTGTGACAGTCAGATGCACGCATGCACACACACACACTTACACACTTACACACTTTCATTGTACCATCCTCTGGGAGATTCGGGTGATATTTGTTTGCACATGTTGGTCCACACAAGGGACTGGCATATGCAGGTAACTCCAGTCTGGGATTGTATATTCATCCACTATCATCTAGATCAGCATATTGGAATGCATCTGCTAACTGGAAAAAGTGGCATTTTTGTTTCCTTGGGTTGTTTGGAATTTCAAAAGCTTCTGTAAACCCTGTCTGAAATCTATTTTTCAGCATAGATTCAGAGTAGAGTTCATGCAAAACATTGTCCGTGTCTTAATATGCATTCATCCCTACCGTATAGTATTGCAGTAAGCAACTACTTTTGCATGCAAGTACACATTATAGTAAAAGTGAACACGTTAATTCTGCCATTTATGGTATCTTTACACAGTTAAGGCTGCTCAATGCCTGCTCAAAATTCAGTGTAAAGGTGCAATGCTGCATAAAAACCAGACTAAATTATTCCTGCTCTGAAACAAGTATTAAAGCATAGAGTTGTAATTGTTGTGGAAATCCATTTATGCCACTTTCTGGGAAGCATTAGACAGTCTGCGTTAAGACATCTAAATGCCACTTCAGAAGCGCTTCTGTGCCGTCTTGGCAGTGTAAATTTGGCATTTAAGTTCACAATCATTTTTGCACAATGAAACTTCCTTTTAAAATCAATCCCTTTAAAAATAAACTTGACAGATTGTTTTCTCAAGGATAGGAGCAAAGTAGAATTAGGTTGTTTTTGTTTATTTTTCACATTGACTTTGTTGTCGAATAGGTTTCCCAAACCTTTTGTTTGTACTTACTGTATAGTGAATATTTTGAACTTCCAGAAAATTGCACACAAACACAATTAGATGCTATTAAAGAGAATATAGTAATATATATAATAAAGAGATATGCCGGTAATAATATTGCACAATAGACTTTAAGAGAAAGTAATGTTAAATACAAACATTTCACATATACAGTAATTGTTGGGCAGTGTGTATTGACAGTATTGATTATTTTCCTTACCAATTTGAGTGCAGATCAGTGTTATTTTAGTATCATTGAGGTTGTGTTATAGTTTTTCATAATATTTAGAAATAGTTTTTTTTTTACATTTTAATTTTAGTTAAAGTTTTAGTAATTTAATTATGTGTTTGAATGATTTTTATTAGTTTTTTTTATTCATTCATTTTTTATTTAGTTTTTAAAAAAAAATAATTTCAGTTAGTTATTTTAGTGCATCAAGTTAAATGAGAAATGTTGCTTTGGCAAAGGATTTAATATTTTATTTTATTTCAGTTAAAGTTTATTTTACATCAAGTAATGAAAAGTTTTTTTTTTTTTTTTTGTACGGTTTTAGTTTTAACTACAATGAGCATCACCCTGGAGATGATGCTTAGTCTTGCAAAAATGAAATGTACAACTTTTTTTGTACCATATACTTTGGCATTGGCCTAATTCAATCTCCACGTAACATAGTTTCTCTCTCCGTCTGTCTGTAAAGCGTGTTGACGTTAAGCTGATGAGATAACAGCCCTGGATGTGTACGTCTATTCAGACATGTCTCATTAATACATGCATGTTAGTGATAGCATTTGCTGGTACATCCTTGTAGGGACTCCACTGAACAAATACACAGCGCTGTCATCTCCAGCGCAGGATCCATTTACTGAGCACTTCCAGGTGTTTAGTTCTGTTCAGGAGTGGTTCCCTGAGCGAGATTCACTTTAAATGCGGTTGTAAAGTGTCATGAGAGCCGGAGCAATGGGTCGGGCTCTGGCGAAACCCTGTGGTTTTGTCCCACAGAGGCCTGTGTGCGCAGTGTTATGGATGTTGTCGGAAACTGGGGCGTCTTCCAGAGCTCGCTGCGTTTCCTGCGCCGCTGTCACTGTCAGTTTAGAGACATGTCCCTGCACATGATCACCGGATCTTCGGTCATTAATTTTGCATCTTCTGCCATTAGGAAATGGCCAGGCAGCACGAAGGGCCACGGAGAGGCACCTTGGGGGCATGTGAGGAAAAATGGGCATGCAAGTCTGAACTTTAAAAAGAAAAGTAGATAGATCGATGGAGACAGAGTTATGCACTGCCACTGACCAAGTCATCATCTGAGGCCTGAGCTGAAATGAATGATTTGTTACAGTGTTTTGAAGGAACAGAGAGAGAGGGATGGAGGTTTCTCTGTGCTTGAGTTCTAATCATTGTATTGCTCTGCCTCAGGCTTCAGGAACCACACCAGCGAACAGATCAATTCTGCCAATTAAAGTTCATCCGAAGCAGTGTTGCACTTTTTGACCCTGCACTGAATGCAACTTCGCTTCAAACCAAACCGAATTAACATAAAAATGGATTTCTTGTATAAAGTTTGCAGATAGTTTTCTCATGGATAGGAACAAAGTTGAATAAGTTGAATTTTTCCCCACAATTATTTTGTCTGATTTTAGTTTAATATCTGCTTTTATAAAATCTATCAGCATTTTTTTTTCTTTTTTTTTCTTTTTTCTTTTTTTTCCAGGCCGCCTGAAAAGTCATGTATAAATTATTTTGGAAATTTACATGGCAAATATAGCTTAATATGGTTTTTGCTCAACTCATTCTGAGTGCAGTTTCTGTATAATAATTTTTCTTAAATCCTCATTAAGTTGAAGTAAATTAAAGCTAGTTACTGGAAAAGCTTGTTGGTCCAGCAATGTGGGAACCCTGGTTAGAGCCCTTGTTATTTTAGTATGATTTATATAGTTATAGTATTTATTAATATTTTGAGTTGGCTTTTATTTTATATTTTCAGTTTTAGTTTAAGTGATTTTGTTATGTGCAGTTTTCAGTTTTATTATTAATTAAATAATTAATTATTATTATATATTATTGTTTTTTATTTAATTAAATTCAGTTTTAATAATTTTAGTACTTAAATAGTACTTCATTTTTAACTTTGAAGTTTAATTTTGTAATCAAATATTTTATTTTCAGTTTTATTTCAATTAATAAAAATTATGTTAAGTTTTAGTGAACGAAAACAACACTCGTTAGAGCATGTCTTGATTAGGAATTATTTAAATATGCAATGATCTCATCAACATAATCCTGTGATTTCTTTCTTGAGTTACTTTTTTGCAAATATGGCCATACATTAAAAAAAAAAAAAAAAACATTTTGTGAACTTACCCCTTCCGCTTTTGTGTTTAAAGAATTGAGGGTCAGAATGATGATGATGATGATGATGATGCCAATATGAGTGCTTTTTCCCTTGATTTCCTTTTTCCCGTTGAAAAGCGGAGCAGCTGGAATGTGCAGAGGACAGATGGAAGTTTCCACCTCGATTATCTTCAGCTAAAAATATCCACTCAAAAATTAAACGACCATTGGGACTGCTAGCAAAGTGCCTGAGAGAGAAAGAGACGGGATAGGACGACTGCCATCCATGGGTTTAGGGACGAGGAATGAATAAATTATATGAGATTTTTGAGCGAGATGGAGAGTCACCTTCAAGAGATGTGAGGTCAGAAGCGGGCTAGAGGTCTAACCACAACACATCTCACCAGATTCCTGCTAAAACACCGCTGGCTAGATCAGTGCTTCTTCAACTGGTGGTTCATGACCCAAAAAAGAGAGCAGGGAAAGATCATGTTAAATGCATGTACTAAAACCATTAAGACCGCCAAATAAATAAGATATAAATACCAGTTTTTAACCCTCCTGTGTGTCAATTTGACCCACACTTGATTGCTTGAAATACTGGTTAAAATATTTATTTTTATAAAATAAATTTATTTTTGAAATTTGGTGGATGTTTATCATTTAGGGTCGTGAATGTGCATGCAAAGTTTCAACACAGATGTCTTTTGGAAAAGCTGTACAAATTTTTGTACTTTTTGTGTTGATGCTACAGTGGCCGAGAGAGCTCAACGCGCTGCAGCCTCAGAAAACACATGCAAATAGAAAAAGCACCAGCAAATCAAGAAAACATCATCAGTTTGACAGCAGGTGCTGCAAGTGCTCACAACACAAACAAATAAAGAATTTCATTTGCAGTACGTTTCTTTATTTGATTGTGTTGTGAGCGTTTGCAGCGCGTGTGTTGTCAAATTGATGAAGTTGTTTTCTTAATTTGCAGGTGTTTTTTTTCTATTTGCAGCACGTTGAGCTCTCTCCGCCACCATATGATTCTCCTGTTGACCACCATTGGTTTCAATGCAATTTGCCAAAAATCAACACTTTGCAAAATACTAAAGAGTCATCCTTTATTGTAACTTGTCAAACACTAAAATATTAAAATACGTTACGTAGATTCTATTAATACTTGTTATTACTTGCACCTCAGTATGCAAAAAGTTACTATAAGTAGTCAGTCATGATGAAAATATATATATATATATATATATATATATATATATATATATATATATTATAATATATATTCCATATCAAATCGCGAAAGAAACTACGAGCATGCAATGTCGTGATCAGTTAAGCCATGAAGTTACCAAAAAGGCGATTAAAGCTGCCATAAAACTGTGCATGCATGTAATATGTTATATATGAGTTACATTAAGAACATGTCTCTGAAATGGTTTTCAAAACTGTCCTGGAGCATCCCAGCACTCTCTCCTTCATCTAACACACTCGATTCAACTCATCAGCTCATTAAAAGACTGAAATGGGTCCGACCTGAAATGGGTCAGAAAAGGTAGAGTTGAGAGAAAATACGATGTGCGTCAGATCCGGCTCATGTTCAGTAGCGGCAGCTCTTAAAGAAATAGAAGCTAAAACAACCTAATAACCAACTGCTGTGATGTCTGTCCATCAAAAATAAAATAAAAAAGAGGAAATCAATAACTTTTATAGTTTTAAGGATTCATCTGTATTTAGTTTAGAGTTTGATGACTTTATTCAATTTCTGTATATTTCTGCTGAGGGGTACAGGTAGATAAATATGACATTTATTATAATGGGTTTATGTGAAGATTGTTTTAAGTTCACTTAAATTAGAAGTTTTTTTTAATCGAAGAAATGTTAAAATTGATAGCTCTTAATTATAATGTAAAGCTGAATGGCTATAATCAATGGTTAAATATTAGGGGGAAACATTTTTATAGGGAAATCAGTATTAATTGGTATCAGTGATACTGGCCTTCAGTCGTAAAAATAAAGATGCCGTTAAACAAATATTAAAAATATACTGTCTTTATGTTGTTTATACATTAATTTGAAGGTTGAATGTGAAATTATTGCAATATAAAAGTATATTTAAAAATTGTAATGTTAGGTGGGATTAATCACCATTGATGTCTGAAAAAAAAAATTTAATCGATTGACAGCACTAATATATATATATATAAATATATAGTGTGTCTGTTATTTTATATTTTTTAGTTTCTGACAAGCTACAATACAGGATTTCTATTTTTGGCACATTGCATGGAAACTAATGTACTTTAGGTCAATTTGACCCATAAAACTTTTGAACACAACAGGAGGGTAATGCAGTGAATGATTAATAAACGTAATGGCACATACTCTGTCTAGAGGTAAGTTTCACAAAGAAATGGCTGTAAATGAATTGACTTTCAAGTGGAGTATCTCTCTGGAGATGATATCCTCCCTAAAACACTTCTCTATTCAATAGTGTCTTTTAAAGAAGAATGTTCTTTCAGGAACTGGGCCGATCAGAGACTCACTGAGCTGTTCAAAGCAGCAGATATTCAGTGATTCCAGAGGAAGAAACCTCTTTATTCTATTTCTTCTTCTTCTTTCTTTGTACTTTTATCTCTCCAAGAGCTGGTCCTCCAGGTATACAACCTGGTCTCAGACTAAATTGTTCAAGTCGACGGAGATTCAAGTCTATTTCAAGCCAAAGTTTATTCTATCCTGGGGAAAGTGCTTTTGCTCGCTTAAAAAAATGTTTTCAAAAGGGGGTTTTCACAGCAATGGCGTAGAAGAACCATTTTGGGTTCCCAAAAGAACCTTTGTGAACAGTTCTTAAAAGTGTGAAGAACATTTAAAAAAAACCTGAAGAACTTTTTTCCATTATAAAGAACCTTTTGTGTGAAGGAAAGATTCCATGGATGTTAAAGGTTCTACATGGAACCTTCATTGCCTATAAAGAACTTTTATTTAGGGTTTGTCCGTCCTTCGATCTATTTAAAATATATCTGACAATAGTGAAGCAGCGTTTGTTCTCAAGGACAGATGTCCAAGACGTCTTTTCGTGGCATCTGTCTGTGACGTCACTCATCTTATGAAATTCAAACGATTTTTTGTAATTCCAGAGGATTAAGCATGTTTGCTGATTTATTTAAGCTTTATTTAAATATTCGAAACATGATGGTGTGCAATTTTTCAGAATGATGTCTCATATCCCAGTTTAATATGCAGAGACAAATAATAATACATCTGTAGAAGCAGTTTGAGCAGCAGCATTGACCCAACCGCCTCTTTGTCCAACTAATAGAAGACTGGTGAACAGATCTGGAACTGTTATATTTTTTGCAATTTTGTTTGGCGATGATAGTGGCACAGAAATTAAAAGCTTAAGCTTTGAGATCTGTTTACACTGTATTTAATTACATTTTAGATTTTAAACAAATGCTTGTTTCAAATGAAAAATTCATCCTTATGTAAAACACACACACTCCAGATATTGTTTGTAGAGCGGGTGTCATGAACGATTCTGTGGGTGTGATTGCAGAGGCTGATATAAATCAATAGGTCAGAGGTGTGTGTGTGTGTGTCTGAAATACTGGTAGCACCACAGTCCAGTAATTCACAACAAAGAAGGTTGTCTCTATCTCATTCTCTCAGTTTCTCATTTTCTCTGGCAACCATCATTAACGTCCAATTTTTTCCCTGTGTTTTTGTTATATTGGATATTGCTTCTCTGCAGGAGAAAAAGATGATTTTGTTTTTCTCCTTTAGAGGCTTTAGCATAAAAACCAACTAGATTTGTCCTCAACAAAATGTGCAAAAAGTTTGCAAAATACCCCACAATGCTGTGGATTTGTAGGTAGTTGCCAGCTTTAAGTTCTATTAATATTGTATTCAATTCTGTTTTAGATTTGATTTAAACATACAAATGCTATATGTGCAAATGCTGATGTTTACTAGATTTTTACATATTACAAATTAGGGTGATTTTTTTTTTTCCATGCAAAAATTTCCAAAATGCTAAGGATTTGTAAATTTGCATTTTCCTTCAGCCCATGTGCCATTTCATAATCATTTATTTTTCTGAAATGTGAGGTTTACTATTTTATAAAAGTCTAAATAACGATGCACTAACACAGTGTTTAATTTAAACAGATAAAAATGTTCTATGTGAAAATATTTATTTAGATTTTTGCATATTCTGAACAAAATATGAGTGATTTTTCCTGCACAAGTTCCAATGAAATGAGTCATTTCTACTAGCTTCTTAAATCAGTATTCAGACCACTATAGTTATCGTGAATCAGGTTTGTGTGTTTGCTGTATGTGTTTATGTGCGCTTTAAAATAACAGCAGATGTATGGCCTTTTGAGCAAAGCACAGCGTAATTTTCTTCCCATCTTGTCTTGCTGTAGTATTTACACCTTCTCTCTCTATCACGACGAATCAATATCTGGCTACAGAGCGCTTGCTGTGGGCAGTTAACATGAAAACTGTGTTACAGTCTAATCAATAGACATTACTGATTTAAATAGATCGTTAGTGCAGGTGGACACACGTCTTGCTCATTTGTATTGTGGCTTTAGAGAAGAATGCTCTTTTCTTCTGGTGTGTGTAGGAGTCATGCTTTCAAAGGAAAGTGTTGCGCTTTTACAGCTCAGGATTTGTGTTTTATCCCAGGTATTTCTTGGATGAGAAATGTTTGCGTTAATATTAATATCTCTGACTTTTGATTGCTGATTTTGGTGTCTTGGCACAGTCTGAGACATTGTTTGGATCGCTTCTGAAGCTCTAGAGGAGAAATCTATGAGGTAATTTTCTCAGGAGACACTTTAAAGAACCAGAAGATCTTTAAGTCTCTATTTGCTTTCCGTTTTGATGTCATTGCTGTCTAAGACAAACAACTGAGGTGTTAAAGAGATCTCATTTGTGATTTCTTTTTTTTTCTTTTTTTCTACTAGGGCTGCACGATATTGGAAAAAACTCACATTGTGATATTTTGTGTTTTTGCGATATATATTGCGATATGAAATAAAAAACATCACTTGAAAAGCTCTATTTGGGAAAAAAAAATCAATGATTGGGGTGATTTTGTAGGTGAGTAAATCAGCAAAGAAAAATAAACAAATTACAAACATAGATAAATACAATATAACCAATTTAAATAAACAGTGCTTTATAGTTTTCCGGTAAGTCTAACAGTATTCAGGTATACTGGTTGAATAATCAAATGTAAAATAACACTGCATAGTCTTCACTGTATGAATTAAATCTAATAAATCTATGTTAAAGCTACAAAAGTGATTTTTCTCTGTGTTTTGTTGTTTGATTAACATTCAGGACACAGAAAGCCTTAGGAACATTAAACTGCTGTGAACCAATATACTATCCATTTTCTTTCTCAATTGTTTAGGCCTACCTTCACCTAAGCCATAAGCAACTGTGTTTACAAGGATGCTTGCAGAGCATCGACATGCATCTTGATTTCGCACGAACGTGTCATTTCAGGCACAAAGTGAACGGAATTCAGTGTCTACACCGGATGTGGGCGGAACGACGCAACAAGACAAAATACAATAGATTCCATTATAATCAGTGATGCTGTCTACACTGGATGCGGCGCGACATGGCAAATCCCCGAGAGTAAATCCCTCGTTCTTTTTATGATGTATTGACACAAAGTTCAAAGGATTTGCAACGGTCGCTTTGTCTCGTCCAATGTAGACAGCGCGGGGCGGGGTAGCGCGACAGCTGTTGCGAAAACGATCAGTATAAATATAACGATCAGTATACTAAAAATCCTGCGATCTGACTATCACGGATGTGCACATCGCGATATCGATGCTGAAACGATATATCGTGCAGCCCTAATTTCTACTATTTCTGCTATTTTTAACTAAAACAAAATAAAAAATAAACTAAAATAAATGAATCACTAAACGAATCAGTGTGTTTGAATGAATTGGTTGAATGAATGATTAACTGAATCACCCATAAAGACACATGATTCATTACCGAATGAATCAGTGTGTTTAAACAAATCAGTTGAACGATTTAATGACTCTCTAGTCAGTTGTTTGAGTTGTGAATCGTTTGAGGGAGTGATTCTTTGACTCGCTCATAATGATTGTGACTTGTTTAGTTTTTGAATGAATTGGTATGTTTAAATGAATCTGTTGTATAAATGGTTTAATGACTCACTTAAAATGATAGTCATGTGTTTTGTTCATATTAAACATATATTTATAAAATATTTAATAAATATTAAATTAAACATTAACTGGAAAAAATAAAACTTATTTTATTTCAGCGTGTTTCGGCTCGTTTTCATTTAGTTTAAAGTACTAAAATAACTACAACAAAATAAATTAAGACTTAAACAGATATATTTATGAAAAAAATTAAAAATTAAACATTTTAATAAAAAAAAACTAATATCTAATATTAGCAAAAAAATAAAATAACACTGATTTCTGCAGTACTAATTTACTGTCTCCACCTGTTAATGTGTTTAGATTACCTCCAAAGTCAGAACATCTCCAAACATCTGCCACTACTGGAGGTTAGAGCTTTCTATCTGAATAACCTCTTGATTTATGCAGACAGATTCATACCTCTCGTTTCTCTCTACCATATGGAATTCTTGAACAGCAGAAGATCATCTGTCCTGTCAGATCTGTCGCTTCCTCTTCAATCTGTTCATTCTGACACAGGAAGAGCGGATGGAGGGGCTGCGGGAACCGGATGGCTCATTTCTTACTGAAGACGTTTAGAGATTGCAGCTGAGGCTTTATCATGTCTGCATGATGGAATATCTGAAATTTATTTCAGCTCGAAAGAGAAAGAAAAACTGGATTGATTTTACTTATGGCCACCAGTATGACTGTATGTGCCGTTCCCCATCAGAAACAATATTTTAAAGGGCTGTAATGTAGACATTTGTAACTCTTTATTTCTTCCCCTGAAGTACACTTATAATATTCTTTAATATTTCTTTCAAGCAGTAATTAAATTGGCTTAATTTTCACTATCCTTATAAATGCCTGAAATGGTTAAATTAATGAATCATTGACTCAAAGACAGTCTGGAATTAATTAGTGTCCTAGAATGAATCATTTTTTATGACTCACACATAATGATTGTGACTTATTTAATTTCTGAATGAATTAGTGTGTTTGCACAAATTGGTTGAATGAATGATTCATTGACTCACTCATAATCGGTCAAAAAGAATGATTTATTTACTCACTCAGCCACTATTTAATTCGGAATGAACCAGTGTGTTTGAATGAACATGATTCATTGAATCACTCATAATGATAGTGACTTGTTTTGTTCCTGAATGAATCAGTGTGTTTGAACAAATCAGTTGAATGAATGACTCACTGACTCACACATAAGGACACTCACTTGTTGCATTCGAATCAATTGATCAAATGACTCATTTACTCTCTCAACTTACTTGTAATGACAGTTACTGAATATTTAGTTACAGTGTCATAGAACAAATCACGTGAGTGAGTGATTTAATGATTCAATCATAAACACAGAATCGCTCCTGAGTGAATCATTTGAATGAATGATTTGATGTCTCCCTCATATGTAATCTACAGAAAAAAACATGTAAGTAATACTGACCTACTATCTAACTGTTGTATAAAATAAATTCTTTATATTTTCTTTCATTTTTTACAACATATGACTCATTTAAATCTAAAAACTGAACATTTACTTCTAGGAAACAAAGTATTAGACATTGACTGCGAATAGAGTTTTAAACACAGTGAAAGCACAGAAAAAGGCTGTTTGCTATAGGTCATTTGTCTTCATATATGCTCAGGGAACCCATCTGTAGGATGTGAAGCGTCTCAAACCAACCGTTTTACCAGATAATTCTCTCCTGAAACGCACACGTTAACACATAGCCCCTCGCGAGGGCCGTTTGCCATAAAATTCACAACACCTCTTTGTCACGTTGACATTCCAGCCCTACAATTGAACCGAAATTGACCGCAAGAGCCGAGATCATTAAGGAGATAATGAAAGGACTAATGACACACACACACACAGAACAGATATTAGTGTCACTGATCTCTGTGTGACCCATTAGTGTGATCCTGCACAGAAAGGCTTTTTTAAGTAGATTCAGGCTATTGGAGAGGCTTTAGTGGACACGTGGGTATGTGTGTGTGTGTGTGTGTGTGTGTGTGTGTGTAAGATAAAGATGATAGTTTGTAAAACAGTGAAGTGCTCCTCTGTGTATTTGGGCCAAATCTTCCTCTAAAACAGGCTCAGCTGAGCAGATTAGTGGGCAGTGATTTTATAGATTTATAGATTATGGATCATTTTTGGATTTGACGTATCAGTCAGACAGCACTCATATTGATCTACTGCTCTCAGTTTCAGTGTCTCTATTTGTCCATCTTTATATCTTCCTATTGTCTCTCTTCATTTGACCTTTATTTGTATATATACGGTAAACTAATCACTATACATCTGACTATATACATTAGTGTTCAAAGGTTTGTGGTCAGTAAAATGTTTTAATATTGAAAGAAGTCTCTTCTGCTCACCAAGGCAGCATTTGTTTGATAAAATTAATGTAAAATTGTGAAATAGACCTATTATTATAAATCAAAATAACTTTTGATGCTGATTTGCAGCTCAGTAAACATTTCTGATTATTAGCAATGTTGAAAACAGTTGTGCTGCCCAATATTTATGTGGAAAAAATGATACAATTTATTTTTCAGGATTCACAGATTAATAGAAAGTTCAAAAGAACAGCATTTATTTGAAATATAAATTTTTGTAACATTATAAATGTCTTTACTGTCACTTTTGATCAATTTAATGCATTCTTGATGAATAAAAGTATAAATGTATTTATACTTACTGACCCCAAACTTTTGAAAGGCATATAAGTAATATATCATATAAACAGCTGTAGTTTAACACACCTACCTCATTCTAAATTATGTAAATATTTCTCTATCATTAGTGTTTTTGTTTTTGTCATTCATCAGTCACCACTGTTTTCGCTCTAAAGCTCATGATGCTGTTAATGACGGCTCTTTATCTTCATCTGTATTCCACAGACTGTCCATCATATATAATTAATGCTGTTTTCTCGTCGGCCACATCAGACTAAACATCAGTGACAAACTGCTCTCATTTCCAACAGACTGAAACCCAACCCATCAGCGTTTAGAGGCAGATTTAACGCAGACAGAAGTACAGCAGATCTCTGAGGAGGTGACATCGCACTGATTTTTCTGTTTGTTTCACTGGACTTTTATTGCGATTCTCACGGTCAAAAGACTCGTCCACAGTTGCCTTCGAACCTCCAGCACACGTGTTTCCCTCTACGGTAAAGACGGACAGTGATGGATGTATTTTTGGACCCGTCTCGCTCTATTCCCAGCACACATCCATCCAGGAATAGCTAGATATTTCCTCTATTTCACAGCTCCCTTAACGCAACAGTTTTCTCTCACTTTCTCAAGTTCTTTTTAATGTGATTTGTACACTTTTGTAAGCATCTCTCTGAGACAAAGCGACTGATTTGTGCATGTATTAATCCGTTAATGAGCGAGTCTCTTGAACACGCCGGTTAAACAATGAAGTACAAGAAGCAGACGTTCCCTGAGCTCTGACTTCAAGACTTTACAGCACATGACCGGAGCGTGAAACCTGATATTATGGATTCTAAATACAACTCGGAGAAAAGTGTGATAAAAGCCCGACTCCCCTTCAAATGATTACACGGCCTCACTCGATGAAAATGAGCTCAATTATAATTAATCCTGATTTAAATACTGCTGCAGGAATTAATTACACATTAGCATAAGGCTGAGTTTTTTGATAGTCTGTGCTTGTAGCGTACAGAGAAAGAGAGCGAGATCGAGCACTGTTTGCAGATAAGCTAATATTAAATCTTAGCGTTGCACCTGATATGGACGTGTGGTGCTGCTGCATGATGTTCAGCAGTGAATTTGATCTTTCTGTGTACTTGTGAAAGTAGAAAGCTGAGATAATGTTGCTTTTTAGGTCCAATCATGCAACATTTGTGCTCGAGGCTTAAATGATTCTTCCTGTTTCTTGTGCTTTTCACCTGCTGGACCATAAAACAGTGAAAAAATCCCACAGACTCGCCACTGAAACCCCAACGAAAACTTTTTCTTTCAGTGTTGGCGAGCCAAATCTCTTTTTTTTTTTTTTTTTTTTTTTTCCAGTTGAGTTTATTCATTATTCATTATTTCACTTTATCCGGTTCGCTTTTTCTGAGAATATTAAATTTTATCTGAATTAAGTTCATTTTCATTTAATATTTATCCACCGCTGCATTAAATGTTAAAGTGATCACATTAAATCGTGTTGCATTAAAAAATCAGCACCGGAAAGTGTATACACAGGCTACAGGAAGTGATGTCATGGAGCTCATCCTGTTTCCTGCTATGATGGGTTCCTGTCCGATTCTTCAGTTTGTCTCACATGACTGGTTTGGACTCAGGTGTGCTTCCGCTAGACGAGCATCAGCTGATGTGGTGAAAAATGCCCACATCATGCCAACAGAGGTTGTTTTCTTCAAGCTTGAATTGTACATTAAATGGTGTATTTTATTTATTTGTTTATGGAAGCAGTAAGCAACCATTGCAGTGATTTTACCACGGTAAAGGGTTGTTTTTAACAGCCTCAAGTGGCTTGTTTCTTAACGTCGTCCTGAAACTGGCCGCTGTAAATACTGTGGCATTCTCCTCGTACCCTCAGCCATGCCAGGCATTCTGTTCTAGAGCCGGTTTCTGTGGTGATGGTTGTCCTAGTGAAGGCTCTGGAGCCAGACACGGCTTGTGTGCTTTGTTCCAGTTTATTAGCATGTGAATGCATCACTGCAGAAGAGTTTCCCTGAAACAACGGGCTCCCTGTTCGAGCGGCCCTCGTGCAGGAGGGGCCTCGATACACGCTACTGCGCTAAAACTCTTCATGACGCTCGGACCGTTGCCTTTAGGGTCTGTTTGTCATGTGCTTTTAAATTTGCCTTGTTTAGTGATGAATCAGTGAACATGCAATGCCCAGAGGAAGGTTTTTTATTGCTCTTTCATATCTCGTATCACTTCTCAGATATACCTACCTGAAGTATCAGTTTTGTCCCACATTAGAATTTTGAGAAACGATTGAGTTCATATTGAGATGTCAAACTTTTAGCTTTTGAGCTCAGTTTGAGTTTTACTCATGAAAATCTAAAGGCAATGTTAGATGCTGTGTTTTTCTCAGGAACATTTTTATTGCTCAAAGGTTGCTCTTTCATGTCTCATATGGCTTCTCAGATATGCTTCCTTGACGTATCAGCATGCAGTAAAATGCATGTAGTTTTGATTAGAATGTTAATTTTTCTGAGTTCCTATTGAGATCTCAGACTTTTTAGAGCTTTCCAGCACCGTTTTAGACAAGATGTCTTCTGAAAATCTAGAGGAAAATCTGAGATGCAGGATGTTTTGCATTTGATCTCCATTTTTTCTCATTGATGTTTAGGAGAATTAGCCTAATTATGATGTTAAAATATTCTTTTGTATGTAAATTTTGAAATTAAGCACGTTTAGTCACAAATCAGAGGACATACAATGCCTAGAAGAACATTTGTATTTGTATTTGTATCAGAGGTTGCTCATTTATGATTGAATTGAGCAGATTTAATTTTATCTACTGTAACTTTAATTAGAATTTAAATTTTTTGACAATATGAGATTGAGATCTCTGACTTTTGTTAGCTTTGGAGCACAGTTTGAGACATTGTTGAGACGTCATCTGATAATTTAAAGATTACTGGGTTGATTTTCTCAACAGAAAAATCTGAGAAGTAAGAGCCTTTCCATTTGTTCTCCATTTGTTTTTCTCAGGAGAAAAATCTGAAATACAGGACATTTGCTCCATTTTGTCTCTCATAGCTGTCTAGGAGATCTAATTGATGTTTCTTAATATATGAGTTAAAATATATGGAATATGAAAGTTGATAGCAGCTCAGATCATTTGGTTATTTGGTTTGAGTTCATATTGAAGTCTTTGGAGCACAGTTTGAGACATAATTAAGACGTCTTCTGAAAATCTAGTGGACGCGTGAAAGTGGAGAAAAATTTGAGAAGTAGGAGATTTTCTGTTTTATCTCATTGCTGTCTGGGAGAACTAATTGAGACATTAAATATTACTATGTAAAGTTTGACTTTTCGCTTGTTTAATAATAAGCAATCGTGCTGTGCCTATAGGCCTAAAATATGTTCAGTTCACAGATGGAGATTCATATTGGCATTGTTGAGAACAGAAGCACAGATGCTTACAAGAAAACACTGCCAGTTTCTGAGCAAAATACTTACATCATACACTATATACACAGCCAGTGATTTCCAAAGCGCTTGCATTCACACTATTGACCTGCTGGAGAGCTGCCAGGAGGGCTGATTTCAATCAGTGACACAAATACTGTATCAGATACGTGATCACACAAAGGAACGAGGATCAATGACAAACATCAATGGTCATGAAGCTGTTGTTCGCTCGGATCCTGCAGGAGATCGTTCTGACCGAGGACACGAGCCTGATGATGTTTGACTGTCTCGGTATTGATTTACAGCCGGGACCGCAGGCAGACGGATTTCACAGGGACCAATTAAAAGGTGTAATTGATGAGGTGCCACAAGCTGATTTACACTAAAGTGTCAAAAACCCCTTGTGTCACAGAGACTGAGAGAGTATGCTAGCTTCGTATCTGCATATAGATAGATAGATAGATAGATAGATAGATAGATAGATAGATAGATAGATAGATAGATAGATATGGTTGGATGGATGGGTAGATAGATGGATGGAAAGATGATAGAATAATAGATGGATGGATGGGTAGATAGAACGATAGATAGATAGATGGATGGATGGATGGATGGATGATAGGAGTTTCAGAAGTCCAAACTAGACTTTATTGCAAGAACACAACAAAGCCAAGACGCCTGCAGAACATCTGAATCTGTCTCTTTAAAATCTTGAATCTAGAATTTCGTTATCGCTCACTGACCATTCTGTTCTGCGTCATTTCCGCTACTTTGCACAATTGTTTGTTAGTTTTCACAATACTTGCTTTCATTGTAGAAAACCACATGCTTGTAGACAACTTATTTTATCTAACACTTTCCGGGTGCCAAGGTTGCAAAATCATGTACATTTTAGGATTTTAAGGAGCTGTCTGGATTTTAATCAGTTTTACACCAATTATGTTTTTCCGCACTATCTCATCCTGTAGCATTTCCCTTCTCCGCTACTCCTTTCTGTATTCTCTATTCATCAGCGCAGTCACGTAGGCCAGGAGGCCTTCAAATGAGCCCAGCTTTCATACAGAACAGCTTACACAAACATGGAAAAATAACTTCTTCAGATGTTTTATATAGGATAAATAAAATATTTCATCATGAATGGGTAGATGGATGGATGGATGGATATATATACATAGATAGATCTGTAGGACACACAGTGTTTTAGTTCAGTGTTGCTGCTGCTGAATGTGTTCGTGTCCAGATCCGAGTGAACAGGATGTTTGAACTCACAGCAGAAAACACACTAACTGATTAATAATACAGTATAGTGAAGTTTACTCCAGTGGGAAGGATTGTTATGGCTGAGTGTTTACTTCTTGTCTGAATAAAGGCTTCCAGTGACTCCATAATCTGTAAGAGCAGCATGCGGCGTTTATTCACGTAATCCACGCAAGACTTCAAAACAGCACACAGATTACACGTGTAAATTCCTACCTCTGCGCGTCCACTAACCTCTGAACCCCACGGCACCAGTTTTACCCTGCAGTGGAAAACCTGCTGTATTACTCATCCTTACACAGGCACACATGTGTTTTCATGAACAATCAGTTTGCTACATTTGCAACTATTTTATTTTATTAATAAAAAGCTATTAAATTTTTTGTTTTATTTTATTTGTATAATATATATATATATTTCATTATTTTTATTTTATTTGTATATTTTAATTCAATTGTTTATTTGTATAATATATATTATATTTGGGAAAAGTGCTGTAATATTCGTCCTTAGACAGGCACACATGTGGTTTCAGTAACAGGCATTTTTTATTATTTTATTTTATTTTATGTGTATAATATTTTTTATTAGTTTCGATTTTGTTTATTTATGTATTTATTTATTTATTTTTTAATTCGTGTTTTCAAGAACAGTCAGTTGGATGCGTTTGCTAGGCATGCATTTAAAAACCCAATAAAGTGCCTATTTTATTTATTTTATTTTTTTTTCTAATTAGTTTCTATTTTATTTTTTACTTTTTATTTATTTTTATTTTATTTTATGCGTATAATATTTTTTCTAATTAGTTTCTATTTTATTTTTTACTTTTTATTTATTTTTATTTTATTTTATTTGTATATTATTTTTTTCTAATTAGTTTCTATTTTATTTTTTATTTGTATAATCTGTTGTGTTATTCATCCTTACACAGGCACACAGTGTTTTCATGCACTTGTGCGGTTTGATCGCATCCTCATCTCATCTCTAGCATGCATACAAAAGCCATAACAGGCATTGCATTACAAAGGTTGTAAATTGGACTCATAATGCTTTTTGATGACAGAAAATGAAAGTGGTTAACACAGAAAGAGAAACATGGGTTCATCTATATGTCGGTTTCTCTCTAACACTCTCCATCTGACTGTCATTGAAATTAATGTGAATATAGTTCACGTACTGTATGTCTAAATTAAGCTTGCATGAGCCGTTCTGAAAGGTATGTTGAATGATTAATGATCTTTGTGGTTTGAACTAGGTTAAGTCTCAGGAGATTAAAACAAATCAATATTCATAGGGGAATACTTGCTTAAAGGTGCGCTCGGTAATTTGTTCCTCATTAAAAAGTTTTACACTTTAAGAAGTGAATAGTACATTTAAAAAAAAAAAAGGTTTAAAATGATGGTTTTAAACATTAAGGTGGTGCAAAAGAGTAAATCTCTGAAATATGTGACAGTCAGTGCTGATGCAGTTCTGTAGGGATAAAAGTGTTGCATTAGAGCAGTGGTTTACAATCCTGTTCCTCGGTACCCACTGCTCTGCACATTTTGCATGTCTCCCTTATCTGACACACTCATTTGAGTTCATGGAGCTCTTTCCTAATGAGCTGAGGATCTGAATCAGGTGTGTAAATTAGGGAGACATGCAAAATGTGCAGAGCTGTGGGTCCCCAGGAACACGTTTGAAAACCACTGCATTAGAGTCTCATCGCTGTTGATTGGTGAAATGTGTCTAAACCGTCTCTGTTTGTGTAACATTTCATGTCCATCTATCACTTCATGACATTTAGCACAAAGAAATCAATAGCGCACAGTGCAGGTGGAGTCTCAGTCTCATACACCGGATGGTTTGAGATGTCAGACAGCGTGGTCATTTATCGTGATTGAAGGTCCAGTGTTTTCTCCGAAACGGCCATACGACTGATGGATGTGACACCTCAGCAACCTTTGATTTGTTCTGTTCAGACTAAAGCCGATCGGCCCAAAACTACAGAGACATTGAACGATGCTAAGATTAAAAAAAATAATAATAATAAAGTAAGAACATTTTTGATTTTTAACTATTTTGTATTTTAATTTATTTTGTTTATTTATTTTATTTGTGCATTTTTATTTTATTTGTGTAATATTTTTGCAGATTTATTTATATAGTATTTTATTCTTTATTGTATTTTTATTCATTTTTATTTATTTTTTTTTATTTAATTTTAATTTTTTTAATATAATCCTATTTTATTTGTATATTTTTATTAGTAAATTATTATTATTATTTTATTTTTTTTTCACCCCGCAGAAACAGCCTCTGTCAACTAAAGGTGTGTTTCACTTGAAACTTCACTGATAAAACTGTGAAGGTGTGACTCCAGAGGATAAATGCATACATCAGTCCCACACATTTTAAATGATTGGCAGGCAGATCTCTCCCATGGCCTACCCTTAAAAAATAAATAAATATATTGTGGTTTGATTTGAGGCAGCGAACCATGAGAACCACAGCTGCTTAGAGAACAGGTATTGATCTGTTTCCCATCAGCTGGTTTAATGATAACGTGGCTGTCATGGTAAACGGTTAACAGTGTTACATTCCTCTAGCAGACAAGCAGCGTTCACCATCGTTGGGTTGAGTTTTATTGTTCAAAAAGCTCTTTCATAGTTCAGAAGACCTTGTTTTCAATTATGTTTATGTTTGTTCTAAAATTCTTCAAGTGAAATTAATAAATACAGTTAATATTTTATTTTTACATTTTTTTCATTATTTTTTTTCTACTTGTTTGTTTGTTTTTATTTTATTTAGTTTTTTATTTTATTTTTATACTATTCATGACCCTGGAGCACAAAAGCTCCAGGTATATTAACACATGTATATTTGTAGCAATAGCCTAAAATACATTGTATGGGTGAAAATTATTGATTTTTCTTTTATGCCAAAAATCATTAGGATATTAAGTAAAGATCATGTTCCATGAAGATATTTTGTAAAAAATATCAAAACTTAATTTTTGGTTAGTAATATGCATTGCTAAGAACTTAATTTGGACAACTTTCAAGGTGATTTTCTCAATATTTAGATTTTTTTTGCACCCTCAGATTCCAGTAATAGTATCTGTCAACTGTGTTGCACTTGCTGCTTCATTGAAAAAACTGAATTTGTAGATAAATGCACAAATAAGTCCCATGCTGCTCCGTTCCACATGTTTTAAATGACTGACCATGAAAAAAAAAAAAATCATAATTTACCTGAAAAAGCATTTTACATTCTACTACTTTTTGAAACTTTTCTCTTTGCATACTGTTCCACATGCTATGTAAAGAAGTAGTAGTCAGTATATACAGTGCATACTGTATGCGAGTGTTGCATTGAGCAGCATGCAGCGGGTGTGTTTTAGTTCAGTCTGTGAGAAACAGCAGTGATGTTGAGGAGATCTAATTCATGATTTCTCCTGGAGATCAAAGTCGGAGCCGGTGTCACGGTGAAGTCAGCACCTACTGATTTGTGCTCCATCAGTGCATGGCATGCTCAGAGCACACGGGGGTCTGCGCGAGTCTGCAGCCGTAGCCATGGAAACAAACGTTCTTTTGGAGCCGCGCGCTGTTAGCAGCCATTGTTTGCCGCGGTAATGGGCTGGAATTCTCGCTAAAGTGAATCAGCGACTGAAATTAACTTTAGCACCAGAGCAGACGGTCAAACGCACTGTAGTTACAGCAGCGAAGTGAGACGCGAGGAGAAAAAAACCTTCACGATTAGCAGCGTTCAGAAAAAGACACAAACAAACTGGAGGCGGTTCAGATGATTGAAAATGACAGTATGCGCAAAAAAAGACAGAGTGACAGAAAGAGAGAAGCGGCTCATGGGTTGTTCCCACCTCGTCTGCTGCCAAGAAACGAGTGTTTTTCGCCCAGCCTGAGATCCTGACAGTATTCAGCTCTGATCCAAACCCTGCTGTCTACATAGTGCTCTGCCTACAAAGGCAGCATCCGAAATGAAAAGACTGGATTTCGAGTTTCTCCATCGGCAGAAACTCCAGGCGTCACACAGATACTGCTCACCTCAAGCACTTGAGACATAATTCATAGTTTGGATTTTTTGAGTTTGATGTTAGCAAATATGAATTTTATAATAATTCATTTGAATTTGTCATTTTAATTGGAAAGTGCTTGTTTGCGACTGATGCATGTGACAGTTTGATTTGTTCTTTTAAGACTAAATCCAGTTAGCCCAAAAATACAAAGTCACTAAACGTTTTCATTTTATTTGAATACAAAGATGAATATAAAATAAAAAATAAATACATTTCAAATGAAATGATTACTTTATTTGAATGCAAATAAAATAAAATGAACTAAAAAAAACATATAATGAAAATGAAATGTAATACAAATAAAATAAAAACTAAATAAAAGATAAAATAATCACAAGTTTTATTTGTTTTGTATAATTTTATTTCATTCATTTTATTTTTACACAACAGAAATCTATCAAGTAATTTTAACTGAATACAAGATAAACAAAAAATAACATGAAACATAAAATATTTTACAAATTAAACATAAAATATAGAAATTTAAAAAAATTATAAAATAAAAGATATTTTAAAATAAGTCAGAATTATTTTTTATTTGTCTTGTATAATTATTATTATTATTTTTTACGCAGCAGAAATAGAAATGTAGGATTTATCAACTAAAGGTGTGTTGCACTTGCAGCTTCATTGATGAAACTGTGAAACTGAAGTCAGGGGATAAATGCACATAGAAGTACCATGCTGCTTCATTCCATGCATTTTTTTTTTGAACAGCAATGAAATAAATTAAGCACAAATTTAAGTAACCTGAAAACATGTTTTACATTCTACTACTTTGCAAAACTTTTAAACGTAAGATCTAGGTGTCAATGTTAAGTATATAGGTGTTATATGAAACACATTTGTATAGCAATTTTTTGGAGGACAGTCTTTATTCTTTAAAATGTAGCATCTTGAAACCCAAAATAATGAATTGGATGCACACTGATGAGGGCAGATGATGCTGACTGGTAGGCAGCTCACTTGTTTATGAACAGAGCTTTTCTTCTTGATGTCTGATGAAATGATTGTACTGGTGCGTCTGAAACATATCCGCTCAGAGTCGCAGGGCAGGTAACATTACCATCAGACGGAGGCGTTCTGCAAGTGTTCTTCAGCTTTCACTCCTGCATTTTAAAGCTCACCGGAGCGCAATTTACAGCACTTCTGCATGACCGTCAGCCTCGACAGCAAATGCCTGTGTTAAAAGCGGCTTTTTTAATACATGCATTTTCTGAGGAATTCAACTTTTGTTTCATTATAGACTAGGGCTGATTGTTCTGTCATTTTCTCTCTCTCTGATGGGAAAAAGAGGCATATTTGTACTGGATTTGTAGTGTAGAATTTGTTTATTTCTTGCATAGAGAGAGATGGAGTTGTGTTGTTTATTAGTTGTTTATTGTTGCTAAACAACATTGGAAATTTGAATGTAGCTTATCCAATCAGAATCAGAAAATATCTGTTTATAATATTACTAATAATACTGTTTTAAGTACTTTCAATTTAAGTGTTTTTTTCTTTTTCTACACTTGTCACATTTACTCATTTAATCTGATCTTTTAGTTTGTGCCATTTAAATTCCAAATTAAAAAAAGAAAATATTCACCATTTGTGAAGTATTTCATTCACTGGATTATTGAAAAATAGATAGCCTATTTCCACTTAAAATTTCAAATGAAAATCGAAAATACGAAATATTTTTATTTTTAAATTATTATTGAAATAGATATTTCCACATGAAAAATTCCATATGAAAATCTAATAATTTTTATTTTTCAATGATTATTGAAATATAGGTATTTCCACGTGAAAAAAGCTGTGTGAAAATCTAATAGATTTTATTATGTAGTTTAATACATATAGATATAAAAAAAATATAAAAATATGTGTGTTAAAGAAATTATTCACTATTTTATAGTATCTAATTCACTGGATAATCGGGAAAAATTAATTTGTTACATTTTTTTGGTGTAGACACAATTTTCATAATTTTTTTGAAAATTTCATAAATAATTGGAAAGAAATGGTAAGTAGCATACTGAATTTATCATGAAATTTTGAAGTAGAAAGATTGAAACAGTATGTGTGTATATAATGTGTATGTGTATATAAAATTTTACGCATTAATATTTTTTTAACGCAGATTAATCGTTTGATAAGGTTTGACCTCAACTTCTTCCCGTCATCGCAGTGCGGAAGGTCATCTATCATTATGTGATGAGGGTACAGCACAGTGTTGCCAGGGTAACGGCACAAGTGGGCTATTTGGAAAATACAGTCGCGGGAAAAATGACAGAGCCGTGGGTTGCAGTTTTTTGGGCTACTTTAATAATGTACCGCAGCCGCCCAAAGTGTATATAGACAAATAAAAATTAAAATAGATCATTTTACTAATGTGTATTATAGCACATGTTAAGCATGTTAAGGCTTTTACACAGCAGGAATAAACATGACAACAGCCGCTATAGATTATATAAGATAATAAACACACGATTACGATAGGATATTTGTATGTGATTTTCTTGAGTTGAATGTGTGCATCTGAAATGCTAGTTTGTGCAGCGATATAAAAGGCTATAAATAGCATATTTTAACAACAGTAAATGACCAAATTCCACATGTGATCGCAAAAGGAAGTTATTACAAACACTCGATGGTGGTTTGAAGTGAGTTCTGAGTAAAAGTGTACTATTAATCTCATAAATTGATGCTAATGTTAGCTCTAATGCAGCTGCAGAACAGGTCCAGTTCTTCTTCATAATGCATTTTGTCATAATACTTCACGTAAGGTCGCAAGAAATGTTTTGTTGTATTTATTTAGAAATACTTTTGATAATAGTTGGGTAAATGTATTCTGGGATTGAAGCGATGTGGCTTGGTAAACGTTTTATTGTCAGTATAAAGGCTGATAATGGCTGAATAAAAACAAAAAAATAATGATAAAAGAATAATAAGGATGATGTCTCATACCTGGCGGAGGTGTGAAAGGTTCTGTTTCCTTAAACTAGTTTGTCATGCATCTTTATTTCAACACATTTACAGGTAAATCCTAGTATTTTAAATGTGTGATTAATCATGATTAAACCATGACTGTGATTAACGCGATTACATTTTTTATTCGATTGACAGCACTAATATATATATATATATATATATATATATATATATATATATATATATATATAAAAAATGTATTTTATTAAATTTTTTCCTTCGGGCAGTTCAATAAAATGATTTATATTTTCTTCATGAGAAAATGTTTATTTTTGGCAGATTCTACCACATACCATCCTATAAGATTTTGGTAGTACCTGTCCTCATTATGATGAACAGATGAGGTTTTAGGTCTTTGCCAGCAAGACGGGCTCCTGCTGCTGAATTACACATGATGATAAACAAGCAGAGAGGAGCTGATGGACGTGATTTCACCCTCTCATTATGCTCCTGTAGCCGCATGAGCGAAAAATAGTGAAGCATAAATTAAAGCCATCCATAATTCTAGCCGCAGGCTGCTTTATTGCAGTTTAAGGTGCATTCTGAGGCATTTCACGCCAGTAATGCAGTGTTCAGGGTTGTATGATTATTAAGAAACCTGCAAGACAGAAATAAAACTGTTGCAGCTCTTCAAATCTTGCTTTTAATGTCTGTATTTTCAGTATGATCAATAATCAAAGCAACATATGTTTTTCCATTGCATGAACTCATCAAAATAACATAAAATCCATAAGATTCATCTCATTTCTTGAAGTCATTTTAAGTTGAAATTACTTGTATAGCCAGTACGATAAGTCAAAATCAATCCTATTTATCAAATCTGATTTATGCAGATTAAATGCACAAAGTAGTTTTTCTTTTGGCTTGATTATGATGACGTACTCTTTAACTGATGACACAGAAAACCATATGTGCTGGAGAATATAGTGGAGTCACATTAAACAGTTTTTGTTTTAAAGCGCAGTGCAGCAAACGGACTGTTTTTATTGGTTTCAGAGGGACTTTGACTGCAGCTTTTATAGTTTGATGGAACTGCAACAAATGTTTTAATTCATTTTCCAAGCCTCAATACTCCAGAGTCCTGCAGAGACGTTTATAGCCGAACAAATCTATTAGCAACGCAAAGTGTTAGACTCAGAGACCGCAGAATATTCTTTTGGGTTATTTTTTGACATGCTAATTAAGTTGACTGTACAAAACCAAACCTGATCAATAACGGCCGATTGTGTTGCTCACAGTGCTGGTTATTCTATGGACAGCTGACAGGAAACACTCAATAGCGCAATCAAGAGGCTCGATCTGGATGTGCCAATCGCTCCGCGTCCACAGATACCGGAGAATCAGCTCAGACACGTGGAAAGAGACGCTTAGATCATTGGCTGGTAATTACATTATGAACTGGGGTGGTTGGGTAAGTTTTAATTAGCTGTGCGATGAAGTGTGAGGAAAAATCAATCAATATTTGGCTTGTGTTGATGAGAGAGGCCGGCTCAGGATACAGACTGTGTTGATATATTGTCTAGCTCAATTGTTTTTTTCGAAGACAGCAATGGGATTACATGGAGAATTTGCTGAAGTCTCATGGTTCTCAGATTTATTTCTTGTGGAAAGAATTCCAGCAGTATTGTCTAAAACTATTAAAAATAAAATAAATCAAATTGAAATCAAATGATGGAATATAAATATTAAATGAAAAACTTAAACTTAAAAAAACTGAAATAAAATATAAATATTAAAACGAAAAACCTAAACTTAAAAAACATGAAATTTAAAAAAATAATAGTAAAATAAAACACTGAAATAAAATAAAATATACAAATTAAATGAAAAGCCTATACTTAATAAAATAAAATATCATTGAAATAAAATACTAAACTTAAAAACCTACGTTGAAATAAAAAAAAATGTAAAAAATCAAAGGGAAAAACAAAATAAAATAATAAACAAAAAAAAAATTAATATTTAAATAAAATACTGAAATAAAGTAAAATATAGCCTAAATATTAAATTTTAAAAAATTTACTTAGACTTGAAAATGAGAAATTTTGTCTGAAAGTTGAAGCACTAAAATTAATAAAACTGAAATAAAAATAAATTAAAAAGGCACATCACCAAATTATGTAAACGAAAATTAAAATGAAAGCTGAAAATCTAAAAATAAATCTAATCAAAAATATGAGTACATTCAGTAATATAATAGTATATGAATAATAATAAAGATGCACTGGACCTCAGTAATCTCATTTGAGTTTTAGACTGTTTCAAACATTGATCTCAATAATAAGATACCAGTTAATCAAAATTTGATGAACATTTCTCATCAAATTTTTCCCAAAACAAACGATTTGATCTGATCCACATCCATTTCATAGCTTTTATAGTCTTGTTGTATTACTGATTTATTTTTGTCTTTTTATATTAAACAATTTGAGAAACACCTGACGCTGCTGATAACTCATTGAAGTCTCCTGAGCTTTAAAAGAGCAACCTTTGAGCAATAACATCCTCCTCAGTGTGTTCAGGTTATCCGCCTCCGCTGATGAGTCGAGGGCAGGTTTGTTTAGACACTAGATGTAGTTATCAGGCTTAATTACTATCACTTACAGCTTGTTAGAGCCAACGCTTATTTTAGAAGTGTGCAAACTCACACACAAACACGTCTGCAGTGTTTAGACACTAAACAATTACAGTCTAAAGATCATAAATAAGCTGAAGAAGAGGCGGTTTTGCTGCGTCTCTGTCCTCCGAAGAACACGTGTAATCTCACATGTCATGTGCGTTTGTCCGTGTTGCCGGCTGTTTGCCGTCTGATGCTGAACTGACCGAGTCTGTGCACAGACAGAAGCTCATTTCAGAGAGAAACAGAAAGAGAGAGAGAGTATTAGCAGAGGCTCAGGATGTCTCTCGCTCTCTCTCTCTTGTATGGGTATTTCTAACAGATGGAGTTTCTCTGGACGGCTCTCCCTCAGAGAATCATGGGAGTATTTTAGTCCAGAGTAATCCTGACCATCTGCTATCTTCCTCTCTGCCTCCAAGCATCCCTCTCCTGGCCCTCCATCCGTCCATCCAGTGCCAGTTTGACCGCCCGGTCCATCTAATGCCCCGACCCTTCATTTACCCGCTCTGTCCTGCTGCCCCTCTGCTGTCAGCACTGTTTTATTGCCCCGGTCTCCTCCTCTGATGCCCACAGCCGTCTTCTCTGCTGTGGCACAATCCAGCAAACGCCCCGATTTTCTGCTCCAGCTCTATTGTCACAACAGTTTTACTGCCTCCGACTGATCAACTGCACCTGCGCGTTCCTGCAGCTCAGACAGTAGATTCACTTTAGATCAATTCAAAATAATATGTGAGCCTAAACTTAAGATTTAGGTATTTGAATTGCATATAAAATGTCCATGTATTTGAATTGCACTGTTTTAACATAAACTCATAAACTTGACTAAACAGTCATACATAAAACTGTAATAGTACTAATAAACTGAATGTGATTTAAATGCATAATAACCAGGTGTATTATTATATTTATCATCAATCAATATGATTTGTGTACTGTAGCTCAAACAGTACATTCACTCAAAAAAAATTCAAATTTAGATAATTGAATTGCATACAAAATGCATGCAATTGGATTACAGTAATAACATAAACTAATAAGCTTAATGTGATGCATATTTGTCAGTCATGCATAAATGAAACATCAGATTTCACAATAACCAGATTTATGCCGATTTTAAGCTATTTTAATAAATGCATTGTGAAGATATGATTATTTAAATCAAATCAAATAGATGCAAATAGTTAATAATAAATTATGCCAGGATTTTTTTGAGTGCAGAAATCGCTTCTTACCCTTTTCATTTATGTGTCACATTAAGCTTTTTTTTTTTTACTAGTTTATGTTATAATTGTTAAGTCTGTTACATGTCTGCCTGTCTGAATCCCCGTTTTCCTTATTTGGTCAGTTTCCGTTTCTTGTTAATTATCTGTGATTGTCCCCATCTGAGTTTGATTACCTTGTTTGCTCCTTTTGTTCTCCCTCCTATAAATGTCCTCAGTTCTCCCTGTATGTTTGTCTGTGATTTAAATTGAAAAAATGGATAGTGAGTTGAAGCTATTTGTCCTCTCAGCATTCTTGTACATTTGCCTTCGCCGATGCCACAACCACACAGCCGCGTAACAAAGTCCAAATGTATGGAAATTTACATGTAATTCAAATGCATAAATCTTAAATTTAGGCCTAAATGTTTTTTGTATAATCTAAAAATGATAAATCTAAATTAATCGGTTTAATTCGTCAAAAATATTATTATATTATATTACAGTTTCCGCCACGAAAAAAAGGTAATTGTGACTTTTTTTATCTCACAATTCTGACATTTTTTTCTTGCAATTCTGAGAAAAAAAGTCAAAATTGCAAGGTATAAACTGACTTGTGATTTTTATTTATTTATTTATTTATTTATTTATTTTCCACAATTCTGGGTTTACATCTTGCAAACCCAGAATTGTGGAATTCTATTTTCTTTTTTTTCACCACAAAATAAAAAATAAAAAAGCTAATTGCAATTTACCTTAATCTAATTTGAACAATTCGGACTTTTGTTCTGGCAAATTGCAAGTTTATATCTCACAATTCTCTCTTTTTTCCTGTCAACTGTGAGAAAAATTGTGAGACATAAACTCAAAATTGCGAGAAAAAGTTGTGAGCTAAAAAGTCGCAATTACCTTTTCAGTTTTTTATCCTGTGGTGGAAACAAGCTTCCAAATAAATTAACTGGTTTTGCTTGTGTCAAAAATATTATTTAACATCACCGAACCAACCTATATAAATCAATTTATACCCACAAAACTTATTTTTAAGTGTTAAATCAGACGGAATCAGAATGAGCTTTATTGCCAGGTATGTTTACACATACGAGGAATGCATGAAGCAACAAAATGTAAACCTATAAGTCGCATTGGATGAAAGCATCTGATAAAAACGTAAATGTAAATGCACTTCCTCTAATGCTGCTTTCTGCATTCCCAGCATGCATTTGTCCCTCCAGCAGAGGCAGGGCAAATCTGAGCGCACTGAATGGCTGGAGCATTGCAGCATGGCCATTTCTGCTGAGTATGTAGAATTAGAGAGAGACTGTGGCATATGAATATGAACACACACCGTCAGTGTTTTTGATCATTAGAAGCGTCTAATATAATCTTCCTCACCCGGCATATGTCTTCATCATTCTTATGAGATTACAATAATTCTTCAGTTCCTATTCAAAACAGCAGCTAATTAACTCTAAATGATAATCCACTTATAATAATGAAGTGTTTGAGAGTTACATCAGCGCATCAGATATTCCTCACACGCAGCAGAACCAGATCAATCTGACTAATAAATTTGGTCAGACGTATCTCTGTAGCTGGAGCACGCGCTCATGAAATCTGACAAATGTGCAGAAAGTTGTTTTTAATTTGTCTCCGTTCGGATCCAATCATGCTGACTGATTGGAGGACGTAATGAAATTTTCATGTTGAGATTTGTGTAAAACATGTCTTTTATTTTGCAGTGCACTGCCTTCTGTGGTTTTCATAGAGCAGTGCTTTTCATTTTTAATCGCTATCAAACTCTTGAATCTTTACTTTTGCAAACAAACAAACAAACATACTGTCTGTCTCTCTCTCTCTCTCTCTCTCACACACACACACACACACACACACACACACACACACACACACACACACACACACACTGTTGGTCTGCTATGAAATATTTGTGTACTTTTAAGGGTTTGAATGGCTGTCTACTTTATTGTGCCCAAAGGATTTTTACTTACACTGATGCTGCAAACGTACATAATACATTATCACTCGTACAAATCCATAAATAAATAAGCTAAATAATAATACCATGTAACACATCATATCACAATAAAGGCATAAAAATGATTGAAAACACATAAAAATACCATTTAAAACATCATAACACATACAGACCATCAAATATGTCAGTAGAAACACATTGGCAACCTAAACATAATCCAAATTGATTTAGTTTTTATTTTTACTTAATTCATTTATCATTTATATAATTTATTATATACTTGTGATTTATGTAATCATTACAATTATTTACTTTAAAGTAAATAGTTAATTTAGTTAATATAGTTTAATTTAGTTAATAATTAAAGCAGTTTTATTTATCATTTAGATACCATTATCATTTTTCAAAATATTTTGAATACGTTTCTATTTTCTGTTTATTTTATTCGTTTTTCTTTTTCAAACATGTCTGTATAGTTTTTTTAGTTAAATAAAAATGAGAAATGTTGCTTTGGCAGCTAGGTGGAAAAAATATTAACTCTTGTTTAGTATTTTATTTTATTTCATATCATGTATTTTATATAAAAAAATTTTGGCTTTAGTTTTAGTTAACTATAATAACCCTGGATTAATTTTGTTCTTTTTTCCTGATAGTTTTTTTACTTTTCTAGTTTCAGTTTTTTTTTAGTTATTATTATTATTATTATTATTATTATTATAGTATCATGTTTAATGCAGGCAGTTTGCTTCACGTTTTGTAATATAATGTATCGATAAACAACACTAAAATATTTTTTTTTTCTTTTGAAACAATGAAAATGTATTTCATATCATTTTTTTCCCAGTTATATTACCAAAATGTTTTCATTTTACTTTTAATATTTTCATTACTTTTCAGAATAACCCTAGACTGGACTGTTTTATTCTTATTCTTTATAGTTTACTTTATATATGCATCATTTTACTGTTGGAGAGAGCTCAATCATCCAGTGTATATGCATCATAATGTGTGTTGAATATGATCGTATATTCTGTGCTCGTCTGAGAACGCACTCAAGAGACTCAAATGACTGTTGTTTAAACCGCACAGATTTGGCAACACAAACACGCTGTGCATATTGAATCACGACAGCACAGTCATGCAGATAAACCCGACAATAAGATCCTGACACGCGTAACAATACTACAGACACGATAGCACACATAATAGAGTATCTCATGAAAACAGAGCGAACGACTAAAACAATAAAGATGCTGCCCGTCTAGGGACCAGGCAGCGGGCCGCACGGGTAAAAGAGGTACAATACGACTATTGTCACGCACTTTACGAGAGCATCCCGTCGCAGATCACAGCACGCATAGACTTCATCACAATGATTCAGCACACAAAAGCACAGAGCTCCAGCAAACAGTGGGAGACAGAGAGAAATAGAGATGGTCTCACATGCAGAATGAAGAACTAGCCCTACAGAACAGGACAATGAGAGGCTCTCCTCCTCTATAAACACATGTTCATTTATGTAGATGAGCAGGCTTCTGCTGTTTTATATGATGACTACAGACTTGCCATTGTTTTCTGAATCAAAATTCGTTGGTATCATCATTTTACTAGTAGATCAAGTGGTCTTATGAGAACCTAATAATAGTTGGTAGTTTTGAATAGTGGCAGTGAATTATTATTATTAAATCATCACTGTAGCACTGGATTGACCAATCAGAGCACAGAACTGCTTTTTTATATTCCTTTTTATATTCTAATATTTTCACTTTGTATTGTCAAGTTAGTTTTTTGTTTTATTTATATAAAATGAATGAATTTTAATAAATTTTTCAATTAGTGTAGGAGTTCCAAAACATATTTTAGTTTAGTTAATTTTTTTTCCCCAATTATTATGTTTTTATTTAATGTATTTAATATATGAACTGAATATATATATATATATATATGTGTGTGTGTGTGTGTGTGTGTGTGTATATATATATTTATATTTATTATGTATTTAAAATTTGTAGTATTTTAGGTTTGTGAACATAAATTATTTGTAAATTAATGTTTGACAGTGGTATATAATATATATCACAACAATATCGAGTTTGTCTTTTCAGATTTAGGTCCTAAGTAAACACACAGACACAGAGATTGACTTTTCCCCTTTCCCACTTTGAAATATTTAGCTTCCCGCATGCGCGACATGTGCTGATTAATATGTGAGTGTGAGTGTGTGTGTGTGTGTGTGTGTGTGTGTGTGCAGTCTGCAGTGAGAGATGTCAGTGGCCTTGTTAGCACAGACAGATGCTCCACAGGCGTGTGTTAAAGCAGAGATCTGCTCTCTGTGGAGCCGCAGCCGGCCGCAGGTCTGTTCTGACACGCAGACGGTCCGCAGAGACGATCACGTTACTGTACTCAACATCTCAAGGAGACTGTGAGTGTCCAGAGGATAGAGGAATCACAAATGAGCTCTCGTTAACATTTCAGTTGTTTATACTAGACGGTAGCGATGGGAATCTTTAGTCATCCGATCTGAATACGATTCTCGGAATCATTATCTGATTCCAAAACTATTCCTGATCTGTTTTTTTGTTTGTTTGTTTTTCTTATTAATGAATGAGTTTACTGAATTTACTCACTATTTTTAATTAATTTTGAGTATCAAATTTATTTGTCAATTTTTTAAAATTAATTACAAGTACTTTTAAAAATAAATATTTATAAGTAATGTTTAATAATTATTATATTATTATAATAATAATATTTAATTATTATTTGTCATGTATTATTATTATTATTATTATTATTGTCATTATTATTATAGTATCATGTTATTTAAAGTTAAGTTTTCTAATATAACGTAAATAAACAGATCTTTTTACTAAATTTATTTACTTTATAATTTTTACATTTATTTTAAATATCAATTATTTTTGTCGATTTTTATTAAGTTACTTGTATACAGTAAGTACTTTTTTAAATAATTGTTTATGAATATTGTTTAATAATTATAATAATAATAAGAATTATTATTATTATTTTTTTCCCTTATTATTATTATTATTATAGTATCATGTTTAAAACAGGTTTTAAAATGTTATGTTTTGTAATATAACATGTAAATAAGCACAGTTTTTTTCCTTATTAATGAGTTTACAGAATTAATTTACTTTATTTACAATTTACAATTTCTTCACTTTTATTAAAATACTTATATAATTATAAATACATTAAGATAATTATGTATAAATAATATTTAATGCTTATTATAATATGATAATTTAAATATTTAAAAATATAATATTTTTATAAATAATATTTTGTATACTATTTTATATTCTAAATATTTAAATAGTAATAATAAATAAAAACAATTGTATGTTAAATATTAATTAAACTATTAATTAAATACAGCTTCAGAATATACAAGCAGAAATAAAGCAATAAAGGGGAACAGAGGAACACATTAAATATTTTCTCAGCATTATTGCTGCATGATTATTACTAAAGACATCATCAACAGCAGCAGGTTTAATAGGCTGCATTCAGACTAATGTACTGACATGTTGGATAAAACAGAAGTTTGAAAGAAGTTGAAATGAGAATCACAATGCCTCAGATAATTTTTTTTTTCTTTCTCCCACTCCCACTAGACAGCAGTGAGATGAATTGGAGAGCAAATGGAGACTTTTCTCAAGTTTGACCTGTTTTTAATGTGAGACCTTCTTGTACTCAAACACACACTCCTGCTGTGTTACTGCTCGCACCTGCCACACACACACACACACACACACACACACTCACACACTCACTCACACACACACTCACTCACTCACTCACTCACTCACACACACACACACACACACACGCATATATATATATATACATACTGTACAGGTGCTGGTCATATAATTAGAATATCATCAAAAAGTTGATTTATTTCACTAATTCCATTCAAAAAGTGAAACTTGTATATTATATTCATTCATTACACACAGACTGATATATTTCAAATGTTTATTTCTTTTCATTTTGATGATTATAACTGACAACTAAGGAAAATCCCAAATTCAGTATCTCAGACAATTAGAATATTACTTAAGACCAATACAAAGAAAGGATTTTTAGAAATCTTGGCCAACTAAAAAGTATGAACATGAAAAGTATGAGCATGTACAGCACTCAATACTTAGTTGGGGCTCCTTTTGCCTGAATAACTGCAGCAATGCGGCGTGGCATGGAGTCGATCAGTCTGTGGCACTGCTCAGGTGTTATGAGAGCCCAGGTTGCTCTGATAGTGGCCTTCAGCTCTTCTGCATTGTTGGGTCTGGTGTCTCTCATCTTCTTCTTCACAATACCCCATAGATTTTCTATGGGGTTAAGGTCAGGCGAGTTTGCTGGCCAATTAAGAACAGGGATACCATGGTCCTTAAACCAGATACTGGCTGCTTTGGCACTGTGTGCAGTTGCCAAGTACTGTTGGAAAATTAAATCAGCATCTCCATAAAGTTGGTCAGCAGCAGGAAGCATGAAGTGCTCTAAAACTTCCTGGTATACGGCTGTGTTGACCTTGGACCTCAGAAAACACAGTGGACCAACACCAGCAGGTGACATGGCAGCCCAAATCATCACTGACTGTGGAAACTTCACACTGGACTTCAAGCAACATGGATTCTGTGCCTCTCCAGTCTTCCTCCAGACTCTGGGACCTTGATTTCCAAATTAAATGCAAAATTTACTTTCATCTGAAACGAGGACTTTGGACCACTGAGCAACAGTCCAGTTCTTTTTCTCCACAGCCCAGGTAAGACGCTTCTGACGTTGTCTCTGGTTCAGAAGTGGCTTGGTAGCCCTTTTCCTGAAGACGTCTGAGCGTGGTGACTCTTGATGCACTGACTCCAGCTTCAGTTCTCTCCTTGTGAAGCTCTCACAAGTGTTTGCATCAGCTTTGCTTGACTGTATTCTCAAGCTTGCGGTCATCCCTGTTGCTTGTGCACCTTTTCCTACCCAAATTCTTCCTTCCAGTCAACTTTGCATTTAATATGCTTTGATACAGCACTCCGTAAACAGCCACACCTTTCAGTAATGACCTTCTGTGACTTACCCTCTTTGTGGAGGTTGTCAATGTTTATCTTCTGGATCATTGTCAAGTCAGCAGTCTTCTCCATTATTATGGTTTCAAAGAACAAGAGATACCCGGAATTTGTACTGTAGGGATGGTCATTAATTGAAGCTCAAATGTAAATATTCTAATATTTTGAGATACTGATTTTTGACTTTCATGAGCTGTAAGCTCTAATTATCAAAATTAAAAGAAATAAACATTTGAAATATATCAGTCTGTGTGTAATGAATGAATATAACATACAAGTTTCACTTTTTGAATGGAATTAGTGAAATAAATCAACTTTTTGATGATATTCCAATTATATGACCAGCACCTGTATATATAATAATATATAAAATGCAAGTTTTTTTTTTTAATAACATTTTAATAATACTAACTTTATTAGGACCATGCACTGTAAAAAAAAAAAAAAAAAAAAAAAAAAAAAAAAGTAGTTTTTTGGGCATTTTTATTACCAGTTATAGCCTATAACCACAGTTTTACTACAAATACCATGGTTAAACTACGGTTAGTGTAGCAAAACATGTTTAATTAGTTTTTACCATGTTTTTTTGGTTGTAACCATGGTTAATTTTCGTAAGGGATATTTTCATGTTATTTTATATATTTTTGACGTCATATACATTTAAAGCTGGCGCGAGAACGCAAAACGATGACGGAGGCAGAAGATCAAACCTCTTCCAGAATTATTTCTGCACCTTTACGCTTTCAATCCCAACTGCCGGGAAAACATGACTAAACATGACTGAAACGGTACGCAAAGTAACATAGCACTTTATTTTATTTCAGAAAGTATTCTTTCTGCTCATTTTGTTGAACATTTAACTATTTTGGTACTTGAAAGTTTCATGGTTCAAGGTGCTTTAAATATACACTGTGTATGTGTATGCTCCTGAAATAAAAGTTCAGAAAGATGTGATGCATTGTTTTTGTTGATATGACTCATCATATAGAGTCTCTTTAAGGGTATAATCAAGTATTTTCCATTTGTCTAGTCTTTAATAAGCATTGCATTCATAATATTGAATCACAATAGTTATATATTCGCAATTCTCAATTATCGCAATATATATTGAATTGGCACACAAGTATCGGGACAGTGTTGAATCGGCAGATTAGCGTATCGTCCCAGCCCTATTAATTTCTCTCGTTTTCCTCGTCAGAGTCAGAGACAGACAGCTGTTTTAACGTGATCCTGCAGATCAGATCAGCATTAGTGTCTGTTTGTTCTTTCGTCTGAGCCGCTCGATGTTTAGGACAGCAAATAAATGCTTGTGCTTTGGTTCCAGAGGAAGTGGCTGTGATTTATTCATTGCTGTTGTTCATGGGACACACTGTCAAGAGTAGTTTATCCATGAGACGTTCACTAAAGACTGCTGTACCGCCACAACTTCCTGTTTTAATAGGAAACTCCTTTCACTTCCACTTCCTCCTCCTCTTCTGCTGCTTCATCATTTTCCTTCCACCTCTCTATTCATCCCTTCCTCTTCTCTTTCCACCTTCTTTTCTTCTGCTTCTTCTTCTTCCTCTTCCTATTCTTCCTTTGCTCTTTATCTTCTTCTTCCTCATCCTCTTCTTCAGCGTCTTATAGGCTTGGGCGGTATCCAAATTTTGATACCGTCAAACCTCCTCCCTATTTTACCTCGGTATACGGTATTACCGTGAATAATAAAAAAATTATGACATAAGGCTCAGACAGTGTCACCTTAGGTTCGAGGTATTTCCATCTCTCGCGGTCACCTTTTTGTTGCACAATTTGCAAATTGCCTCGTCCGTATTTACCGCCTCTCCCTTCTCGTTCGGTCGAAACCCGAAATACTGCCAAACTGCAGAAGTTGTTCTTTTTCGAGACCCTGGGGCCGGTTGCACGAGCTGAACGTAAGTTACAACCTAGCCTAGTTTTGACGTAAATGGGCACTAAGTTACAACTTACGCACTACTAAATATTTTTTCGTTGCACCATTACACTTAGTTGAAGTATAACTCTACGTATAAACTAAATATTTACGGACGCGTCTGGTCAGGAGTAACGGTTGGAATAAAATAGCAGACTGAGTGAATTGCATCAATATGCTCTTCTTTTACCTGACAACCTCCAATCCTTTAGGCATATATTATGCTACTGACATTTACACTCACGTACATATTAAGAGAGAGAACAATATGTGAATAAAAGTACTTTGTTTCTTTTTTAGCCCGTCTTCAACACCCCATCTACAGCGCACCTCTGTGCACTTCGGTCCGTGTTTGCGCATGTCAGATGAAATAATAAATAAATGGCATTTCTTATGTTTTTTTCTTTCTTTCAGTATTTATTGATCCTTATTTATTTCAATTACAGTTTCTGAATGTTATTTACATATAAAAATAGCTTACATATAGACTAATGTTATTAATGTATCGTTTTTAATGGAAACTTGTTTTTACCGTTAGTATACGTGAGGCGAAAGAAGTTAGAATGAAGGATTAATTAAAATCAATAACATTTAAACAAGTTCTGCTCGCGTATTTGAAGGTTTCTATTGGATGATTTAGGGTAAACGTCATTTTATGCGACTACGCATTACTTTACGGAGAGCTTAAGAACTACTAGCTACGTCCTGCTTAACGAACAGCTGGTGCAACCGAAGTAAGTACAAATTTAGTTACAAACTAGCAAGTAGTTACTAGCCTCTCGTGTGAACTTAACATTCTAATTTAAGTAAGAACTTACGAATGGCTGGTGCAACCCTACCCTGGTCACTTGGTGCGCGACTCGCCATCTTTCCCCATCTCTCTCTTTCTCCTCCACGCTGTCACGTGATGACAACCAAGCATACGCATTTTTAGGCATTAGATAAATTATATTTAATATTTAATCCTTGTCTCCTATATAAGTGCATTGTTTTTTTATGACGGTATAACGGTATTGAAACTGATACCGTTGCTATTTTTAGATCCCGCGGTATACCATATTACCGTATTACCGCCCAAGCCTAGCGTCTTACTCATATTTTTACTTTCTTTTTTCCTCTTCTTCTGTTTTTACCAGTTCTTCCTCTTCGTCATCGTCTGCTTCCGATTCTTCCTCTTCTTTTTCCACTTTTCCTTTAATGAAGTGTAATGAATGTACTAGTTTGGTTGTTGTGACATCTGCGGAAATCCTTAATCTTAATCTTAAATTGTTTGCTGGTTTGATTAATGTTCACATCTGAGCAAGTTAAATGCAATTTTTCTGCATCCTGTCCAGATGGATTGATCTGATGGATTGCTCTGTATCTTCACTCATGTTTACGCCATTCGTTTTGATGTTAATGCTCATTTTTCAAGCGCAGTCGTGGATGGGCTTTGGCCACAAGCAGGATTGCAGTGTGGTTGTGTTTGTGCGCTCTGTGATGTTGAAAAGTTGGGATGGATTTGAATCCAAAGAGTTTTTCCGTGTGACTTCACACCATGAAATGAACTTTGAAAGCTCTGCCGCGGAGAGAGGTCCGGTGAGGTTCAGCGATGTCAGGACTCAGCAGAACCGTGATCGTGTTAACCTTACGTAAAGCTTTTCATTCGGGGAGGGAGGAATCGGCGGCTCATGTTTTATTAATGCCAAATGAATTATTGAAGTTATGATGATATGCCTCTCTCCTCCTTTCTCTCACATAAACATAAGAAAGAATAATCACAAGCGTTATTTGCCATCATCTCGACTCGAGTGCATCAGCTGAGCTGTGTGTGTGTTCAAGTGTTTTGCATTTAATCTCTGCTCTCTCTTTATCCTTCTTCCCCTCCCTCTTTCTCTCATCTGTCTTGATCTCTACCCTTCACTTTGTTTCATCTCATCTCATTCCCTCGTTCTTTGAACCTTCGCAGTATTTCACAATGCAGCTTTCAATGCAGGATGAGAGAACCATTCTTTACGAAGACCTGATCTGTGAGAAAAATCACAACTGAAGTCTCTTTGGCTACATTTACACTGCAGGTCTTCAATTTGTTGACCATATCGACGAGCGATGATCTTTTAAAAGCGACCCATATCCGACATCTGCATTTATATCACACACTTGACAAAATAAGCCAAGGTAGACGTGCTGGCCCGGAAACTGTGAAATAAAACCAGCCCAATTGCTAATCGAAACTAACCCAAAACTAGCTGTCGGGGTTCCACTCTTTCAAAATCTCGTTCCAGGGGGAGGTGGAGATCGTTTTAACCCACACGCTAAAAAACAACCCACGGCAACAGTGTAAAAGTAGCCCAATTCCACGAGAAAACCACTGACTTGGCAACAAATAAATGCATTAGAACTCTATTAAATCTCCTCCTGAGCAATAAAAGAGCAACTTTTGAGTCACTGTTCATTTAGATTCATTCATTTTATTCATTTCTTTATACTCTTAGTGTATAACAACTATTCACTCATTTGCGTCCATGAGATTTTTGCAAGAAATTGTATGAGAAATACCTGAAACAAAATTGATCAAAACATAAACACATTAGAGCTCCATTAAATCTCCTGAGCAATAAAAGATCAACTTTTGAGCTGCTTGACAGTCGCATTTCATTTAGAAGGATGAGAGAACCAAAAAACCTTACGACCAGCACCAAATGAAATCTCTTTAATATCTCAGCTGTGTCTCACTAGAGAGAAAATTGTGACTGAATCCCTTGTTTTTTTTCCCTGAGGAAAACAGCGATAATTTTGTTTCTCTGCTAGTTTCATAAAAGATCTCAACAATTTCTCACACTTTGCCAGGATACCAAAGTCTGCAACCAAACATAAGAAATCTCAATATGAACTCAAGCATTTCTCTTCACATTTGTCCATGATGATCTGAACTCCATTTTATAGCTTTATACTCTTACTGTGTAACAACTATTCATCCATTTGTGTCCATGATATTTTTCACAATAGACATAGTTTCAGAAAAGATCTCAACAATGGCTCAAATTTTGCCAAAATACCAAAGTCTGCAACCAAACAAAAGATCAAATGATCTGAGCTGCTCCACATTCATTTAATGTTTATGTTTACCTGTATGACAACTATCGATTCATCTGTGTCCAATATGTTTCTCACATAAATCTTAGGAGAACAATATTTCATCCTTTACCATAAACTACTGTAGATGCATTAAAGCTTCATCAAATCTCCCAAGCAATAAAAGAGCAACTTTTGAGCTGTTTTTCTGACCGTCACCTTTCATTTAGAAGCATTTCAATATGAGTGTGTCACTTAAATGATTGAAAAAGTTGGCTTTATTGTTGCATTAACCGGAGTGACTCGGAGTAACATGTTTTTTACTGTTCTGTGGCTAATCGAGCCCTGAAACCAGAATTAAAACAACACATTCGCTCCTCTCCGTCTTTCCTCCATGTCCTTCTGTTTCGTCTGAGTCACAAGTTCTGCTTTCATTTCCAACATGAAGAAAACAGATCAGCGTTGCTTCCAGAGAGCGACGGACGCTTTTGAACAGAAGTTGATTGTCTTCAGGGGCCTCAGGACTTAGGAGACAGCTTGAAAAGGGGACAGAAGTTCACTTCATGAAAGCCAAAACACAGACGTTGTAGCTTGAGGAGTCTTTAATTGTTTGAAAGGGAAGAAATCATTCTCTCGGGGATCCCAAACAAACCCGTGACTCTCTCCTCGCAACAAATCAGATCCATCGGGAGTTTAATTGATGGTATTTTAGCAGAAGCTATGGCAGAGTTTCAGAGATTTTCTTCAAATAGAAAAGCGGTGATAATTTACGCATTCGAATCGAATTTACCTTCCATTGTGAGACATTTCTGAACCAAACCGAACGCTCAGCATGAAAAGATGTAGGTCAGGAGTTGATTTCATCCTTTGGGATTTGATTGGATTGCGTCTGCATGACTATAATATTATTACTGTGCTTGCCAGGTACATCTGTATTGATATTCCTCTTGGTTTTATTTTCCTGCGTCATCTTTTCTACTTCTTTTTTGATGAATTCATTCATCTTGTAGTGCTTAATGCACAAACTCTAGAAGAGAGGAGACAAGACCCAGAATGAAAATAACGACAGAAGTGACCATCAGGACAGCATACATCTTTCAATGCGCTGTAATAAGACAAGGTTTACTCTAATCTGATTTCAGGTGTTTTGGTGCTTTTGCACTGTAAATGAAAAACAAGGTTTTAACAATCCTTGCTGTGTTTTAGAGCCTCTCTTTTAATACTTAAAATACATTGCTGTAAAAACAATTTTCACTGAAAAATTGTTTGGAAATTTCACAATTAATTACAGACAAATGGCATTGAATTAAACTTTTTTTTTATTTCACTTTATTATTTTGGTTTTGACACTATAACACTTTAACACTTTAAGTGTGAAAATCAACCAACTATGTTGGCATCATAATATTTACATAACGAATCACAAATCTTGAATCTATTTATCCATCTATTTATATTTTGATGAAAGATTATTATTATTAGATTATCCTTCAGAAAATGCAAATCTAGTTGGTTAATATTACTTTTTGGAGAAAGTTAGCCGATTTTGATTAAACAAACAAACAAACAATTTTATTAAATTATTATAAAATGTTAATAATTTTGTTTATGTTTATTTAATTAATTATATGCATTTTTTTTATAAATTAGAAAAATCTAAAATTATTATTTAGAATTAGAATAGCATGCATTGATGCATCGTGCATAATTGCCAGTAACACTTAGGTGATTAATTTTGATTTTGTATTATGAAAATCAAATGAATTGTATTGATATTTGTGCTAAGGGTTCAGTTTCATTTTTTGCTTCAGAAACTGCATGTTTGCCATCAAATTTCTTTTAAAAAATAGGCTGAGGTCAGAGGTTAGCAGGACAGATGTCTCCTAATGAGAGCTGAGTTCTCTTGTGCAGGTGAAGACAAACGTGTCACAGAGAGTTTTGCAGGTCCATCAGAGCGGCTCTCATTAGCAGAAGCGGCGCTGCGCCACCATCGAGAGTCCTGGGGTCTGACCGCATTGATCTGAGCCAGAAATACTCTCATCATTACAGAAACGACAGCTCCTGCCTAACCTGCAATTTATGCATAAAAGATTTTGAAGCCGCATCAAGTGGCCCTTCAGACAGATGAAAAGAGCAGCTTTGCTTCGTTCTCACTCTGTGATGAAGTTGGCATTATGCGAGCTGTAGTTTTGTATATATGTGCATTTAGACTGTTATTGAGGTAGAAACCCCAGATAAACTGCTGAATGTCATTGGTGTTTCTTATGGTGAAGAACAAGTGTGAGTCAAAGGGAGAACGTGTACACTGGTGTTCAAATGTTTTATTTGATCAAAAATACAGTAAAAACAGTAAAATTATAAAATATTATTGCAATTTAAAATGAGTTAATATACTTTAAAATGTCATTTATTTCTGTGATGCGCAGCTGTATTTTCAGCATCATTACTCCAGTCTTCAGTGTCACATGATCTTCAGAAATCATAATAATATACTGATTTATTATCAATGTTGGAAACAATTGTGCTGCTTAATATTTTTTTGGAGCCTGTGATACATTTTTCAGGATTCTTTGATGAATAAAAAAGTTAAAAAGAGCAGCATTTATTCAAAATAGAAATCTTTTGTAACAATACACTACACTACTGTTGCTACAGTTAGAGTATAATACTACACTAATACACTACCGTTCAAAAGTTCAGGGTCAGTAATTTGTTTCTTTCTTTTTTTGAAAGAAATTAATATTTTTATTCAGCAAGGATGTGTTAAATTGATAGTAAAACATATAATGTTACATAAGATTTCTATTACAAATAAATGCTGTTATTTTGAACTTTCTATTCATCAAAGAATCCTTGAAAAATCAATTGAATCACAAAAATATTCAGCAGCACAACTGTTTTCAACATTGATAATAATCAGAAATGTTTCTTGAGCAGCAAAGCAGCATATTAGAATGATTTCTGAAGATCATGTGACACTGAAGACTGGAGTAATGATGCTGAAAATACAGCTGCGCATCACAGAAATAAATGACATTTTAACATATATTACAATAGAAAACAGCTATTTTAAATTGTAATATTTCACAAATTTTTCTGTATTTTTTTTTTATCAAATAAGTGCAGCCTTGACAAGCAGAAGAGACTTCTTTAAAAACACAAAAAACCCTATCCTAAAATCCCAAGTTTTTTAATGCCAGTGTGGTTCTAAGTACTTTTAGACCATAACTTTTCAATTTGTTTCGAATTTTCCTCCTTACTCAATTCTGTTTTAGAGCTGATTTTTTTTTTAATAGGGCTCTGGCTTCTCCAGTTAAAAGCAGTGGTTCTCTGGCCACCCATAGACTGGATTTATTTATTCATACGCAGAGCCGAGAGCTGTCAGAAAGAAGCGTGGCCTTGCAGATGAGGAGAAGTTATTCCTCTGAAGCTGTATCTCAGCTCTCTTCTGAGTGTCTTAGAGGCCAGAAACGCGAGCGCAACGCTCCCCTCGGGAGGTCATTGATTTGATCACATTTATATTCAGGCAGGCTGATGGACTAACATATGCCACCCAGAAACAATATTAACGCATGAATAAATTTTTCAGGCATTTCAAATTGTAATTTTTCATTTCCGCGCGGAGCTGCCGGCGGCGGCCGTTCCGGTGAGGGTTTACACTTGTGGATGGGACAGAGAGACGAATGGAGAGCGGGAAAAGCATTTCCTTTCATGTCTGATATAAAGGAGCCTCTGTGTGCCGTGACATTCCTCATAATGTGATTCATTACCGACTCAAACCGGCTCACAGAGAATGCACAATCCCAGATCCGTCTCCTGAACATCTTCCTGTCATCCGATCGACCGCCTGCTGCCTCTTCCAGGTCACATTACAAATCCATAAGCATAATTCTCGTTATTCTTAGTGACAGTTCTCTTTAGTTTTTTTATGCATCATAGTAAAGAATATGTTTGTTTCACATATAATCTTTTTTTATTTACTATAACGATACTTATCTCTAAATTAAATTAAAAATCAATATATTTTACATATAATAATGTTTTATTAATAATGGATACAATATGTAATCATTTTAAATTAAATGTAATTAATACTTTTTATACATATAACAATTTTTATTAATATTAATACTACTTAATAATTCTAATTAACCTTTAATTAACAATCAATTTGTTTTGCATATAACATTTTTGCATTAATATAAATTCTACTTAATAATTCTAAATTAAATGTAATTAAATATCAATTTATTTTACATATAATAATGTTTTAATAATTCTACTTAATTATAAATGAATTACAAACTTAATTTATTTTTCATATAGTATTGTTTTATTAATAACTCTTCTTAATAGTTATACATTTTAATTAACAATCAATTTATTGTACATATAATAATGTTTTATTTATAAGAATTCTACTTAATTGTAAATTATATTGAATTAATAATCAATTTAACATAAAATGTTGTTTTATTAAAAATAATTCTACTTAATTCTAAAGTAAAATTAATTAATAATCAACTTATTTTACATATAGTAGTTTTATTAATAATTATTATACTTAATTTCTTTTTTATTACAGTCAGAAGAATTTGTAATGGAGATGTTTAACTGTCATTAAAAGTCACAATGCAAAACAATCTTATTGATTCCAAAAATAGACTATTTTCAAAATTATGCAAAAAATAATTTCTTTTTTTTCCTCCTTTTGATTATGAAGTTAAACATGACCTGGAAACACTTGTTTTATGCATATATAAGGCCATTTTATCGTTACATTTATGCATTTGGCAAACACTTTTATCCTAAGTGACTTGCGTTTCATTTAATGTCTATATTTTTCTGGGTTCATGCATTGCCTGGGAATTGAACCCATGCTCTTTAGGCTTCATCAGACGTCATTAAATAATACATACACATATTGGTTTGGATTTAAATGGTAGTTGAGGTGTGATGTGTAATGGGCTTGTTCCTCTGGAGGATTTGGTCATTAATCACAGCTGTGTTTCAAGGTGACTTTCACACCTGAACTCACCTTATTCAAGCGGAGCGGTCCTGATGTCTGTGTCCCGGCTCACTCTCAAACTCCTCCATAAAACAAGAGGGAAAAACATCAGCCGTTGCTTCTCTGCAAACAGGAAACAAGCACATTCTTGCGTTTGTCTGCAGAGTGATTCAGTATTAGAGCTGTTAGAAAAATAAAGCTAATGAAATAAAGGCTTTGGATGTCTTGTTTAGGCTGTTTTCGGAGAAAAGTAAGATCCGTTACAAATTGCATAATTTAAGCGTAAATGACTCTGGCTACAAATTTGATGAGTCTTCAGCTTCATTAATCAGAGAGTGTACTTTTTATGTGGTTTGATTAAGTTTTCTTGTAACTTGTCTTTTCAAGTTCAAGAGGAAATGCTATTTCAAATCTATTTAAAGTCCTTGTACACTATTTTTTTTTTTTTTTTTTTTTTTTTACAGTTTTTAAAAGAAGTCTCTTCTGCTCATTTATTTGGTCAAAAATACAATTACAATTTAAAATAATATATTCTATGTGAATATCTGTTAAAATGTAATTGATTTCTTTGACCAAAGATGAATTTTTTGCATCATTACTCCAGTCTTCAGTGTCTTCAGAAATTATTCTAATATGCTGATTTGCTGCTTAAGAGACATTTCTGATTATCAATGTTGAAAATAGTTGTGCTGCCCAATATTTTTGTGGAAACCGTGATGCATTTTATTTTTCAGGTTTTGCAGATGAATAAAAAGTTCAAAAGAACATCCTTTATTTGAAATAGAAATCTTTTGAAACATTATAAATGTCTTTACTGTCACTTTTGATCAATTTAATGCGTCCTTGATGAATAGAAGTTGTTCATGAATGTTTAAAATGTCCAGTTTTTTAAATGTTCTAAACATTTTTTCTTGGTTAAGGAAACGTTACTTTTGAATGTTCTCTGAAAATTCTAAAACTAGTAACATTTAAATATTAGTTGAACATTCCATGAATGATGTATGAATGACATTTCTTTGTAATAATGTTTTAAAACATTAATAAAGAACAAATAACTATGAACAGACGTTCTATTAACGTTACTGGAAGAACGTTCCCTAATACCTGGGTTACTTTTGTAATTCATTTTGGTGCTAATCTAGATCAACTAAACTAGTTCACCAGTGTGTGTGTGTGTGTGTGTGTGTGTGTGTGTGTGTGTTTAAGAGTGCTGGGTTCTTTCTGATGAAGCAGATGAGTGATGTTTCATAATGATGAACAGATGGTTAGAGAGCAGAAGAAAGCATAGCATCGTGTCTGGAGGCATTATGAGCGAGATGGAGGTTGTTGAGAGTCTCGTGGGTTGAGTTGAGGAGCAGTGATGGATTGTGGGATGGCAGACCTGTCTCTCTGGCACCCGAGGCGGTGTCGAGTCTCTTCTGCATGGTTTGAGGTGATTGTGTGTTCCACTGTCTGCAGTGTGATGCTGCTGTGGTTTTACAAACTCCTATTCACATGACACTGCAGTCCGCGCTTGCTGTGACATGATCTTACATGCATAAATCACACACGTCAAAGTGTTCCTTGGTGTAGAAATTTCAGAAATGGCTAACAACTACAAAGAAATGGCAAAGAACACATGGAAGTAGATGTGAAAAAAAAAAGAAATAGTATTTTCTTGAAAACTGTACTCAATAATCTTTGTTTTTTCTTTTATATAACTTCTATCAAAATCTTTTTGATACAAAGACACAACACTGCATAATTTGGGGGGGGGGTCTCATTGAGATTTTTCTGATAAAACTGTTGAATGCAATTTAAAATGCAATAAAAAAAAAAAACATTTGCTATGCATCTATGCAGGACTGCATAATTTGGCCAACATTTTATTATATGTCAATTTAGCTCTAATAATAATAATAATTATTATTATATATACGTGTGTGTGTGTGTGTGTGTGTGTGTGTGTGTGTGTGTGTGTGTGTGTGTGTGTGTGTGTGTGTGTGTGTGTTAATGAAACACTTTGACTTTAATGCTGCGTATCATCAGAAATGTGTTGCTGAGAGACTCTGAGGCTGAAGATCTCACAGCTCATTTAACAGCTGTGTGTGTGTGTGTGTGTGTGTGTGTGTGTGTGTTGTCTGGGAGTGCAGGAGAGGGTCGTCTCCTGTAATCGTCCGTCTGGCCACCAGCTGTGGTCACATGGTTAGTCACATGACTTTTGATCCGTTTCTGGTTCTGCTGTCCAGACGAGAAGAAGTGAAGAGCCGAATCTCTCTTTCTCTTTAAGAGTGTTTAATCTCTGTAAGTTCTCTGAGTGCTCAGTAATTCTCAGTAAAAGTGTGTGGGTGTGTGTGTGTGTGTGTGTGTGTGTGTGTGTGTGTGTGTGTGTGTGTGTGTGTGTGTGTGTGTGTGTGTGTGTGTGTGTGTGTGTGTGTGTGTGTGTTTGTCTGTAAAATCTGCTGGATTTTTTTCAGCACAAGATCTTATAAGTCGAACCATGCCGATATAACGCTCTTTACTCTTTACTGCAACACAAAGAGGAAAAAAAACAACATTCTGATCTAAAGCTGCAAAACCGATCCAGAAACACTCACTCACATTACAGTCATGAATAAAACAGTATTGCTCAGCAGTTGCTCTTTCATAGCTCAGGAAAATAATGTTCTATTATAAAGTATGAATATATTTTTACACTTGTGGACATGTAGGCCACATTTATAAATCTCTCAGTTTCACCAGGTTTGCACACATCTCAGGAGGGATTTTGTCCCACTCCTCTTTGCAGATCCTCTCCAAGTCATTAAGGTTTCGAGGCTGACGTTTGGCAACTCGAACCTTCAGCTCCCTCCACAGATTTTCTGTGGGATTAAGGTCTGGAGACGGGCTCGGCCACTCCAGGACCTTAATGTGCTTCTTCTTGAGCCACTCCTTTGTGTTTTGGGTCATTGTCATGCTGGAATACCCATCCACGACCCATCTTCAATGCCCTGGTCCTGACGGTACATGGCCCCGTCCATTGTCTCTTTGATGTGGTGCAGTTGTCCTGTCCCCTTAACAGAAAAACACCCCCAAAGCATAATGTTTCCACCTCCATGTTTGACGGTGAGGATGGTATTCTTGGGGTCACAGGCAGCATTCCTCCTCCTCCAAACACGGCGAGTTGAGTTGATGCCAAAGAGCTCGAACACTTTCACCCAGTTCTCCTCTGAATCATTGACAAACTTCAGACGGGCTGTACATGTGCTTTCTTGAGCAGGGGAGCTGCAGGATTTCAGTCCTTCACGGCGTAGTGTGTTACCAATTGTTTTCTTGGTGACTATGGCCCCAGCTGCCTTGAGATCATTGACGAGATCCTCCCGTGTAGTTCTGGGCTGATTCCTCACCGTTCTCATGATCACTGAGACTCCACGAGGTGAGATCTTGCATGGAGCCCCGGTCTGAGGGAGATTGACAGTTAATTTGTGTTTCTTCCATTTGCGAATAATCGCACCAACTGTTGTCACCTTCTCACCGAGCTGCTTGGCGATGATCTTGTAGCCCATTCCAGCCTTGTGCAGGTCTACAATCTTGTTCCTGACATCCTTGGACAGCTCTTTGGTCTCGGCCATGGTGGAGAGTGTTCTGATTGATTGATTGCATCTGTGGACAGGTGTCTTTTATACAGGTAACAAGCTGAGACTCCCTTTGGCTGCATTTACACTGCAAGTCTTGATGACCAATTCCGATTTTGTGACTATATCTGATTTTTTGGACGACATGCTTACATTTCTTTTAAAAGTGACCCGTATCCGATGTGTGCATTTTACACTGCACTTGATGAAACAAGCCAAAATAGCATATATGACATCACAAATCAATTTGAATAGTACATTTAGTTTAATTTATTGACATGGAATTCATATAGAAACGTTTTTAATGCAATAGTTACATCTATAGGCTACTTCAAAATAATTATACAGTGGGGCAAAAAAGTATTTAGTCAGCCACCAACTGTGCAAGTTCTCCCACTTAAAAAGATGAGAGGCCTGTAATTTTCATCATAGGTATACCTCAACTATGAGAGACAAAATGAGAAGAAAAAAAAATCCAGAAAATCACATTGTAGGATTTTTAAAGAATTTATTTGCAAATTATGGTGGAAAATAAGTATTTGGTCAATAACAAAATTTCATCTCAATACTTTGTTATATACCCTTTGTTGGCAATGAAAGAGGTCAAACGTTTTCTGTAAGTCTTCACAAGATTTTCACACAGTGTTGCTGGTATTTTGTGCTGCCCATTCCTCCATGCAGATCTCCTCTAGAGCAGTAATGTTTTGGGGCTGTTGTTGGGCAACACGGACTCCAAAGATGTTCGATGGGGTTGAGATCTGGAGACTGGCTAGGCCACTCCAGGACCTTGAAATGCTTCTTACGAAGCCACTCCTTCTTTGCCCGGTCGGTGTGTTTGGGATCATTGTAATGCTGAAAGACCCAGCCACGTTTCATCTTCAGTGCCCTTGCTGATGGAAGGAGGTTTTCACTCAAAATCTCACGATACATGGCCCCATTCATTCTTTCGTTTACATGGATCAGTCGTCCTGGTCCCTTTGCAGAAAAACAGCCCCAAAGCATGATGTTTCCACCCCCATGCTTCACAGTAGGTATGGTGTTCTTTGCATGCAACTCAGCATTCTTTCTCCTCCAAACACGACAAGTTGAGTTTTTACAAAAAAGTTCTATTTTGGTTTCTTCTGACCATATGACATTCTCCCAATCCTCTTCTGGATCATCCAAATGCTCTCTAGCAAACTTCAGACGGGCCCGGACATGTACTGGCTTAAGCAGGGGGACACGTCTGGCACTGCAGGATTTGAGTCCCTGGCGGCGCAGTGTGTTACTGATGGTAGCCTTTGTTACTTTGGTCCCAGCTCTCTGCAGGTCATTCACTAGGTCCCCCCGTGTGGTTCTGGGATTTTTGCTCCCAGTTCTCGTGATCATTTTGACCCCACAGGGTGAGATCTTGCGAGGAGCCCCAGATCGAAGGAGATTATCAGTGGTCTTGTATGTCTTCTATTTTCTAATAATTGCTCCCACAGTTGATTTCTTCACACCAAGCTGCTTACCTATTGCAGATTCAGTCTTCCCAGCCTGGTGCAGGTCTACAATTTTGTTTCTGGTGTCCTTTGACAGCTCTTTGGTCTTGGCCATGGTGGTGTTTGGAGTTGGACTGTTTGAGGTTGTGGACAGGTGTCTTTTATACTGATAACGAGTTCAAACAGATGCCATTAATACAGGCAACGAGTGGAGGACAGAGGAGCCTCTTAAAGAAGAAGTTACAGGTCTGTGAGAGCCAGAAATCTTGCTTGTTTGTAGGTGACCAAATACTTATTTTACAGAGGAATTTACCAATTAATTCTTTAAAAATCCTACAATGTGATTTTCTGGATTTTTTTTTCTCATTTTGTCTCTCATAGTTGAGGTATAGCTATGATGAAAATTACAGGCCTCTCTCATATTTTTAAGTGGGAGAACTTGCACAATTGGTGGCTGACTAAATAATTTTTTGCCCCACTGTATATCCGTACAAACTCTTCAGGACAGTGATGATCATCAGCTCCGCTGAAAGCTTGCGAGTGGAATAATACTCAGGTGGTAGATATTGTTAAGCATGTCACATCGTCTGTGTTTTTTTTTGTAATTAAAACCAAATGCGTTCATCAGTGATTGTATATCAAAGGCAGGGACATGTTTGTGTGCATTTAATTTCGTGGTTTCAGTGGAACGAACGGGACTGAAGCACTCATCTGTGCACGAGCCGCCGTCACTGACAACAGCAGCATATTTCAGCGTCAGATCATCTTTTATTTAACACAGATGAACAAAATTAATACTCTGCTACTCAACTAGAGATTTTTCATTTGTTACAGGTATGTACTCACTTTTCAATAACATAGGAGTCGCTTTTACAGGGGAATATTTTATTTATTTCCACATATGAATGAGGCCTGAAACCGATCGGAGAATATCGGAATCCATGCGATTTTTTTTTTTTTCCTGCTTACACGGTTGTGGGCCATATCCGATCTGTGCCACATGGGAGGAAAAAATCGGAATTGGGTCACTTGAACCACGCAGTGTAAATGCGGCCTTTAAGAGAGTGCTCCTAATCTCAGCTCCGTACCTGTATGAAAGACACCTGGGAGCCAGAAATCTTGCTGATTTATAGGGGATCAAATACTTATTTGACACATTAAAATGCAAATCAATTTATAACTTTTTTGAAATGCGTTTTTTTTGTTGTTGTTGTTGTTGTTGTTCTGTCTCTCACTGTTCAAATAAACCTACCATTAAAATTATAGACTGATCATTTCTTTGTCAGTGGGCAAGTTCAGCAGGGGATCAAATAATTTTTTTTCCCATTGTGTGTGTGTGTATATATATATATATATATATATATATATATATATATATATATATATAATATATATACACACACACACACACACAATACAGTTCAATACGTACCTCGGTTTTAACCATGGTTTTTGGGTTCAGTTCGGTTCTGACAGCTTGTCACATCAAAGTGTGTATTTTGCAACAAATTAACAACAAAAAGAAATCTTGTAAACTTCTGTACACTGGAAAAAGCGTGGATTATTATATGTCTGCTTAACATTTCTTTTGAGAGAGGTATTATTTTTCCAATTTTTACCCAAAATAGGATTGATTGGCAATTATTGAGCACTATAAACACATGTAATGTGTGTTTCATTCATACTGGACGCCAGAGGGTGCCCTCGCGCAGAAACTCCACATATGCATCACAGAAGTAACACTGATGACCTTCCAGGAAATCCCTAATATGGATAAAGGCATCGCTATCACTAACTGAATAAAAAGAAGATAACGTTAAATGTTTTGAATGATGAAACGTAAGGACAATAAACACTCGCCTGCGACAATATATGGTTGATCTGTGTGCTTCAAACCATCTCGGCCATTTTCATAATGATTAAATAATAAGTATATTTGTAAGCCATTTCTAATCACATAGCCTTTATTACAGTCTAGAATATATTTTCTGTCTCATTCTGTGATAAGAAGCCACATCAGATCACAAAAGGAAGTTATTTCAAACACTCGACTGATGTTGTGTAGTAAAAACAAGACATAATGTTCTCTTTTGTTGGACAGCAGGTTTAGAAAGGCAAAGGAAGATTTTCTTCATCTCAGCACGTGAACTCATGGACACACACACACACACACACACACACACACACACACACACAGAGTGAGCCAATTCTGAGAAAAAAAAAACATGAATATTATTTAAGCGCAAAAATGAAAAACACAATCTACAAGCACGTATTGAACCATGGATGTTGTACCAATAGATACATTGTAATGAAATAAAAATAACATAAATTCATGTATAACATTCTAAAAAATATTTGTAAAATCTAATTTTAAAAAATGTCTATAAACACAATATAATGTCATAAAATATAGTACAATTTATTAAAATATGTAATGTATAAAAATAAGATATTAGAATATCAATTAAGATGTCTGAGTGATTTATGTCTCCTGTGATTATCATGAACTCAGATGTGCTTCTGTTTTATCACCTTTGTGTTTTTGTGCATTTTAAGCACTCTGGTTTCTCAGGGCATCTGCACTCAGGGTTATTTTTAATCTGCAGCAGCTGCAACATTTCACAAGCAAGAGTGAAATTTGTGTCAACAGTTATTTCCAGAGACAGTAAACAGGCCCGGATCTAATCGAAGGATAACGCTTGCGTCCTGAGTGGGTGTGTGTGTTCAGGAGTCCCCGTCTCTGGTGAGCGGGACGCTCTCGTGTTTCGGGATCTGGAGTGGCAGGGCTATTCCAGGGTCCGGCTTTGGGTTTCATCTTTGTAATGTCTGGATACCAAGGAGGCAGGGTGTGTTGGTCTCCGGAGCTGTGAGACGCTGCCGCTCTCTGGAGTTTTCTTGGCTATTTTCACCTCTGCTTTGAGCCGACAGACGCTGAGACTCGTCCAAACACAGTTACTGTGCAGCAGATACAAACAGAGCTCAGGGGTTGGGTGCATGAGCTGCTTAGACTAGTCTTAAAAATTTAGCCATCTAAAAAGACTGCTCATTACTTTCGATTAAGTCGATTACAAAACGGTAGAGTGGCCCAATTTGAATCATAAAAGTAAGACTAATTACCTCTTGGCTAACTGCTAGTTGGTCAAACTAGTTCTTAAGACACAGTCTTAACATAGTGGCTATGTTTATGCAACTGGCCTCAACAGCTTAATGTTTACCCGTCTTTCAGCACAGTGAGGATCGCTTTCCCACAAACATGCTTCCCTTAAACGGGTCATGCTTTTCATTTTTGTAATGTTAGTCGAGGTTTCTTGCACCAGAAGCAACTAAAATGTTATTTATATACTTTTCCCACCCTTTTTCTGACCCAGAATCATTTGTACCGCTATATATACTAAGCATGCATTCTCACATTATTGTGACAGAAACAAACTCCAGTACTTAAGGGAGCAATAGAGTTTCCTTCAAACGACTGTCATCACATCGGATTATTATTTAACTAGTTACAGTAGTTTAACGTTCTTTAACTAGCTTGCTCAGCGAGGTTTACTCATGGCTCATGATTACTGAATGAGTTGTTTTTGTAGTTTTAAGTAAATTTTCTAGTTTTTAGTCGTGAATGCTTTAATTGTTGTAGAATTTTTTTATTATAATATTTATAATAGTTATTATTATATTTTCATAATAATTTATATGATGTTTGCATTATAATGTTACAAAGTCATACAAAATATTATAAAAATAAAATTAAACATTATTTATGAATATACATTATTTTTATGCATAAAACTTTATAAAATAAACATCATGCAAAATATAAAAATATAAAATAGAACAAAAATAAACATTTCATTAAATAAAAATAAATATAATTTGTGAAAAATTAAATCTCATACAAATGTATATGAATGTAACAAAAAATGTGTACATTTGTTACATTTTTTTAAATAAGCAATATAAAAAATATAAAATAAAGAAAAAAATATTAAAATGTTTGATGTCATAATCATGAATTTTAGTGAATTAGAGTTGTTTTTGTAGTTTTTAGTGAATGTACCGGGTGACTGAAGGTTTTAGTTGTAAAAATTTTAAATATTGTAATATTTTTATAATATTTAATATTTTTGTATGATGCAATCATTATAAAATTGTACACAAAAAAATGTCATACAAAATACTGTTGAAATTAATTTACAAAATGTAACTAAGTAAAAGAATGAAAATACATTCATTTATAATGAATTATAATAAAATAAAACTGTGTATACATACATTATAAAACTGTATGCTTTAAAAATACTTTCATGTATATATGTGACCCTGAAGCACAAAAGCAGTCTTAAGTAGCACAGGTGTATTTGTAGCAATAGCCAACAATACATTGTATGGGTCAAAATTATTGATTTTTCTTTTATGCCAAAAATCATTAGGATATTAAGTAAAGATCATGTTCCATGAAGATATTTTGTAAATTTCTGACCGTAAATATATCAAAACTTCATTTTTGATTAGTAATATGCATTGCTCAGAACTTCATTTGAACAACTTTAAAGGTGATTTTCTCAATTTTTAGATTTATTTGCTCCCTCAGATTCAAGATTTCACATATTTGAAAACCATACATCAATGGAAAGCTTATTTAACTTTCACATGATGTATAAATCTCAATTTTGTAAAAATGGACCCTTATGACTGGTTTTGTGGTCCAGGGTCACATGTATAAATGTGTGTGTGTGTGTGTGTGTGTGTGATATTCTTGCGATCAGCAGTGATGAGCTGACGTTAGCGTGTTGAATGTTTCATGTGTTTTATGTGAGTTTCGTGTGCTGGGACTGAACGTGAGAGTGACGTTTGTTCTCACAGAGAATATGAAGATCACTTTCTGCATCTTGTTTAAGCACCAATTAAGCACACACCCGTCGGAGGCCCTAAAGTGTGAGATTTCACAGAAAACGCGTGAAATCTTGCAGACAAGGTTAAAATTACACCCGTCTCAGTGCGGCAGGTTCAGCCTGAGATCTCTGCCTCCTTCTGCTCTTCACCTGTGTCGAGAAACACATTCACATTCATCCAATGCATATTTCATACATACAGATTTTGCCCTGAATGCTTGGCTGGATTTTTATGATTTAGATCCGTCGGGTTCAAGCTGTGAGTGTAATATTTTCGGTGCGGTATTCATTCAGAAACACTCTCATGCTGTTATGCGGATAATATCTGAATGTGTTTGTATTAGATAACAACATTTCAGAGCACGTTTCACATGTTGCATAACTTTTCTTAACCATTTGAGCCCCGAAACTTTTTATGAACAAGAGAAATGAGTGTGAACAAACAAAGCACTGCGTTTCTCGCCTCGTCTTCATTCCTGATCTGTTTGGGGAAGCTAATGGAGCTCTTCTTGTTTGAGTCTCAATATACCGAGATCAGACCGCAGTAATTGATATTCTAAAGCCATTTAAACACGCCTCGAGCAAACTCTGCTTTATTAAAGCAGTGAAGGGAACTCGCAGAACTTTTCTTGATTATCCAAGCAGAATTTTAAAGGTGCTGCGACTCGACGGGGGACAAACTCTGCCAAGCAGCTCTTATGAAATATATTTCATCATTAATTATCTTTGAAAGCAAAAACATCAGTTGATAGATATTTATTTCCATTTATTATCCAAGTTCAGCTTCATATGCCAGTCATTTAATATTTTCTTGTGCAACTTTTCTTGTTGAGATTATAATTATTTTTTTCAATGATTATTTCATTTGTAGTGTATATTTTATATATAAAGTATACAGAAATGTATATATAAAATATATAAAGAATATTTTACTATATAGTATATATAGTACAAAGTGTTTGTGTGTATTATTTCAAGATATTAGATATCAATAAATAATTAAAAAAATAAAAATTTACTTAAATTTAAATATTTTAAAGATAACTTTTCTTGTTGAGATTATAATTATTTTCTTCAATAAATAAGTATATTTTCTTGACTTTGAAGTTTTTAGTTATTATTAACTAGTACTAATAATCATAGTTTTTATTATAATATTTTATAATATTATATTTGGCATATTTTAAAACTTTTTGTATTACATACACATTTCGCATTACATGTATTATATATAAAAATGTCATACAAATATTTTAAAATATAATAAAAATAATTAATTGTTGAGGTTATAATTGTTTTTTCAGTAAATAATTATATAAAATATAATTATTTACTATAAAATATATATATTTTTGACTATGAAGTTGTAAATATATTAAGTATTGTAGAATTTTTATTATAATATTTCTAATATTCTTTATATTTTTATATAATGTTTAAATATACTTTGAATACATTTTGTATGATGTATACATTTTGCATTATGTTTGACATAAAAAGGTCATACAAATATTAAAATAAAAAATAGTTATATATATAAATATATATTTTATAGTTTATATAGTAAAATAGTATATATATATTATTTTATATTAAATAATGTTTTAAGATGTCAAATCAGTATTATTGTATAATAATAAAAAATGAAAAATAAAATAATTTAAATTAATCATTTAAATATTTTAATATTATATTAAACTATTGCAAGATTTTCCAAAGGAATGCATTTAAATGAAGTCTTTAGGCAGTAGATTAGCATTAACACATTCAGCTGTATAACAAACAGTGAATCTGTAACCGTGTGCTTTAATGTAGTCTATATTTCGGCTGTAAGTATGATACATCTGTCCCTGATGTATGCCTGATCACTGCACTTGTATTTTAGCCTCATCAGCAGTTCTGAACAGAGGCGTCCATATGTCCAACACCTTCATTCGCATTATTTCAGGAACAAATAAAGCTGATTTATGATGCAGGTTCTCAGAGGATCTGTGGTGAACCTCTGACGAGAACAGCTGAATCTGAATTGGCAAGAGATTTCTTCCTCATCCGATGCAATCCGGATAGGTCCTTCAGTTCAGGACTTTCACAGTTTACTACAAATAAAACTATTAAAAAGTCATATAAATAAATAATATATATTATATAAAAATAAAGATTTTAAACAAACATTAACTAATATAAAATAAATATAAAAATGTCAAATTAATTTATTTTAGCTAGTTTCCATGGTAACATTTAGTTTATCATAATGTACTAAAATTAAATTCGTTAAAACAATATACACATATTTTAAAAACAACTAATAAAAATCACAAAAATGCAATAAAACTACAATTTGAAAAATTATTCAAATGAATGTGAAAATATAAGAATAGAAAATAATTCAAAATATTAATAAAAACTACAATAGTATCTAAATGATACTAAATTAACAATAATTGTTAGATTTTTAAAATAGATAATATTTTTTAAAAAATATTTCTAAAATAAATTATTTATTTTTTAATATTTTCACATTTTATAGGCTACAAAATGTTGACACAATAAAGAATACTAATTTCACAGGTTACGTCATTAATAATCAATAAAAACTATATAGACATACTAAAAAAAGAACCTTACTAAAATACTAAAAAACCTTAACTATAATTAAAACGAACACAGAAAATTTGAAGTATTAATAGAAACTATAGTAGTATGATTTCAACTGATTTTAAAATAACAATAAATGTTTTAATGTATTATGCAAAATGTTGGAACTACATTCACAAAATAGCAAATTAAGTTTTTTCATTTTAAATTTTATAAATGTCAATGTACATATAAATTATTTATATATATATAAACTTTTTTTTTTTTTTTATAATTAAAAAAAAAAAAAGCTAGAATGACCTGAACACCTGTGAGTGACACAGAACACAAATTGACAGGTTACGTCACCCAAACAGGGCAGGACAGATGTTTTCCATAAATAAGTTGCATGTAGATGCTGATATGGGTCAGAAGTGGGTTTCAGTGGATTCAGGTGTCTGTGGGGCGTCTTCATGAATGACGCGGCTGAGTTATATTAGGACTGGATGGAAACTCTTGATTGCCATGGCGATGAGTGATGAACAGGAGGTAATTATCCACTCTATATCTGATTATCTGACTCCTTTACGAGGCTGATGGGGCAAATGAGGATCATTTAAAAACCTCCAGCTACTTTTCAGACGAAACTGGGGTGTTCACTATTTCTTGGTATGCATGAGCTCATTGAGACAGATATGCATGAATTCAGAGTCTGAAAATCACCCTGTAGCCTAGTGAGCTGCCTATTCAGTTTGACTTAATAATATATGTAATATGTAATACGTTTAACAGATTAATATATATATATATATATATATATATATATATATATATATATAATTTTTTATTAACATTCAGGGCTCCAGACTGCGTCTAAAACAGTCATATTTACGACCAAAAATATTAATTTGCGAGTGAAGTTGGTGACTGGTGACTATATATATTTACATTACATGTTATGACTTAAAAATTTGCATGCAATGCCTTTTTTTCCTGATTGTTTTGCTATCACATCTTTTGTAATGTTCACGTATTAAACTGAAATGATGTGCATCAAAGTTTTAGTGGAAAAAAGAGTTTCAAACAGTCTCTGCCGCACAGCAGCTCAGTTGTGCTGCTTTCTCTTTACTGCTATAGTACATAATAAACATGAATTAACATCAAAAGGTAGCCTATTTTATAAGAGAGCCTACAGAACAAAAAAAAAATATTTTGCTTATGTGTAGGCAATCAAAAATAAATGCCATATGTCTATGTTATCATATATTTTTTGAATGTTTTTGCGTTTCTAAGAGCATCATGGTTTTATATATTTATTTATGTCTAAAATATGTGTTTTGCATATACAGGCAGCAAAATATTAGCATTATGAGAGCATTATGATTGTATATTTATTTACTTATAAAATATTTAGCATAAATACAGTATATAGGTAATAAGAATAAATGCTATACACACACACTATTTTTATTGGATATTTATTGTATATGTGTGTGTGTTTCTATAAGAGCATTATTGAGCATGTCAGATCTGTTGTGTTTTCAGGACTTAAGTAACAACACCCGTTCACCTGCAGGCCCCTGCACTACCGTATCACTACCCATAATCCCAGGCCGCTCGTATCCATAAACGATGATCATCCACTGCAGTAGTATATCAGATCCTCGCACGCAGGGCTTCCCTGCTGTCATATCAGCATCTCTCACTGATCGCACAAATTACGCAATGGGCCGCTGGGCCTTAATAGTGCATAAAACCCGATTACAGAGGATTATCTGTTCTCACAGCCCCGCCCCCTCACTCTCACTCCGCCCCCCAGGGGGCGGGGCATCCGTGAGTCACGCCGTAAACAGTAGATCCAGATGGGTCCGTGCTAAGCAGCTTAGACTCGCATTAATCATGTGGCTAAGTTGCCGTCGCTGGTGTGCAGTGTTTGCTAAGGGTCTGCGCACACACAGTAAATATCGGTTAAAGCTGGAGACACAATATGGCAGCGTGTGTCACGCCAGCCGGAACATGAGCTCACTGATAACTAACATATTCTCATGATTCACAAAATGTCACGGTAAGATTTCTGAGCAGAATCGATTGCGGAAGGAGCTTTATTTTCCAGGCAGTGACAGTCACAGATGTCCCGCTCTTTTCCTCGTCCTCAAGGGCTGTTTAAGCTTATTGTGTCATTACACGTCGTTAGCAGGCCTGCTGACATACACAACACCAATTGGTAGATGCATTTAAAACAGTTTCATCCTGCTGAAACTGGAGGACCAAACCTGCAAAAATAAAAAGCAATTATTTTTATATTTATTTATTTATTCCCACGTGTATTTATTTATTTATGCATTTATTTATTAATTTTTAATTTTCGGAGTACCAAACCTGCAAAAATGAAAGGCAATTAAACAAAACTTTAATTTTATTTATTTACTTATACATTTATGTATACATTTATTTATTAATATTTTAAATTTGGAGGACCAAATCTGCAAAAATGAAACAAAACTTCAGTTTTATTGATTTATTTAGTAATTTATTTATTTATGCAATTCTGGAGGACCAAATCTGCGAAATAAAAAGTAAACAAAACTTAACTTTTTGTTTGTTTGTTTGTTTGTAAAACAAGTAAACAAATAAATACATCAATATTTATAACAGTTGTAAAAGTTGTAAAATGAATAAATGAATGTATGATAAATTAAATACACTTAATTGTAATTACATTTAGTTATTAATTCATTTTTAATTTATTTATTATATTCATTATTTATTTTAAACTTCTTTATATTTTTTAAATTCATGTTTTAATCTTTAATGTAATTTTTTATTTATTTATACATTATTTTTTTTCTCCCCACATGTATTTATTTCCATATTTATTTATTTATACATTTATTTATTTATTTTTTTTTATTTATTTTTTTTGATCCACTATAGTTCCTGGTTTAGTTTACTGTATGCTATGTTAAAGAAAATGTAATGAAGGAAAAAAGTACTTATAAAATAAATACAATTATTATTTAATTACATTTAGTCATACAATTTTTATTACTTATTTGTAATTGTAATAGTTTTTTCCTTTATTTAATATTTTCAGTATTTATTTTAAACATTACTTTTTTATTTTTAAATTTCATGTTTTCTTTAGTTTATCCATATATTTATTCCCATATTTATTTAAACATTTATTTATTATTTTGTCATTTTTGTAGGTTTGGTCCTTTATATGACACATTTTTGGTCAGTTTCTGATATTGTAAAATAGAAATGGTTTCATCAGCATCCCCAGTGATTTGATGTGAATGAAAGCGAGTGTTCAGTGATGACTTACACCACGACTTGACATGTCTGGACATTTACACTAACTGCTCTGAAGACTGAGGGCATTTATTATAAAGCGCTGAGTTAACGGAGCGAGGCAGATTGTAGACGGCGACAGTGATCCTTGCTGTAAGTGTGTTAGTATGATGGCAGAGAAAAGCCTTCTTCTGTTAGGATATTTTATGCATGTATATCATACTAAGTGCTGTTTCTCACAGGAGGATGTTGCTTCCCTCCTAAGCGAGAGAGAGAGAGACATGAATTTATTTACCTACATGAATATTCAATAACTAGGTTACCAACACAAAGCAAAGACTGTTTTATTCAGTAGTTCACATTCCACAACAATCTGCAAATCTATCTATCTATTCATCTGTATATCCATCTCTCTCTCTCTCTTCTGTTATATGCTTGTCTCATTTTCCTCGTTCACACCCGTCATCTCCACTGTCTTATTCTTGTTCTCTTATTCTGTCCTGCCTTTGAAGAAATGGACTGAAGCGTCGAGCACAAAGTCTATTCTTTCTGTCTGAATAGAGCAGGAAAGCGAGTCTGTGTCAGCTCTATCTAATCTGATAATCTGTGTGAAATGTGCCGCACACGTTTATGTGGTGACTCCCTCTTCTCATCTCACCTGTCCTCATGCCTTCAACAAAATAGTGACCTAAAATTGGAAACATCTATAATAACTGGTTTTATTCAAAGCAAAATGATTATCACTGAATCAACCAAAAGACATAAATTGATGCCAACAAAATATTTTATGGGTTAAATCAGTGTGGTGTGTCACACTGTAAAATAAAATATGCTAAAATATTAAAATTAATAAAATCTAATAGAAAAATAGAAATGATAAGCATGCAAGCATTATACAATGTAGTTTAAAATAATTTTAGATGTATAGCATGTCACACTAAAATAAAATATGAAGAATATTACAGAACCCTTAAAATGTAGTTTAAAATAATTTTAGATGAAGTATAGAAGGAAACATTAAACACTATCAAATAAAATAAAGAAATAATAAAATAAATGATAAAAAGCTAAATTAAAATAATTAAAAATTGAGTATACCATGTCACAATGTAAAATAAAATCAATCTAAAATCCAAAAAATAATAATGTAATTTGTAATGTAATTTACAATATTTTAGTCAGAGTATAACATTTTACACTATAAAATAAATACAATTGATTAAAAAAAATGTAGTTTAAAACAATTTGGATGTCAATTTAGATGTAGCATGTCACACTGAAAAAATAAAACAAATAAAATACAAAGAATTATATAACCATTAAAAATGTAGTTTAAAGGGGTCATCGGATGCAAAATTCACTTTACATGTTTGAACATAAATGTGTGTTTGAAGTGTGTGTACACATCCATCCTATAATGATAAAAATCCACCCAGTGTTTTTTTTAATCCCTATTTTAAAATCCTCTTTCTCTAATCAGGCTGTTCTGAGATTCCTGTCAGAATGACGTAGTTCTGTACAGGCCCCTCCCACGATAGTTGATTGACACGGCCGTCTTACCTTAGCCCCGCCCTGAGTGAGCTGAGAGCTTTCCGCCTCCGGTGCAGGGAAGACAAGCTGTCTCAAGATTTGTTGTTGGATGTAATCATGAATACAGCAGTCGTCGTTAACTCCCGACATCTGAGCCGCTGAAGACGCAGAGGATTAACGTTACTGTCGTTTTGAAGGGAATGCGCCGATCCCTGATCTACATAAATGCGTCTATGTTCGTGCGAATCATGAGTATAAGAGTTTTTATGAATCTTTGCAAATTGCCTTTCCTAATAACGTGCTAGTTAGCCAGTTTCGCAGCTAAAGTAAACAGTAGTGCTCGTCACCCCACGGAAGAGAGGGGCGGGGCCAGCAGAGCTCATTAGCATTTAAAGCGACATGGACTAAAAAACGGCGAGCTGAAAACAGAGCTGATTTTGACAGGGTAAAAAGGGTGTTTTTTACACTACCATTGAGAAATTTTAACCGAAGTATTGGGGTGGGAGAAAAAATCGATTCACCTAACTATCACGATTCTTTTTAAAACTATTTAAATTTAATTATTTTACTTTTCCCAAGTGTGGAAACACTTTTGATTTTACACACTGCCGGGAAAACACGAGTAACATATCAATTTTATTTCAGAAAGTTTTTTTTTTTACTCATTTTGTTGAACATTTGACTGTTATATTCATGTGCAAGTTCAGGGTTTTGGTATTTTAAAGTTTCATGGTTCAAGGTGCTTTAAATATACACTGTGTATGTGTATGCTCCTGAAATAAAAGTTCAGAAAGATGTGATGCATTGTTTTTCCTAATCATCTTATACAATCTATTTTAAGGGTATAATCAAGTATTTAAACTTTTTCCTATGGTCTAGAGTTAAAAACAAAAAAACAAAAAAACGCAACACATAGATTTATTGAATCGCAATACTTGTAGAATCGAAATTCTTTAAAAAAAAATCGCAATACATAATGTATCGGCACCCAAGTATCGTGATAGTATCGAATTGGGAGGTAGGTGTATCGTTCCATCCCTACAAAGTATGTTATAGATGTTTCTTTAAAACCCTAAAGAATCATATCAACTTGTGGAAAATGGGCATCCGGTGACCCCTTTAAATCATTTTAGATGGAGTTTAACATGCAGGTTATCACTTTTTACAGTTAGTCAAGTCTTGTTTCACTTACTGAAGTAAAATGAGTTGCTTAAAATGTTCACTTAAATCACTGGACCTTATTTATTTCTCTTTGTGCATGTCTATCCATGCCATCTCAGATCTCCACAGTCGAAACCGTGTCAGGATCCTATCGGAGCTCTTTGGGAATCTCAGATCCTCTCCCTTAACGTCGCATCTCTCACACAGCATGTCAAAGATCTCCTCAGCATCTACGACAGAAATAGAGCGCTGAATGCTGAATTTGAGCACGGCAATTAGGAAATGAATATAGCCCGTTCTTCCCAGGGCCCTGGGAAAGATAAAGAGATGAAAAGATGAAGCGCTGGGATGAATAGCTCGTCTGATTGAGCAGGACATGATGGAGGGCTGTGGGTTGGATGAAAGACACGAGCGGCTCACATGTGTGAAGGAACGGCTGCTGTCAGACGCGCTAAACGCTGGCAGAGATTTATTTGAACATGCTCTCAAACATCTTGTGTGTTAAAAGCTGAAGCGAGTGAAGTCACGTACGCATTTGACTGACTGTCGTCAGCATGTGTGCTTTAGTTATTTTGGAAATATGTTTTTAGATTTCATTCTGAGAGGGATAACTTTTTTACTTTTGTAATAAAAGTACCTGGTTTAATGCTGCATCAATTCTGCTTTCCGGGTAACAAATTTGACAAATTTATAAAAATGTTGTGGACATTGTTTTAAAATGTTGAAATGTCTAGTTTTCTTGTTTTGATTAGAACGTTATTTACAGGTTACACAAAATAAAATTAGCAGCCACTTACAATATGACGTTTAAGAAAGCAAAATGTTTGCTTGGCAGGTATTGATCAACTAAGTCATCTTGCAGCCAAACTGTGAAGGATAAATGATGCAAAACCAATCCATTAAGTTATGAATACGTTATTTCTGAATGTTTGCTGAACGCCCAGCTTTTTTTTTTTTTTAAATGTTGTTTATTGGTAATGTGAATGGAACATTCAATTCTGCAACATTATGTGAATGTTACTTTTGAATGTTCTCTGAACGTTCTAAAATAAGTAGCAACATTTTAAAAACTTTAGATGAATGTTAGATGAACTAAAATGTTCCATGAACGATCTATAAATAATGTTTATGATTATGAATGAACATTATTTATTTATATTCAGTTTTTATTAACTTATTTTAATCTATTTATTCATTTGTTTATTGTTTATTTATTTGTACACTTTGAAAACTTTTGCACAGACCCCTAGCTCTCTCATTGCTCTAGAACAAGTGAATCTGGGAAAACATAGAAATCACATTAGTTGTTTAAGATAATTCAGTTTAATACTCTAATAATTTTCTGATCTTTATGTCTTTAAGCACTCATATATTCTTCTACGTTTAACTTGATAGAATTATATCTTTCTCTCTTTTAGTACTGAGGAAATTATTTGCCTGTAACTGTGGCAGTGAGTAATTTTTTATTAAATCTGTGCTTTGGTCGTTTATTTCGAAATACAATATCACATAAGGAGCTCTCCAAACTCCTGAAAAATTCGCTTCCATTTCCCAGGCATTATTTCTCATAAATATTTATGAGGGAGATGTATTGGAATATAAATCATGGAATATTTATAACACAAACTGAATAAGGCAAGCTCATTTTCCTGGAGCTGATTGTATCAGTATGAATCAGTGGTAATGATTTTCAGATTTCATCCTCATTCATAACGTCTGGATCTCGTCTAATGAGCGTTTTGGGCCTAATGATCAGAGTGGGCATGTTCTGTCATACAGCACTATTGCGCTGTGCGCTCGTTAATTGCAGATTCGCTGTGGTTATGAATGCTGTCGAGAGATTTTAGAGATCGGACCTCCAGAGAGCAAACACAGCCAATAATTCAGATCAGTAAAAGCTTGGCTCTGTATTGATTCACTTCTGAATCAGGATTCATAAAGTATCGTGTCTTTGCTTGCTCTTAAGTTTCATATTTGATGTATGTGTGCATGTGTGATCAAATTCGTTTTGAACGAATCGTTTGAATTAATGACTCAGTGACTTGTTTCATTACTGAATAAATCCATGTGTTTGAACGAATTGGTAGAATTAATTGTTCATAAAGTCAGTCACTTGCTTTATTATCAAATTAATCAATCAATATATATGAATGAATCAAATGAATTACTGATTCAATAATGGCGTAATGGTGTAACATGCAGAAAAAGTCAAAAAGTTTAACATGTAAATACATATATTATATTATATTGACATGAAATATATATGTGTTAATAATTATATGTTAATATTCTGTATGTTGACATAAATAATATTAGGGTCAACCTAAACCATAAAAATGTTTACTTAATTTAAATATAAATAAAATTATATATTTTTATTTTATTAATAAATAATAAAATAAATGTTAACTGAAACAAAATTTTATATATATATATATATATATATATTCATTTCGACATACTAAAACAACTACAAATAAAATGAAATATGAAACAGCTCCAAAATGGCTAAAATACCACAAAAAAATCATTAAAATAAATTAATGAGAAACTATATAGACATATTTTCCAAAAAACAAAAATAATAAAACTTTAACTAAAATTAAAATGAAAACTAAAAATATATAAATATAAAAACTAATTCACAAACTTAATAAAAGCTATAATATCTCAATGATACTAAACAAACACCAACATATTTTATTGAATGTATATGTATATTTTCAATGATTATTTTGTTATCATAGTGCAAATATCATATCTGTATTGTTTTCAGAGGAACGGTTTGCGTTTGCACTTGTGCTCTAGCAGTTTGTTGCGCTCTGGATGAAACTCGTCCGTCTCTCATGGGTCTGAAGGCCTGCTGTGACTCGTGTGGATCGATGGTCTCTTTATATTCCAGTCCTTCTCCTCTGCTGTTGCTTATTGATCTTCATCCAGCACACAGGAGCTCGACAGCCGGAGACGTGTCACGTTCGGCCCAGCCAACTTCAGACTGATTTTTGGTGGATTCAGACTCAGCTTAAGAAGTCAATTTATAGTCTGTGTTCTTCGTTAATGAGAACTGATTATGTGTGTGAGGAATGGAAATAATATTAAGGCTCTTCCATCAAGACACAGTGATATTTAAATATTCCTTGCTTTAGTTTAGAGCAGATTTCATTTGAATTTCTTAGTAAATTCAAAATCTTAGTAATTTTGTTGAGTGTTTTTGTCATTTTTTAAATTGTGCATTATGTGTATTTCTGTGTATTATGTGGAGTAGAGTATTATGAGAGAGAGATCTGATACAGCAGTCATTCTTCAGATCAATCTCATATTCACAATAAAACATTAGTTTGAATGTCCGCTGAGGAAAGCGATATCTGCTTTTATCTCAGCAACATTTATTTATTTATTTTATGTTATGTTATTTTTAGTTATTTTATATGCAAGTCGTAAGTTAAAGTAAAGTAAAATGAGAAATGTCAGCTTGGCAACCACCAGAAATAAAATATATGTTTTTTATATTTAATTTTATTTCATTTCATGTTTATTTTATTTTAAGCAATGAAGTGTTTTATGTAGTTTTAATAAACTATAATAACCCTGATAGTATGACAGCATATTCAGTATCAACATATAACACTATACAATTAACAATTTTATATATGTATACATATAACAATTAACAAATAATGTGTATATTATATATGCTGATAAAATTGTTGATATATGTGACACTGGACCACAAAACCAGTCTTAAGTGTCAATTGTTCGAAATTGACAGTTATAGAGCATGAATAAATAATCTTTCCATTGATGTATGGTTTGTTGGACAATATTTGTCTGAGATACAACTATTTGAAAATCTGGAATCTGAGGGTGCAAAAAAATCAAAATATTGAGAAAATCACCTTTAAAGTTGTCCAAATGAAGTTCTTAGCAATGCATATTACTAATCAAAAATTAAGTTTTGATATATTTACGGTAAGAAATTGATGGAACATGATCTTTACTTAATATCCTAATGATTTTTGGCATAAAATAAAAATGGATAATTTTGACCCATGCAATGTATTTTTGGTTATTGCTACAAATATACCCCAGCGACTTAAGACTGCTTTTGTGCTCCAGGGTCACATATAATGATAATATAATTTGTCCTTTTTATTAGTTATTGTTTTTTGTTAAATATGTCAATATAGGTTATTTTTATTCATTTTTATTTCAGTTTTTGTTATTTTAGAACGTCAAGTTGAACTAAATGAAATTTGCGAAATGTTGCTTTGGCTATTTTTTTTTATATTTTATTTTATTTCAGTTTCATTTTTTACGGTTTTAGTTTTAGTTAACCCTCTAAGCACCAAAGTCGCAAAATTGCGACAAGACGTCATACTTCATTAAATAGACTATAGTTCCTAATATGGTGTAATATCTCATTTGTATTCCCTACCACTAGATGGCAGACTTGTAGTACTTCGATTCTAGACCAAAATTGTTCGAGAAAATAGCAGAGCAAGTGAGCTATTGTGTCGTTGATGCGGAAGCAGTTCAGTTCATAGCATCTGAGTAAATTGTGAGATTTGTGAGAGAAAATCGCCAAATGGCTAATAAAAAGTGTACTGTGAGGATGTGTTGCAAATGTTATTCGCCTATTCTGACTCTGAAGGGGAATATTTGCCTTTGGAAATGACGCTCGGCCGTCTAATGATCGCGCATCTCCCGGTACATCTTTGCAGCGCAGTGGCGCCGCCGTAAATGGTAAGAGTGTTCACAAAGCATCAAGTGATCATTTCGAGCCTTTGCCCAACAGGAATGAGGGTGGCAGGGGTGGACGTGGTCTTAGTGTCCATAGGAGAGGCTCTGCGTTGCTGATGATCAGCCAGATTGCGTCTTTTTTTCTGATCGCGCGCGCTCAAAGGGCCGCCGGCAGACGGTACAGGTGCAGTCAGTGAGGGGTAGGTCTGTGCGCTGTGCCATGCAATGAGAGGTACCATACTCTCAAGAACTATAAACTGTCACCTAGATACCTGATTGGGCAGATAGCTGGTCAACTGATCAAAAAAAAATAGGTACATGTATTTTACTATGGCACAGTAATATAGTAATAATTTACTACTTTCTCCTGTTTTACTGTTGGTTTCCTCTTTTCATGATCATTTGGAATGAGGATAAAAAGATAAAAAAAAAAAAAAAAAAAAAAACATGCAAATAAGTTCAGACATCCATTCAATATCTATTATTTCCTGAATATTACTGATGAACTGATCAAAAAGTAGGCTACTGTTCACATGCGTTTTACTACTATATAGTATAGTAATATAGTAATAATTTACTACTTTCTTCTGTTTTACTGTTGGTTTCATCTTTTCCTGATCATTTGGAATGAGGATAAAAAGACAATAAAAAACTTTAAAAACATGCAAATAAGCTCAAATATCAATTCAATATCTACTATTTCCTGAATATTATGAAATTCAAGAGGGCTGCCCACTGATGACATCATAATATGCAAATTAGATGAGTATATTTACACCCCACATAAACTTTAGGTCATGCCCAACATTTTTCTAATTTACAGTAGATCTCTATCTTTAAGCCCTTTCAAGCCACAAGCTTTTGAAATCTTGATGTCAAAATCCAACATTTAAAAAAAAAAAAAAAAAAAAAAACCCTGGCGCCTAAAGGGTTAACTATAATGATAACAAAAGACTTGCTTTCTGAAAAAAAAATCTTCAAAAGTTAGTGAGCTTAAAACAAGAACAAAAATCTGTCAGCGGGGTCAGCAAAATAAACTTAATTCAAAAGTTAAAAAACATTTTTTTACACAAACACTTAAATTTGATACAATTTTCAGAAAAGAAAACTGTATCAAAAGTAATTTTGCTTCTCAAGTCTCGATTTAAAAGTCTAGTCTAAATCTTGATTTAAGAATATTTAAATATTTGTGCTGGAAAATGACGAAAAACTGCAGTGTATTCTGTGTAAAAGACAGTTTTGATTGACACGTACAAGCACACGTACATCTGTCTCGCGTCTGCAGGAACACAGCGCTTGCATATTGTCTTGTTGCTACTCGACAGCTTTATAGTGCGTCTTCCACCGCGATTGGAGTTTGGTAAATGAAAGTCATTAATCAAAGCTCTGGGATGACTCTCATTACACACTGCAGCAGAGCAAACAGAGCACAGAACAACACTGCAGCGCGCATTCATAACACACAGCAAAACATGAGCTGTTTCAGCAGAGACCGCACTTTGCTGCGATTAAAATAAGATAAAAATGCTAATTCTGCAAACGTGTGAGCAGCTGCCTTCCAGATCTGTGCCAGAAACTTTTGCACGGCCGTTTCTTAGAAATCAAAGCGGAGCACATGCTTCTTAATACTGCAGCAATTCTCTTTAATAAAAAAGTAATAATCTTCCCCAGCGCTGCCATTAGAGCCTTATTAGAAATCCTGACGCGTGGCCGAGAGTCGAAGATCCAGCGCTACACATCTATATCTGTCTTTATCAAAAACTTCTAATGGATCCTCATAAATAACATTTATTGCATGCTAGATGTTTCTGTGTAGTCGTTAATTCTTTATTGCACTGTACAAGGAACTCAAGAAACCATCTAACTTTCTCACTCATACTTGGGATTTTTAAATAGACTACACTAAAAAAAAACGGTGTTGGATTTACTTTAAAACTATTTTCACTCAGAAATTGCACAAATAATTACAAAGAAATGGCGTGTAACATTAAATTAAACATGAAATTCAAGAAAAAAGTAAATAAAAAGTACTTTTCAACTTTAAAAATCATTTTTTTAGACTGGTTTGTATAAAAAGCTTCAGTTCTAAATTCTGTCTCAACATTCCGGGCCAGGTCACGACCTTTGACCTCTGCTGACCTCGACCAGGCAAGGGTCACCCAAGTGTTTCCCCTCAAACCCGAGAGTGAAAGTGCTGATGTATTTCATTAGTCTGAACCAGAAATAAACCTCCCTGTGATCCAGATAGAGCATTAATTGGCCCTTTGCAAGAGTCTTTGATATGAGAAACGCTGACCGACTGCAACCAACCAACCATGTGGATTTATTTGTGTACTTTACAGAATTTATACATACATAATGAGTCTAGGAGATAGAACGATAAGAATACAGAGGTTTATTTTAAAGAAATTAATACTTTTATTCAGCAAAGACACATTAAACTGATCAAAAGTGACAGTAAAGACAATTATAATGTTACAAAAAATTCTATTTTGAACTTTCTATTAATCAAAGAATCCTGAAAACTAAAATGTATCACAATGTCCACAAAATATTAACTGTTTTCAACATTGATAATAATCAGAAATGTTTCTTGAGCAGCAAATCAGCATATCAGAATGATTTCTGAAGATCATGTGACACTGAAGACTGGAGTAATGATGCTGAAAATTCAGCTGCGCATCACAGAAATAAATTACTGTTTAAAAGATATTACAGTAAAAAACACTTATTATAAATGGTAATAGCATTTCACAATATTACTGTTTTTACAGTATTTTTGATCAAATAAATGCAGCCTTGATGAGCAGGAGAGACTTCTTTAGTGTATATTGTACAGTAAAGATGGATACATAAATTATCTGTCATAAATATAAATGTTTTCAAATGTGATTCTTGTCATTAGAAAATATTAATGTATTTAAAAACTATGCAATGTAAATTAAAATATAAGTTCACATACAACAAATATGAAAATGGTTTGTGCTGATCACAATGTGTTTGTGCGCTGAATCATTTTAAATAATAATAATAATGCATAAAATAAAATAATCTAGAAATAAACATAAGATATTAGAATTAGAAAACAGCTCTTATGGAATTTTGCTTCTCAAGTTTTAAATGTGATCTGATTAAACATTAAAATAATTGCAGTCAAGTTTTTTTTTTTCATCTAAATCTTCTTGTCCATGATTCATCAGTGTACATTATTCCACAGGAGGGAAAAAACAGTTTTTATTTAGTGCTGACATAACCAAGGCTGGTTCGATTTCAACCAAGTGTCCAAGACCTTTTTTTCTCATTGAATTTTGTGTTTCACTCGTCTCATTAGGGAAGTAAATGTTTTTCATGCTGACTAATCAGAGAGAGCACAGAAAATGATTGTGCAGATATCGACTAACATTGTAAAGGTGTAAAATATGAGCTCTTGTAGTATCTTCAGTCTCGTTCTCATCACTAGCTGTCAGAGGTCCAGGCGGTCATGAGTCAGTCGCAGGAAGGCCCTCGTCCAGCGGGAGATCTCACTCCTCCTGATAGCCCAGGGAAGCTTCTTATCAGCGCCAAAATGAACGTGCCGTGAGTGAGAGAGGCTATTTTTATCCTCACAATATGGCTGCCCTGCCAAGCACCCTGGGATAGCGGCCAAACGCGCCGAGGAGGTGCCAGGTAACAGGACTGATCTCACATCACACCAGCACTCAGACGCTGCTCCTTCAAAGCTCAGGAGACGCAGTGCAGTTCGCTTTCATTGGAAAGTGTTTAAGTGAACATGGAAATGAGAAATGTTTGAGATCATATTGAGATCTCTGATACTAAGAAGATACAAAGATATTAACACTGTTGGTCAATGTTTCTTGCACCATCTTAGCAAAATCTTAGCAAGTCTGGTAATTTGGTATTTGAGCAGTTTTAAGACTTTTTTTAAATATTTTGAATAGAGATCAACTGATATTGATTTTTTAAATTTTTTGATTTTTTAAATTAAATAATATTAATACCGATTATTGGTATGTTAAAGTGTTCAATAACCGATATTCAGAACCGATTATTCATTTTTACTTTCAGTTTTTGAGCAGTTTCATCTTTTTATCAAATCAATTAAACCCAGCAAGAGCAGCAACAATAATATTAATAATATTTTACAGTTTTATAAAAAAGTGTAACTATAAAAAAGTAAGAATATTAAGACTGTTACAGTTTTATAAAAAAGATTAAAATCTAAAAAAGCAACAGTAATATTAACTATACTTTACAGTTTAACAAAAAAGATTAAAATAAAAAAGCAACAATACAATGTTACAGTTTTATAAAAAAAGATTAAAAAAGGAAACAATAATATTAACTATGTTACAGTTATATAAAAATTATTAAACTATAAAAAGCAACGATAGTATTAACAATATGTTACAGTTTCATAAAAATAAATAAAATACATATATTTTAATTATTAAACTAAAAATCAATGTTAGTTTTATAAAAGGTTAAACTATACAAAGCAACAATCATATTAACAGTAGTTTAGCTTTTTATAAAAAAATTAACTACAAGAAAGCTGCAATTAACAATTTGTTAGTTTTATAAAAAGATTAAGCTATAAAAAAATAAATAAAACAACTATAAAAACAGCTGCATCCTTTTGTTTTTGTTTAAAACAATATTTTGTTTAAATGTTTAAATTCTCTCTTTACTTTTAATGTTGTTTATTATGCTAATAAGTAAAGAAGACCGTACTTTTTTGAGTGTTGGGCGTAAATCTGGGAATAAGCCTTGCATGCAAAACCGATCTGAAAAATGAATATCGGAAAAGTAAAACCGATTATCGGTTGATCTCTAATTTCGAGATTACTGGGGAGAAACATCTGAGAAGCAGGAGACTTCAGCTCCAGTTGCTCTGATTTCTCAGGAGACACGGTTGAGATATAAAGTGATCTCATTGGTGATTTGGGAGTGAACAGCGAGCGAAAGCGTCACACTGAGTCTTTAATGTCACTGTGTTAAACACGGAGTTAAACTGATCTCGGATCAGAGGGTATTTTTAACGCTGTGTGGGAGGGACTGATGAAGTGTTGCCTGTTTTAGCTGACTAAAGGAAAGGTATAAGAATAACCTTTGAATCTGTTTTTGCTGAAGTGGAATTGTGCAGAGCAGTTACAGACTGAACTTCATGGAACTGACCTTTACTTATAGAATGACATCATTTCCTGCTTCACTGGCTGGTAAAACGTAGCTGCCTACCTAGGCAACATTTTTTGGCATCATAGTCATGTTCCCAATGTTGCGTACAGTGCTACCCGAGACTGACCAAGTGTGTGTGCAAATACAAAATATACACTAGTTTTCAAAAGTATGGGGGTTGGTAAGATTTTTCTGCATTTATTTGACCAAAAATATAGTAGAAAATTGTGAAATATTATTACAATTTAAAATAACTGTTTTCTGTGTGAATATATGTTAATATATATATGTTTCAAAAAAAACTTTTGAAAGCTTGTGTGTGTGTGTGTGTGTGTGTGTGTGTGTGTGTGTGTGTGTGCGTGTGTGCGTGTTACTCATGGGTTTAATATACAGTGTGACATCTTGAAATCTGACACCTCAGGATTCATTTGAAGTGTGAAAAGCCCATTAAATACCTAAAAATGATGTCTACTAAGGCAGTTCGCTTGGTTTTGAGACACAGCCATCATGTTCATCGTGTTGTTCATGTTGTTCTGGTGGCTTTGTCCAATTTTTTCTTTCCTCTTCATGATACAAAGTGAGCAGGTGGCTTCTTGCTATGATCAGCATCCTGTAAACATGGGCTCTCTGTGTGTGTGTGTGTGTGTGTGTGTGTGTAAAATATGTGCCAGCGACCCTCTGAAGGGAGCAGGAGGTTTTTTCAGTTTCACTTCCATCTTTATGTTTTCTCTTTTAATAGGTTCATAATCTTTATAAACCAGTATAATTTTTTAGATCATTTAGATATTTTTAAGGCATATGAAGTGATTAAAGATTGCACAGAACTTGTAGACTTCTTAATATGACAAAGTTAAAGTGTTTTAAAGCTAAAAATGCCAGCTTCTGTCTCAACCAATGGAGTGAGTTTGGAGGCGGGGCAATCTGTTTGACTGACCTATGATGTGGTCGGGTTCAGGAAACCTGTTTGAAAACAGTATCATTTGCTGCTGTTACACTCAGTTTTAGAGAGCCTCATTTGGGAGATGAGGTATTAATCAAACACACACAGCTGTCACAGTGAGGATGATTTATTTATATGCAGGATGATGGGCCTGCTGTTTATTTCAGAGCTTTGATTAAAGATGTGCTGTGTTTGTTCAGGACGTGTGAACTGATATGAAAGAAAAACTGATGGTGACGTTTCCATCTGTCTGTGACTTTGGATCAGATCAGCCTTTAACACACACACACACACACACAAACACACACACACACACTTCAATCTGTCTGTAATGTTGTCCAGGGCAAACGGTGCCATTACAGAAGAAGCCCAGCATCCTTTGATTATTTATTTTCAGCATGTGCACTATTTTTTTTGATTTGGCCCTCATGTTCTGTTTAGATTCACTTTCTTGATTTATGTCTGAAAATGGGCAAAATGAAATATTTTAAAAACCAGCTAGTCATCTGATCTGTTTTGAGGAAGCTCTGTTTTCCGGTTCACCTGACCATATCAGACGTGATTCTTAGAAATAATAATGGTCATTTCAAAATAATCTGTTATTTATCCTTATAAAATAATGAATTTAAGTAATTTTCCTCTGAAAATGACAGGATAACATGAAAGCAAAATATAGCAGGAGAGCATTTTTACAGATTATACTCCAGTTAGAGAAGCATAGCATGCAAATGTTCATTGTATTTATTCTTATTTAATATCTCATTTATTCTTTTTTATATCTTAATTATATGTATTCTTATTTTATATATTTTTTATTCAATTATTTAGATTTATTTGTTTTATATATTTATTCTTGTTTTATATCTTTATTTTATATCTTATTATATTTAACATTTTATTCATATTTTATATATTTTTTTGCATTATATTTATATGTACATTTATTCTTGTTTTACATGTTATTGATGTTTATTCTTATTTTATATTGTATTAAATTCTATTTACATTTATTCTTGTTTGTAATCTTAGTTATTTTTATTTTATTTCATATTTAATTTACACTTTATTCTTGTTTGCAATCTTATTTATATTTATTCTTATTTTTAGTCTTTTTTTATTGTTTTACATTTTATTTATATTCATTCTTGCTTCAACTTCAATTAATATTTTTTACGTTTTATCTATTTTTAGTCTTACTTCATGTATTATCTATAATTATTCTTATGTTATTGAGATGAACAAAACAGGAACAATGTTTGAAAAGTAACCAGGTTTCAGTTCTAAAGTTTTGAAGCATCAGGCTGAGTTTCTGAGGTATTAACAGTGTGCGGTGGTCTCTCAGAGCTCAAACAGAACATGAGGATGAAGAGGTTTGGTCTGTTTGTTCTCATCGGGAGTGTGTGTTTTCCTCAGGTGGTCAAATGTAGCAGGAAATGCACACAAACCCAGAGCTTTGAAGCGTGTGTGTGTGTGTGTGTGTGTGTGTGTGTGTGTGTGTGTGTCCTGAGGCAGACTCACTTTGTTTGTTTGTGAAATATTAATTAGTAGTTTTATTCTGTTTTTCCAGTGGCTCCTCACAGTCACTTCCTTCCTCTCATTTATTCCCAGACCATGTGACGACCGAGTGTGCGTGTCGCGTTATGTAAAACTAAATTAATTAGCAATGTAAAATTTCTTAATGTCATAAATATCAATTATTCAATGCAGATGAATTAAATTAGCATCGTTTGAATGTATTATTTGGCTGTAATCTGTCTTCTTTCTGTTTAATTGCATGTGAACTCCTCCATGTGTCACAGTAATAAAGTGCCTGTCAAATGTCACATTATTTATGAAATACGATTATCAGATGCAGAACACACTGATGATCTGTTTTACATCTTATTTATATTAACACTTTATATTAACTCATATTTGATATCTTATTTATTCTATATCACATTTCATTTAGATTTATTTTCTAATTTATTTATTCTTATTGTGTATTTTATTTATATTAACTCTTATTTGACATCTTATTTATTCTATTTCGCATTTTATATTAACACTTATTTTTATCCTATTTATTCTATTTTAGATTTTATTTAGATTTATTCATATAAAATAATAGTTAATATAAGTAAAATATAAAATACCTGAATTATTATTTTGCATTTTATTTATATATTGACTCTTATTTCATTTCTTATTTATTCTATTTTACATTTTCTTTATATATACACTTATATTTTATTTATATTAACTCTTATTTTATATCTTATTTATTCTATATCACATTTCATTTAGATTTATTGTCCAATTTATGTATTCTTATTGTGTATTTGATTTACATTAACTCTTATTTGACATCTTATTTATTCTATTTTGCATTTCATTTATACTTTTTACATCTTATTTATTCTATTTGGCATTTTATATTAACACTTATTTTTATCCTATTTATTCTATTTTACATTTTATTTAGATTTATTCGTCTAAAATAATAGTTAATATAAATAAAATATAAAATACCTGAATTATTCTTTTGCATTTTCTTTATATTTATTTTTATTTTATATTTTATTTATATTGACTCTTATTTCATTTAATTTATTATTTATTCTATTTTACATTTTCTTTATATTTACACTTATATTTTATTTATATTAACTCTTATTTTATATCTTATTTATTCTATTTGACATTTTATGTATATTTATACTTTTTTATCTTAGTTATATTTATTCTTATTTTATTTACATTAACTTTTATTTTATATCTTATTTATTCTGTTTTACATTTTACTTATTATTGTTTTATATTTTATTTATTTTAACTTATTTTATATCTTATCCTATTTTACATTTTGTTTATATTTATATTTATTCTTATTCTATATTTGAGGAAGAGTGTTAAAACACAATCGAGTTTCATTCATAATCAGTTCTCGTGAGAGATGATCACAGATGATCTTGTTGACAGTATTTTGTGCAGGTGCTTGAATTGTTCACTTTAACACATTCATGAAAGAGAGAGTCCAGAAGAATGAGATGGATAGACAGATCCACCTCCTCTCTTTCTCTCTCTCTCTCTCTCTCTTTCTCTGGGGCGGGACTCTCCTGCATTAATAAACACAAAAGTTGACATTAGTAGAGTGAAGGCTGCTCTCTCCAAACCCCTGCAGGAGACTCCAGGCCGAGCGAGGTGACTTTCCCAATTAAAGGCGAGCGATGGAGACGGAGCTCCTCTCCATAAATACAGAAGCACACTAAGCAGGTGTCAGAGTGCTCTTTTATTCCCGGCAGCCCGCAGAGAGACGGATGGTGTTTTTCTCTGGAGAAGTCGGATAGAAACACACTCTCACACACTGCAGAATACAGTACTTCTCACTGGAGGAAGATCACTGCAGCTATATATGGAGAATAATACTAGGACTATTTCTGTAGTACGCATTGTGCACATTTTCTGTATGCATGAAATAAATACCTGTGACCTTCTGTGTTTGCCAAAATATGCCATTTGCAACAGAGCACACAGTGAGAGATACTGTATCCCACAATGCAGTGCACTTCATGTGACCTTCCAGTGTCTGTATTGGCTACAGATTAACATCAGTTTCTTGACTCGTTGTTTGAGCAGACTGCCAAAGTTAATGCAGTTTTACACTAAATGAAAAAGTTTGCATTTTTTTATTTCAAAGGTGATAATTGGTGTGAGTTTCCATTTGCATTGTCACAAATGAACAGCGATTTCAGCTATAATTTTAATGTTTATTGAATCGATTGTTTGAGCAGACTTTTTAAATGTTCAGTTTTACACTAAATTAAAAATGCACGTTTACATTTTTTTTTTTTTTGTGGCCTTCATTTACATTTTAATAAATGAACTGTAGGCAATATCAGCAACCGTTTTTAACATCAGTTTCTTGACTTGTTGTTTGAGCAGACTGCTAAAAGTTCATGCATTTTTACACTAAATTAAAAATGGAAAATGTTTTTTGTTTGCTATTTTTTGTATGTGACTTCTGAACAGCGAAAAATTTTTACATGATCACCTATAATTTTAGCAATTTTTTGAGCAGTTTGCATTTTTAATGCATTTTTACACTAAATAAAACAATGCAAAAAGCGAATAAAGTTTAACATCAATTTCTTGACTCATTGTTGCCAAAATTAATGAATTTTTAGTTGTTGTTTTTTTTTTTTGCATTTGCATCTGTCATTTTTATTTCAAAGGTGATAATTAATAAAATAATGTAATTAAGATAATACAACCTTTACTAGAATTTTAGCAATGCATTTTAGCTAAATAATTTAAAGTTTGCAGTTTTTTGAATTTATCATTTTTATTTCAAAGGTCATAATTAATATAATGATATAATTGGATTAGATAATTAATAAAACAATTTTTAAAAATCTTTTACTAGAATTTTAGCAAAATGATAAGTTTGCAATTTTTTGCATTCAGTGTTTTTATTTCAAAGGTGATAATTGGACTTACGCTGAATTAAAGATGCACATATGAGATCATACTGCTCTTTTACATAGATATACTACATTGGTCTTTGCATACTGCATACGGTTTCACATGCTGCTTTTAAAAAAGTTGCAGGTTTTTCAATCATAACTTGAAATGCATGAGTCTGTTTTATCAGTCGTAGAGGATTGTGAGTGTTTAGTTTGACTGACAGAATGCATCTGTAGTCTGCTGGGCTCTGAACGCTTCTGAGTATGAAACAGGATTACAACACGATCCACAGCGTGGAGATTATGTGTGTGAGGATCCTTTGTGGATTCATTTGAGCTTGACTGTAATTAGAATCTGTGAAATGCATTAGTTATGTTCAGACTAACTGCATGAGAAACTATATCCCAGAATGCAATGCAAAACAGCTCTAAACAAATACGTGGCTGGATTTTGATGTGAGAGACAACAGGACTTTATTATGGATTATGGACTCGTATTTTAGTTAAAAATGTCTGGACTGGAGTGCTGTGGATTATTGTGATGTTTTTATCAGCTCTTTGGACTCTCGTTCTGACGGCACCCATTCACTGCAGTGAGACACTGATGCAATGACACATTTCTTCTTTTTTAGGTGAACTATTCCTTTAAGTAGTATACAGTTTATCCTGTTGAGTTTGTTAGTATTCCGTTCTGAACTGTCACTCACTGATGACCTGCAGCTGGTGAGGATCTGACTTCGTCCCACGTGATTGGCCGGATGATCATCATGTGATATTGTGTTAACGAGGCTTGGGAAACACAAGCCTTTTCATCTCTCCTAATTAGAGGCATTGTGCTGTTCATGCAGATGCTAATCCAATCAAATTCATGAATGAGGATGTGCTTTTTTAAAAAAATAAACAATGTAACCATAAATAGCATTAAATAAATAACTGCACCTGGTAAAATCATGTGTTTGTAGATGATATATTTTGATTGCAGATCATAATGAGCCTGAGTTCAGATAACACCCACAGACCTCTGAGGACGTAACCCAGTTTAAGACGTTTAATGTGTTTAGCTCTTGCAAACATGAGCCATGAGTGTGTATCATTTGACTTGATGATTGTGTTTGACCCAATCACACCATCAAAACAGGATGTGACCTTTTTTTTTTACCCAGCTGGCATTTCTGCATTTAATCAATGTCAATTTGTTTTTGTTTTTTTTTGTTTTTGTTTTTTGAAATTTTAATCTCTACATTGATACCCAAAACCCATGTTGTTTCAACATCTTTTTAAAATGCAGAATTCAGGGTTGATTTAAGAGTATTTTTTGGTAAAACTTTACAATACGTTTTTGTCTGTTAACATATTTATTAAACTTAGTTAATGCTAATTAAAAATTTTACTAATACATTGTTAAAATCAACAGTTGCATCTGTTAATATTATTTCAAAATTTAAATTTAAAAATGTAAACACTTTACAATATGCTGTCATTAGTTGATGTGAATTAATAATGAAAATACTTATGAAACGTATTATTCTTTATGTTAAATTAAACAATTACATTATTAAAATTGTAAGGTAAATATATTAATATTATTTCAAAATTTCAATGTTGATTTTTAAGTATGTTTGGAAACACAACAATAACGTTTCAGTTAATATGAACTAATCATGAGAAATACTTCTAAAATATTTATCAACCGTAGTTAATTTAATTTTAACATTTCTTGATATATTATTATAATCAGAAGTTGCATCTGTTAATATTATTTCAAAATTTCAGTGTTGATTTCTAAGCATTTTGGGTTAAATTTTACACTAACATTAGTTAATGAGATCAGTTACCATGAACTAACAATAAAAATACTTTTTTTGATTTCTTAATATATTATTACAATTTATTAAAACATTGTATCTGTTAATATTATTTAATGGACCTGAGCTAAAATGAGCTAACAATGAACAGTTGTATTTTTATTAGTTAACATTAACAAAGATATAACCAATGAATTGCTCATTATTAGTTATATGTTAGTTAATGCATTAATTAATATTACCTAATGGGACCTTATTGTGAAGTGTTACCATATTTTATAACCTTTTTACAAGCGTTTAGAATTAAATGTTGTTTCAGTGTTAAAGTTTTACTGTATTTTGTTAACATTTTTACAACTGTTTCACATTAAAAGTTAATTAACAACATCTTTGTGAGGAATAATCTAACTAAACACTGAATGTATGTAAACGTTAATAAAAGCTGAACACTCAGCAATATCATTTAAACTAATAACATTTGCTGAATTTATTGCTGTCCAAAAACATCTGTATGAAGAAATGAACAAAACAACACACATTTGAGGGGGATTTTTGTGTGTTTTATACAGTCAAACCAAAATTTATTCAGACACCTTCACCATTTCTCACATTATCACAGTTTATTCGCTATAGTTTAGAAAATGGTAATAAAATATGACAAGAACTCAAGAGTTAAACTGCGTCAGAACAAGTTCATCTTGATAACGTCAGATAACTTTGATAGAAAGGTATGTAATGAATTGGGTTGAATAGCTGTCAGCTGTTAAATTTAAGAACACAATTAGATAAAACCAATTTAGCTCAACTAATTACCAAGCAATGCTTCATTTTGTTCAGTCTGTGTGTAAAAAGATCACATCAGCAATTAAATAAAAAAACACTCAAGCAAAACATGCTCGGGTCAAAGTGTCTGAATAATTTTTGCTCCCAAATTTTTATGTTTTACTCCACTGTATGAAGAATTTTTGGGTATAATATGTCACAGTTTATTTTATCTTGCTGTCCTCACTTACATAAATGAACTATAGTGTCCTGCACCCGCTAGTAAAAAAATATCAAAAATCACGTATGGTGTCTGAATCATTTTTAGTTTGACTGTATATTTTTGTATTATTAACATTCTCCATAATTGAGTTGTGTGTATTTTTTACCCTGTTGGTGGTGTTTGGTGTGTATTATACAGTTATTTGACTGATGTGTGTGTGTGTGTGTTTTCTCCTCAGTGTGTGTGCGTGCGCTGGAAGTGACGGTGAGTCAGAGCAGTGTTCAGGTGGCCAGAGGTCAGGCGGCCGTCCTTCCCTGTACGTTCACCACCAGCGCTGCCCTCAATAATCTCTACATCATATGGATGGTCACGCCGCTGGCCAACGCCAACCAGCCAGAGCAGGTGATAAACCAAACCACACACAGATGTACTGACCTTAACCACACTCACAAAAATTTTACATCCATATTGTGGTGTATTTTGGAGTTCGGCAGGAAACAATTTAGGAAAGTGCTTGAATATATCCATAAGGATTAACCCTACCAATGCATTTTACAGTCTGCATGCAACTTTTTTGACCTGGTAGTCTGTAAGCTTCATAACTTAAAATGTTTTCAGCTAAAACCATATTGCATCTGATTAATAACTTCTTAGCAACAAGTGAATGTGCAAAGATTTAAATGTTTTACAGTGTTATCATGTTTTTACTATTTTTTTATTATTAAAAATGTATGAAATTCTTTCAAAATTGGTGTGATGCAAGAAAAACATATTTTGAATATTTGTGAGAAATTGTGTTTGAATATATCTTTATATGAAATTTATATGAAGATATAAACTGAGAATTACCAGTGACTTTTATTTAATTAAATTCCTTTGTGCTTATAACTCATGACTGCTCAAAACAGCAGTCTAAATTTATGAAACCTGCATATTCATTTTCCAACAAAACAACACCTATATTACTCTAAATGGTTTTCAAACAAAATATATTAATTTTACTTGCATAAACATGGACTTTCAGATGAAAAAGATCAATTTTTCATGCTGCAGTGGTTCATCAATATGTGGTGGTGGAGTGAAATCCAGTTCCAAAAGTGTGTGATTTATGGAAAATATGCTAAATATAATTTACAAAAGTATTCTTGAGACTAATCTAGATGTACAAAAGGTCTAAATAACATCATGCATAAAGCCTCAGGTCAAAATTGATTTGTGTTAGGTGTTACAAAATCTCTTAAAACGTAATTTTAAAAAAATCAGGAAAAAATAAATGATGCAGTTTTTTTTTGTTTTGTTTTTGATAATCTTTACACTTTTTCGATGTATTTTTTATTTTACTAAAAACTATGCGTTTTTTATTATTTTGTAATTTTTGGGTCAAATCTGACCTGAATGCATTGGGAGGGTAGATTGGAAAATGAAAAGTGAGCAATGATATTATTAGGAATCTTTCTTTTTAACACATTAATTTGCTCGAATGCGAGTTCAAGTATAGACACCTTCACTGATTTGAATAGCAATGATGTAATTTTGTTGCTTGCAGTGTTGATTGAGTGTTAAAACAATCTTTTTCACATTTCATAGCTTCCACTTTTAGTACATTCATTTTTTTCCCTCTCAAGTCTCTCTTTCAAGACAGCATGTGACTGTAAACTTCCTGTTGAGATTTTGCACCTTCCCTGTGTTCATTAACGGACTGAGAAAGCTGAAGAGAAAGGCAGAAATCATGAGCGTGTAGGTCTGGTGCTGGAATGGAGCCAGTGATTCATTTACTTAAATCATGACCGTCATCTGACTTTGTGCACGGATGCAGTTCAGCACCCCGTAAACACGCGCCAGAATGACCACAAACATTCCCATGTTTACTGCTGGAGTATTAATACTGAAATGGCAAATAAACAAGTAAGATCAAGAGAAACTGCAAACCCGGGTCACGGCACCAGAAAAAAGCCGTAATTATTTTCGCAGGCTGTTCTAATGATTGTTTGTTTATGACTACTATATTAGAATATAATCAAGCAGCATGTTCATTAGCACCAGACTAATGAGACTTACCTCGTTGAGAACGGTCAATTACACGCAAGTAAAACTGCACAGTGTTGTTTGTAGCTTTTTCTTTATTTTTCTGAAAGCTAATTAGAGAACAGCTCTGCAAGCAGTTTCATACATCACGTATTTGCTATTGTAGTTATACAGAGCTAGAGCTGATTTTACACATGAAAGGTCAAAATTCACACCTGAACAACTCGGCACGACTAACGGTGCTAAAACCGGATTGGATCAGCAACATTTGAAGCCTTTTGAAAATTGTAGGTATAATCACACAAGGCCTAAAATTAACACTCGCCAAGCACCAAATGCAAGTAAAAATCAGTGTTGATGAGTATATGAAAGAGTGTTGCTTCGAGTTGGCCAGTAACTTTTCTATTAACTCTAACAATGCCTGAGAATGCATTATTATTATTATTATTATTATTATTATTGTTGTTGTTGTTGTTGTTGTTACTGTTTTTGTTTTTTTATTTACTTTAAATAACTAATATTAATAAATATTAAAATAATAAATATTATAATTATTATATAATTATTGTTAAATAAATTATTATTATTATTTTATAAATTAAAAGTATACAATCAATTTAAAACATTTTTATTGTTATCAATAATAATATTAGTAGTAAATATTATTTTATATTTCCTTATTTTTTTAATAATTTGATTAATTACTATTGATCGCTGCTACTATTATTAATAATAATTATACATTTATTATTAATAACTAATAATATAATTATTATTATTATTATTATTTTTAGTTATTTAAATTATGAAAATAACAAAAAGAAATATCACTATAAGTATTTAATATTAATAATTTATTATGTATAATAAATAAATTAATAAATTAATAAACAAGCAAACAAACATTTAATAACAATTGCAATTAGATGCATTTCCCTGGCCAGAGCAGAACTGACCCCGACTGAGCCTGGTTTCTCCCAAGGTTTTTTTCTCCATTCTGTCACAGAGTGAGTTTTGGTTCCTTGCCGCTGTCACCTCTGGCTTGCTCAGTTGGGGACACTTAATTTCTAGCGATTATCGCCGATTTGATTGCACAGATACTATTTAAACTAAACTGAGCTAGACAATGACATCTCTGAATTCAATAATGAAATGCCTTTAACTGAAAATTGAGAAAATTGAGTGTTTAATCTTATCATCATACATTACTGACACTCTATCCTCCAATTTGATACTGTTAAGTGCTCTGACACAATCTGTATTGTTAAAAGCGCTATATAAATAAAGATGACTTAACTTGACTAATTTGTTCTGCCTGTTTTTTAATAAAATAATACACATACAGTTTCATGGCTGGTCAAAATTTTTCTCAAGTCACTGGCAGGTGTTTGTCTAAATGTTGTCTAAATGTTTTTTTAAATGTAAATACTTGTTTCAGAACGTTCAGAGAACGTTCAACAGTAACATTCCCATAATGTTTGGAAGATGATACAATGGAATGTTCAATTGACATTTGCATAACCAAGCATTAAAAAACTGGAATTCAGAGAATCAAAAGTAATGTTTTCATAAATGTGTACATTAGCAAAACATTGCTAGAACAGATTTCTGTTAGCTGGGAAAGTAACACACACTTGGGTTGGTTTTAGATGCATTGAGGTTCACGTGCTGCAAACTCATCTTGATGTCTTTTCTTTACCTGTACTGTCCACACACACATCTGTGCACTGCCCTCTGGGTAACACGCTCATGTTGAAGCTCGGCCTCGGACATGAGCGTCGTGAGCTTTAGTAGGCTTCAAACACAGAGCGCAGGTTTATGGCCTCAGCCTTTGATTCCGTCTGATTTATTTTCATGAATGACTGCAGGCCAAACCCTATTCACCTGCTACCCAAACACACACACTTACCTGTGTGTAACTCTGTGAAGATAACCCAAACACACACACACGCACATATACTTACCTGTCTGTAACTCTGTATGTGACCTAAACTCGCACGCACGCACACACACACACACACACACACACACACACACACACACACACACACCTGCCTCCAACTGTTTCAACATAACATGCACAACAAATGAATCTTCTGCACTAATTAACCCAGAGCTGCACAGGCCAGGACACAACAGCTGCTCGTTACACAAGCACAAAACACACACACACACACACACACACACACACACACACCATAATTATACAGCTACACATGCACACGCTATCTGACAAATTCAAAAGACATTATTGTATTTCTAATCAGTTTTTCAGAAAATTAGGTGCTTAAAACTTATTTTAGTATTATTTATATGCTATACTAATTTAGTATTTATTAATATTTTGAATTATTATTTTGAATTTTTTTATTTTATTTTTCGTCCACTTCATCGGTTTGTTTTAGTAATTTTGCAATGTGAAATGTTTTTATTTTATTCAGATTTTCAGATTTTATTTTATTTCTAGCTCACTTCATCAGTTTAATTTTTAGTCTTTTTTTTCTTCAGGTTTTTAGATGTTATTTTATTTCAAGTCCACTTCATCTGTTTAATTTTTAGTAATATTATGTAATTTATTTTTATTTTATTCAACTTTTTAGATTTTATTTTTGTTCACTTCATCCGTTTACACTATTATCGAATCAGCATAATTAGATGCCAAACAGTGTTATTTTATTATTATTTATTTACCATTATAGTATTCATTAATATTTTAAATGAACTTTTATTGTTCTAATTTTAGTTTTAATAAAGTTGAAGTTTTAGTCATTTTGTCGTGCTTAATGGAAATTTTTTATAGCAATATTTGAAAAAAAAAAAGTGTTAAAAACAAAACTAGTATTTTTAATTTTACATTTTTAAAAACAAATTTTTTATTAGTTTTTTTATAATGATATTATTTATTGCAGTTTTAGTAATTTTAGTACTTAAATGTATTTCAGTTAGTTTCCAAGGCAATATTTCTAATTTTTTTGATGTTCAAGTTTGTTTTCCATCTAATATATTTATATTTTAGGTATTTATATTTTTTAATGGTTTTTATGACTAATGCATGCTAATAACCACTGCATTTGCAGTATATGTAACACTGTAGTACTGTATCCCACAATGCACTGCACTCAACATGTCTCTCTGTTCCAGTGTGAAGAACTAAAAGACATTTTAATGGTTTCCTTTCAACTCATCTTTTAATCTGGCTTCCAAAAATTAAGACATTTATGCAAAATTTGATTTAAAATGCAAAATTATTTATTCCCATAATCAAACTGCAGTGCATCTGCATGTCGGCTGTATCCCAGCATGCTCAGCGCTTCATATAGGTGAGGGATTTACAGTGGTGTATCTTTAGCATATGTTGAGCTTATGATAAAAACACATGCTATCAGCCCGTCTGACCCGCTTCTGATCAGATCACCATCTCTTCACGTCCGTCTGTGTTTGCTGTAATCTTCTGCGTTCAGCGGCAGATTAAGACGTGTGTGTACAGGTTCAACGCCAAATCCTTTCTGCTTTGTTCATTTGCAAGTTCAGCTAGTGCCTGCATTTATTCCTAGTAAAATTATTGTGCATATTTTATGCTGTCATATTTATGCATGTTTCTCCACAAGCATGTCATGAAGTGACTGAATCCGTGAAGAGACTGAATGGAGGGCGGAGCAGAGGGGATGTCAGGGGGAGGGGCTTAATGATTGGCAGCTTGTGATGTGGCCGGAGCCAAGTCAGTTCTTAGCGCTGATGACCATCTGCACACACATGATGACCTCCTTTCATCTCACTGCAAACCAGTGTGTGGAAATCTGCTTAGTTTTGGCTCTTTAGGGTTATTTTAGTGTCACTGAGATACTATTACAATTTTGAATTATTCTATTTTTATATTTTCTGTTTTTATTTTAATTTTGCTAACGCTTTATTTTAAGGTGTTCTTGTTACATGTGTTACATGTACTTCCTATTATAATAACAATAAATTATGCATAATTACATGCAAGTAACCCTAAACCGAACCCTAACCATATAGTAAGTATATGTAGCTAATTAATATTACTCAGTATTTAAATGAATAATTGCACTGTAACAAGGACACCTTAAAAAAGTAACCTTAATTTTAGTTGAAGTTTTAGTAATTTTGCTGTTTTATTTTTTATTAGTTTTTTTGTCTTTATAGTTTTTATTCATTTTGAGTTCAGTTTTGCAATTAAAATAAATTGAAGATTTTTTTATTTTTATTATATTATTTATCTCATTCATTGTTTATTTTATTTTATTTCAAGTAACATTTTTTGTTTTGTTTTAGTTTTAGTAAGACATTTATTTATTTATTTATTTATTTATTTTACTGCATTTCTGACATTTTTTCAAATGATATAAACTTGATTAAACAAACGCAGAGGGGGAAAAAGTCATAATTGTGAAATATGCATTCAGAATTACAAGGGGAAAAAGTTAAATAAAAATCGCTATTACCATTTAGTTTTTTTTATCTGTGGTGGAAATGGGCTTCCATACTAATAAAAGCTTATCCATAATTTAAGAAATGTACTTATTTAAATTAAAGTTCAAACTGAAGATTAAAGCTGGAAAAGCTTCCAATGAATCTGCTTTGTTAAAGTTCAAAATCGAACTACTTGAGCTGCCAGTGATGATGTCAGTGTCATATTTGCATACTGATTTGTGATTGGTCACTGTCGCCTTTGCTCAGTCAGGCTTAAAAGATATAATAAAGATATTAATATTCAGAAAATATTAGCGAGCTGCTGTGAGCACTAGTGACGCATGGCTTAGCAAACAGCACTAATAAGAGCTCATCCATAACGTGCACTATTGAGACGTTATGATGAAGAATTAGGCGGCTGATAACATGCATTAGAGCAACACTCATTTTTCTTTTTCTGACATGTATACCTATACATCACTCCCATCTTTTCTTATTACACAGCTCATATCACACACACACACACACACACACACACACACACACTGGCTGCGGGGCTCGTCTTGATTCATCTCAGCTGAAGTGCTGCCTGTTCATTTGTGTGTAAGAAGCTCAGAGTCCATGACAGCATCATTTACTGCGGCTGTGTGTGTGTGTGTGTGTGTGTGTGTGTGTGTGTGTGTGTGTGTGTGTGTGTGTGTGTGTGTGTGTGTGTGTGTGTGTGTGTGTGTGTGTGTGTGTGTGTGATCATTCAGGCTCTCGAAGGCCACTGAAACCCTCCCATGATCACACACACACACACACACACTGAAGCAGGTTTCTTTTAATGTGGCAGATCACAGAAGCTTCTAACAAAGATCAAAGTCCTTTAAAAATGCTTTATACTCTGTGTGTGTTGAATATTCCAGCAGCTCTTCTTCTACACTGATGGACATGCTGACGCTCAGACTGACCAAAGCTTTGCTCAAAATGCTGCATAATTAAACAGTTTCAATAATTAATCATTTTGAAAATAAAATGCATCCTTGTATATACATGTTAACACCCGCTGTTTAACATCACGCATCAAAATTTACTTTTTAAATTCATGTTCCTGGTCTTTTTGGGACTGATTCATCATTGCACATTATTCTAAAGAAAATAAAGAAAGAAATTTGTCTTGCTTTGTCCAGCTTTATTACTGTTTACTAAAATTACAATCAAACTTCATTACTTGACATAAAATAAATATTAACTGAAATAAAAATAAACTTTATTTATTTTAGCTACTTGCCAAAGCATCTCTCATTTTTATTTAGTTAAAGCTGCAGTGCGTAACTTTTTTTTTTTTTTTTTTTGGTTAAAAATGATCCAAAATCAATATTTCAAAATCAAGTTCTTAACCAGCCAGTGTTCAAAACTATCACCTTACTTTAGCCTGATTCACAACGGTTATCTTATGATAATGTTTTCTAATTTGAGTGGTACGGGTAGGTTTACACGGGAAATTCGAGCAAGCTGCTGCGTCATTACGTCACGTCTGTAAACATAAAGAAGCTGTCCCGGCTAGTATGCTATCGCACATGCGGATCCTGCAGATGACGGATCGTTTAAAGCCTTTTCTCACAGCAGCTAGAATAATTAAATGTATCATTTTGATGTCGGATTGTGATCCAGAAAGGATTGTGTGTTTATGAAACACATGTGAATGAAATTAAATTATATTCCAGTTTTAAATGTGCTTCTGATTACAGATAGCCTGAGTTTACACAAGATTTGTATTTTAAAGAAAACCAATTCGAAGGAAGCATAGTTTGCTTTTTGGGTTAAAATAATTTTTTAACATGAAATTCGAATGCCATGACAATTAGAGATTAGACTGTATAGAAATTGAAATCTACACGCTAATACACACTATACTCATAGTCAAGCAATGCTGATGTTGTTAACATTAATAATTTGAGAATAAAGTATAACAATAATAATAATTTGCACGGTTTGATGTGATATGAACTAACCAATCGTTACATTTAATCACCATTGGTAGCATGATTTTTGTAATGCTTTTTTCCTCAGTTGGTCAGAACAAACGTGGCAGACTTGTTCAGAAGACAATATACGGTGAAAATTCTTATTTGGGTCACATATTCCAAGACGTAGGCTAGAATCTGTGATTGTGAAGTAGGCTACAGTAAATATCCACACTGACTGCCACACTTACTCTTCAGAACATTATTCATCCACGTGCGATTAACCGCCAAACCGCGATATTTATTGATTCTTCACCACGATAAGAAAAAATCCCATACCGTCACAGCCCTAGCTACAAATATAGCTGTGCTACTTCTGACTGCTTTTGTGCTCCAGGGTCACACATGCATTTGCTTGATTCAGTAGTGCACACAGTGTTATGCATGATCTGTTTGACCTGAGAACCTGCATAAAGCATGAATGAACTGTGATTATGTTTGTGTTTGTGTTGTTGGCAGGTGATCATCTATCAGGGCGGGCAGGTCTTCAGTTTAGCCAATCACATGAACGGGCGCGTGGGCTTCGTCTCCACCATGCCCAGCACAAGTGCCTCGATCTTCATCAATAACACGCAGCTGTCGGACACGGGGACGTACCAGTGCCTGGTCAACAACCTGCCCGACCGCGGGGGGCGCAATATCGGCGTCATCGGCCTCACTGTGCTGGGTGAGCAGTCACTCACACATATGTGTCCCTGGACCACTAAACCAGTCATAAGGAGAGTAAGCTTTCCATTGATGTATGGTTTGTTAGGATCGGACAATATTTGGCTGAGATACAACTATTTGAAAATCTGGAATCTGAGGGTGCAAAAAAATCTAAATATTGAGAAAATCACCTTTAAAGTTGTTCAAATGAAGTTCTTAGCAATGCATATTACTAATCAAAAATTAAGTTTTGATATATTTACGGTAGGAAATTTACAATATATCTTCATGGAACATGATCTTTACTTAATATCCTAATGATTTTTGACATAAAAGAAAAATCGATTTTGACCCATACAATGTATTCTATACTATACCTGTTCTACTTATGACTGCTTTTGCGCTCCAGGGTCACGTATTACTCTTCAGATGTCATTAGTGTGTCTGCTGTATGTACAGTAGTGTGTGTACATTTCAGAGTATTCTGTATTCATTTACCATGATGTTCAGTACGCAGCAAAACACACTGTGTGGATTACTGTATCCCACAATGCAGTGCACTTGACCTTCAGTTTCCAGTGTGATGAATGAACCAGAGAGCAATATAAACAACTATTTTAATATCTCTTTCTCGACTTGTTTTATTATCATTTGATGGTAACTTTTTTTAACACAAAATTGGATTAAATAAGCTACATCAGAAAACAGTGTTATTTTAGTATTTATATACTGTTATAGATTTAGTTATATTTAGAATCAGCTTTTATTTTTATATTTTTCATTTTTGTTTTAATTTTAGCTTAATTTTTAATGATTTACTACTTTTGAAATGTGTTTTTTTAATTGTTTTTTTAATAGGCTTATTTTCAGATATAATATGGGAAACAAAACATATTGCATACATAACATTACCAGCATCATTTTACTTTACAAAAGCAAAACTATATAACAAAAGAGAGATAAGGAAAGAAAGAAAAAGAGAGAAAAACATGCAACTCAGAAATCATCTGTGTAGCTGTATTAATCATTTATATAAAATCTAAAATAATGTATCTACTTGCGATTAATTAATTGTTTTTTTCAATCTTACTATTTAGATTAAATTCATTTAATTATTTATATATGATTATAATTGTATTTATGTTTTGAATTAGCTTTTATTTTTATATTTTTAGTTTTAATTTCAGTTTTTTTTTTTTTGTAATTTTGCATTGTGTTTTTGTAGCCATTAAGTTATTAAAATATTAGTGTTTAGGTTTAATTTATTTTTAATTTGGTTTTAGTGTTATTTTTTATATGTTATTATAGTTTTTTGTTTATATTTTGAATTCGTTATTATATTTTCAGTTTTTATTTCAGTTTTAGTAATTTTTAGTAATTTTGTTATGAACTTGTCAGTTTACTATTAATTACTATTTAGGTTTCATTTACTTATTTATTTATTATTCTGTTTTAGTGTTATTTCAGATTTATAAAAACATCAAATTTGAATTAGCTTTTATATTTAATTTTTAGGAATTTTGTAATAAACGTTTCTGTTTTATTAGATGTTTAATTACTATTTAGGTTTCATTTTTTATTCAGTTTGTGTTATTTCAATATAATTGTTTGCTATTTATAGTTTTTATTTATATTTTGCATTTTTTGTATTTTCAATTTTATTTTTACTTTCTAGTTTATTTCTTTGTAACTTTGTCATTTTATGTATTTAATTTTTTAAATATTACTATTTTGGTTTAATTTATTATTTTAATTCAGTTTTAGTTTTAGTTCAGCTGGTCTAAAAACACATCCTGAATGCATTTAAGAACTTGCTTTAAAAGTGTGTTCTATATAGTATGCATGTGTGTGATATGAATGCAATTCAAACATACTACATCTGTCATGTTGGCATTGTCATGTGACCTTCAGACATTGACATTGTCTCACAGGACCACACTTTTGGCATAAGGTCTAGAACACAAGCTGTTCTGCAGGTTATTAGAAGCATTCAGTATACGCTGCTGATCTTCGTTCTCTCTGTGCACTGCAGTTCCTCCGTCCACCCCGTCCTGTCGGATTCAGGGTTCGCTGGACGTGGGCAGCGATGTGATGTTGTTGTGTGGTTCGGACGAAGGCATCCCGACGCCCACCTACGCCTGGGAAAAACTGGAGTCGGTGCCCAAACTGCCCCACAATGCCATGCAAGGTACTAAACCCCTGCCCGTGGGAATTCCGTTTTGCCCCACGTTCTCGGGTAAATGCGCAGCTCTTGACTCCTGTTGTGGTGTGACCTCTGACCCCCCCGGTCCACCGTGTGTGTGTGTGTGAGGTGACCTGACCCGCTCTCTCCGAACGCCACGCTTTAGAATAAGGCTACAGAATCCATCAAAATGCACTCTGTTTACAGTACACTTAGTCATTGCAATTTGTTTATAGATTTGAAAGACACCTCTTCTGCTCACCAAGGCTGCATTTATTTGATTAAAAATACAGTAAAAACTGTAAATTTGTGAAATATTTTTACCATTTAAAAGAACCGTTTTCAGTGTGAATATATAGTACGATGTATTTTATTTCTGTGATGCGCAGCTGAATTTTCAGCATCATTACTGCAGTCTTCAGTGTCACATGATCTTCAGAAATCATTCTAATATACTTTTGCTTGCTCAACAAACATTTCTGATTATTATCAATGCTTCACTTTTTTATTCGTTAAGGATGCATTAAATTGATCAAAAGTGACAATAAAGACACTGGTAATGTTACAAAAGATTTCTATTTCAAATAAATGCTGTTCTTTTGAACTTTCTATTCATCTGTGAATCCTTTCAACATTGAAAATAATTTAAATAGTAGTAATATTTCACAATTTTATTGTTTGTACTGTATTTTTGGGGCATTTGTGTGTGTCAAGACCCTTGACAAAGTGTTGGAAGCACAAACAACAAACTTTTTTATTACTTCTGATAAAGTTGAATGTCTGTGTATGGTATACAGTAGCCTTATTCTAAAGACGGCTGTTATATTTTTATGCTTAATAAATCAATCTGCTTTGGCCTCAAAAAGCTGTGAGAAACATTTTTACTTCTCAAACAGGAACAGATTCAGTTGTGGTGCAAAACTGCGATCATACTGCCGTCTAGAGGCCATTAGTTTAACTGCAAAACCACTCTGTACTCTTCCAGAACAAAATGATTCACCAAAATGATTTTTCTAGTTTTAATTTTCTTTTTTAAATATATAGTCTGTGTTTTGTTATTGAGTGTGATTTCATCCACAATCCAACAAAGTACAGTAGTCTTTATTTTAATAAGCCAAGGTCATGTAAACTTTGTTTCTTAATTGGTTAATCTGATCAATATGTAATTTTTTCAGCTCATTTAATGTTCTCATTATCATCTGTAAATGTTTTCATATCAGGACACTTTCTTGCATTGTCAGTTTATTGATACCTGTGACCTGTTAACGTATTCCTGTCACTGAGATGTTTTACTAACTGAGGCTAATGTTGTGTGTTATTTTGTGTTGCTCAGATCAGATGCAGGGTACGGTCACCCTGAGGAACATCAGCACCAGCACATCTGGACTGTATCAGTGCATGGCATCAAACGCCATCGGAAAGAGCACCTGTGTCCTCAACCTGCAGGTCGTGGCACGTAAGTCTGGAGCCGCGGATGCTCATTCATAAGACCCTACCAAATCCATTTGATTTTTTCCACAGATTCTGTTTTATATTCTGTTTTTCCGTTTTAATTTTTCCAAAATTCAGTGTTTTTCATTTAAATGTGAATTTTTTAAATTGGTTTAATTACATTTTAATAATCAAAAAGCATGTCTAATCAATTGAATTCTCGCAAATTTTGCATTTGAATAGTTTATTACAATTTTTACAATTACCCAATAATTACCCAACTATTAAAACGTTAAATTTGCATGTTTTTTTATTTTATTATTATTCATGTTTTTTTATTTATTTGGTTAATTTGTATATTTTATTTTTATTTATTTCATTATATATACATATATATATATATATATATATATATATATATATGATTCAGTATAAATATACATTTATTATCAAAAACTATAGTAATCAAATAAAGGCATAAAACATATGAACTAAATGACTTTTTAAAATGCAATTTTTTGGCTAACAAATCGCTACTTAAATGAGGTTTGCCATTAAAATTAAAACATGGAAGAACGATGGAATAACTCTATTATTATTATTTTATTTTATTTTTTATTAATATTACTTTGAGAAGTATATTCTACTGTATAACAGTCAGTTTCTTTAAGCTAAACCGACGGGTTGCAGTGAAGACCTTCGAGTTTCTGTGTGTATTTGACTCTAATATTTTATGGTTTATTATTCACAGACATCGCAATGAAATTCAATTTAAGCAATCAAAAAGCATGTCTTAATTAACTGAAATGTATTCCTCCTGGAAAAACATTCCACATCATATTCTGTGATTCCATCTGTGGAATTTTGTGGAAATCATAGCGCCCTACATCCAGGGATTTTAGGAGATCACACAGCGCTCATCACATTGAAATGTCTCTTTAAACATCATCAGAGACACATGAGATCTCACAGCCGTCTCTCTGTCTGTGTTGTGTGACAGCGCAGCCTCAGAGCGTCGGTCTGATCGCAGGAACCATCGCCACTGGCATTCTGGCGCTCATCATCTGCTCTTTACTGGTGCTCGTCACGCTCTTCTACTGGAGAAACAAGAACAAATACGAGGAGGAGGAGATTCCCAATGAGATCAGGTGACTTTTCAACAAGACCAGCTTCAGCAGAATCAAACGATTCATTAATTCAGTGACTCTATAAAAGGTGGATATGTAGCTGATGAAATATTTTTCAGCAGAATTCGACAATTGTGTATTCCCAGACATTTCCCATGACCTTAACAGGCCTGGAAAAACCATTTTTTAAATACAAATTGTATGCTAAATTTATGTGAAATTTAATATTTTATTTCAGTTATTTTGCCAAGGCAACACTTTTACAAGTTTAATATTTTTTATCTCAAATGCATTTCAACTGATAACAATAACAATAAGAACATTTACTGAAGGATTCACTGAGGAATCATGACCTGAGTGTGACTGATTCACTGATTCAGAGACTCAAAAGAATGATTCGCTCATAGGTGTCCGCACTAATGGGTGATTAACCAGGTGTTTGTGAGAACATTGAAATGTCCAGTTTTTTTTGTGATTATAACATTATTTAAAGGTTACACAAACATTTCTTGCAACGTTCTACTAACTTTCTATTCACCCAAAATATAACATTAATTTTTAATAGTCTAAGAACGTTAAAATGCCCAGCTTTTTGGTTGCAATTAGAATGTTATTTAAAGGTGGCCAAAATTAAATTTTTACCCAAAATATAATGTTATTTGAATGTCTATTTTGAATATTCTAAGAACTTTAAACAGGCTTCCTTTGTTGTGATTAGAATGACGTTTTTAGAATGTTCATCAGATACAAATAACATCATAAGAATGTTGATCTCAGAACGTTTTCTCAGCGTTGTAACATTCATAAAGTAAAAATAACATCATGAGAACACTACGAGAATAATGTTCTAAGAATGTTTCCTCTCAACAATATGAGAACATATGTGACCCTGGACCACAAAAAGTATCAATTTTTCATATTTGGCTGAGATACAACTATTTGAAAATCTGGAATCTGAGGGAGCAAAGAAATCTAAATATTGAGAAAATCGTTGTTCAAATGAAGTTCTTAGCAATGCATATTACTAAGTTTTTATACATTTACGGTAAGAAATTCACAAAATATCTTCATGGAACATGATCTTTACTTAATATCTTAATAATTTTTGGCATAAAAGAAAAATGGATAATTTTGACCCATACAGTGTATTTTTGGCTATTGCTACAAATATACCCCAGCAACTTAAGGCTGGTTTTGTGCTCCAGGGTCACATATATCAAACATTAATAATATTATGAGAAAGTCCCATAAACTTTGCCCTGCTAGCTTTTATTTCACAGAAATATTTTACAGCAGTTTGTAAATGTAAAATCTAATTCTTTGCTGAATTGAAATCTTCCCATCCCACCTCACACAGGGAGGACGATCTCCCTCCGAAGAGATCCTCATCGGTCAAAGCGTTCCAAGCGGACGCCTCGTCTTCAGAGAACGACACGCTGACGTCCACCAACACCTACAACAGCCGCTACTGGCACAACCCCAAACCCAACTACGACACCAACTCCTACACGCGCTACAACGGCGACACGCGGCAGACCTTCAGCGCCGGAAACGCTCCGTACGCTAACGGCAGCCACACCCTGCCGCCGCCCAAGACTCTGGTGGTCACCACAAACTCCGCCCCCTCTCCGCCCGTCATGGCCCGCAGTAATGGCTCGCTGAGCCTCCGCCCGCCGGCCGCCGCGACGCCGGCCGTGGCGCACGGACAGCAGCACACACACTCGTTCGCCGTGAGCCAAGCCACGCTGGAGCGCATGGGCGCCGTTCCCGTCATGGTGCCGGCGCAGAGCAGAGCCGGTTCACTTGTCTGACGTGACAAAACTCTTTTATAACCGAGTTCAGCTGATGCCAACTAAAACTGCTCCGTTAATGCCCTACGTTGTTTTTCATATTGCCTGTTTGCTTGTTAGTTTCTTCATTTTTTAAGTTGATAAACTGGCTTCGCTGCAAGGGCCCCAAAATCACGTGTTTCTCAACCCCTTCACCTCTTCCAGAGAAAATATCTGAATGTGCATGATGCTTCGTTTGAATACGGCTTACTGCTTTCTAACACTGGAATCAAAGAGTTACAGCGGTGGCCAAAATGATCAGAACACTAGTATCATCAGCAGCTAAAAATGGTTTTAAGTCATTTGTTTCTATCTTTTGCTGTAGTGTGTCAGTAGAAATTATCACTTTACATTTCCAAACATTCATTTTTCCTTTAATTGTAATAATCGAGGATTTAGTCCGTCTCAGTTTCTTCATGTCATTCCAGACAGACTGATGATGATCAGATCAGATCTCTGTGTGGAGCAAACAAAAATCTCACTGGATTAATGGCTAAATGAATGTTTGGAAATGTAAAGTGATAATTCCTACTGACACACTACAGCAAAACATAGAAACAACTGACTTAAAACCATTTTTAGCTGCTGAAGATACTAGTGTTCTGATCATTTGGTCACTGCTGTAAATGTGTGAGATTTGAAGCGTATTTTCTCCAGTCAGATCCGGCCGCAGTGTTTGACGGTGAAGTGACTGTGGCCTTCGATTGCAGAGGTTTGACTGCTGAATTTAGTTTTGTTTGAGAGAAAAGTCTTACATTGATCTGTCTTAACAATCCTAATTCAACACTACTGACTAGAGCCGTAGTCTACCTCTAAAACACTACAGATAGAGTCTAATCCATAGTGTAGCTCTTATCATGGAGTATTACAGGAGATCCACGTCAATCGGGTGCTGCTCTCAGACAGGTAGATGCGTACTGTCCTCTATGTTATATGAAGGATTACTGAGAAATGTTTTTGAGATATTAACACAATCACTGTTCATTTTGTTCATTTGTTGCTTTGTTTGGTTGTTTTTTAAAAAAAACTGTAAATAATGTAACTACTTGTAGAATAGAATGTGAATTAAAACATTCTTTTGCCCAAATCTCGCTTGTGTTTTTTCTTTAAATATATGGAAATGCAGTGTTGGGGGTAATGCATTACAAGTAATGCAAGTTATGTAATCAGATTACTTTTTCTAGTAACAAGTAACACATTACACACAAACAAGCAAGCCCAGCCCAAATGAGAAAAAGTAACACAAAAGTAGTGTAATTCAATACTTTCCATAAAAAGTAACTAAGTAACGTAATTTATTACTTTTTAGGGAGTAACGCAATAACACAATGCATTACTTTTAAAAGTAATATATACTATGTATAGCCTATATATGGAGTAAACCATTAAAAGTAACTCGAGTTTTGTAATCAGATTACCTTTTTAAGTAACTAGTAAAGTAGCATTACTTTTCAATTTACAGAAAATATCTGAGTTACTTTTTTTTCAAATAAGTAATACAAGTTACTTTGTTTTTTCCATTTATTGACTGACCCTGTGTTGAGAGAAATTGGGTGTAAGTGCAGAGACCTTCAGCCTGAGGCTTATTCAATTCACTTTTGGTGTAAAAGGGCCTTTACAGTTTACTTTGGGTATTTTTTGTCATTAAAAACAAATTAGCTAGCCCAGCCCAGGTGACAAAATGTAATGCAGAAGTAACATAATGCATTACTTTTCATAAAATGTAACTTTCCCCAAAAGCAATGCGATATTGTAATGCATTACTTTTAAAAGTAACTTTCCCCAACACTGTAAATATATTGAAAAACAAAATGCATGTTTATCTGTTTAGTAAACTTTTTTTTTTTTTTTTAGTGGTCTGGTTAGTTTTGAACCGTTACTGTTCAGCCGAAGTGTGTATTTTGATTGAAGAGAGTTTGTGCAGGTTGTGTGTGTAAACACGGTCTGTCTAAAGGTCGATGTTGAAGTGCAGAGCAAATAGTGATTTTTAAAACCATTTGCTGCTGTTTGTCATCAAGACGGTTTCATTTGGAGAAATGTGATAAAACTGTCTTCAGAAACACTGAAATAGTAAAAGTGAAGCTCCTCTGGACTGACCTAAATCCAGTCAAACCGTGAACTCAAGAAGGTGAGCAAATTCTCATGATTATTCAGAGAAATCAAGAACAATACAAAGATCTGCGCTTGAATGTATTCTGTTTAAAAATGGAGAGATTTTGGCTGTTTAAGTGGATTCATGTAAAGGTTTACTGAAGACAAACAAGAACGATAGCTATATTCCAACGATATTGTTGTGAACTTATTCTCACTTAATTAGAATGATTTATTGTTGAGGCCTGTTCACACCAAGAACAATAACTATAGCAAATTGCAATAATAATATGTATTATTGTGTTATCTATCTATCTATCGGCTGTCAATGCTTCTATCGTTCATCAGCTGGAAAAGAAAGTAGTTCTGAAAGTGATTCTAACTATATTGTATGTTGTTATTGTTAGTTTTGGTGTGAACTTCCCTTTTTCTCCCAGAATTAGAATAATTTTCTAAATTATATGGTAAGGCCTGTTCACACCATGAAGGATAACGATAACTATAGACTTCATTCAGGCTAGCACTGTATTTAATCATAGATAGGAGTGAAAACAAGTCTGAGCTGGAGTTAAATTCAATATGGCGTCTAACCTGACTTTTATCATTCATCAAAAGGAAAAGAAATTCCAACGATATTCTTATAGTTGTGTGTAGACTCCACTGTTCACATTCAGTGAGAGTGAGTTTTGAAACTTTATCATTATGATTATAGTTTGTGGTGTGAACCGGCCTTCAGTTGTTTTACATTAATGTACCAAACAGGTTCATTTACACCAAATCTGCGGTTTCTTGATGCCTGGATCAATGAGCTGGATAATACTTCTCTTAATTCATCTGACCTCAGCGCTCCAGTCACCAGGTGATCTATCTATCTATCTATCTATCTATCTATCTATCTATCTATCTATCTATCCATCCATCCATCCATCCATCTATCCATCTATCTATCCGTCTATCTAGCTGTCTGTCTATCCATCCATCCATCTATCCATCTATCTGTCTATCTATCTATCTATCTATCTATCCATCCATCCATCTATCCGTCTATCTATCCATCCATCTATCTATCTATCTATCCGTCTATCTATCTATCCATCTATCTATCCATCTATAGGTCTATCTATCTATCCATCCATCCATCCATCCGTCTATCTATCCGTCTATCCACCTATCTATCCGTCTATCCACCTATCTATCCATCTATCTATCTATCTATCCATCTATCCATCAATCCATCTATCTGTATCCATCTATCTATCCATCTATCTATCCATCCATCTATCCATCCATCCATCTATCCATCTATCTATCTACAAACCCGATTCCCAAAAAGTTGGGACACTGTACAAATTGTGAATAAAAACAGAATGCAATGATGTGGAAGTTTCAAATTTCAATATTTTATTCAGAATACAAATGTTTAAACTGAGAAAATGTATCATTTTAAGGGAAAAATAAGTTGATTTTAAATTTCATGGCATCAACACGTCTCAAAAAAGTTGGGACAAGGCCATGTTTATCACTGTGTGGCATCCCCTCTTCTTTTTATAACAGTCTGCAAACGTCTGGGGACTGAGGAGACAAGTTGCTCAAGTTTAGGAATAGGAATGTTGTCCCATTCTTGTCTAATACAGGCTTCTAGTTGCTCATCTGTCTTAGGTCTTCTTTGTCACATCTTCCTCTTTATGATGCGGCAAATTTTTTCTATGGGTGAAAGATCTGGACTGCAGGCTGGCCATTTCAGTACCCGGATCCTTCTTCTACGCAGCCATGATGTTGTAACTGATGCAGTATGTGGTCTGGCATTGTCATGTTGGAAAATGCAAGGTCTTCCCAGAAAGAGACGATGTCTGGATGGGAGCATATGTTGTTCTAGAACTTGGATATACCTTTCAGCATTGATGGTGCCTTTCCAGATGTGTAAGCTGCCCATGCCACACGCAGTCATGCAACCCCATACCATCAGAGATGCAGGCTTCTGAACTGAGCACTGATAACAACTTGGGTTGTCCTTGTCCTCTTGAGTCCGGATGACATGGCGTCCCAGTTTTCCAAAAAGAACTTCAAATTTTGATTCGTCTGACCATAGAACACTTTTCCACTTTGAAACAGTCCATTTTAAATGAGCCTTGGCCCAGAGAAAACGCCTGCGCTTCTGGATCATGTTTAGATATGGCTTCCTTTTTGCATGATAGAGCTTTAGTTGGCATCTGCAGATGGCATGGCGGATTGTGTTTACCGACAGTGGTTTCTGGAAGTATTCCTGGGCCCATTTAGTAATGTCAATGACAGAATTATGCCGATGAGTGATGCAGTGTCGTCTGAGGGCCCGAAGACCACGGGCATTCAACAAAGGTCTTAGGCCTTGTCCCTTGCACACAGAGATTGTTCCAGATTCTCTGAATCTTTGGATGATATTATGCACTGTAGATGATGATAACTTCAAACTCTGTGCAATTTTTCTCTGAGAAACTCCTTTTTGATATTGCTCCACTATTTTTCGCCGCAGCATTGGGGGAATTGGTGATCCTCTTCCCATCTTGACTTCTGAGAGACACTGCCACTCTGAGAGGCTTTTTTTATACCCAATCATGTTGCCAATTGACCTAATAAGTTGCAAATTAGTCCTCCAGCTGTTCCTTATATGTACATTTAACTTTTCCGGCCTCTTATTGCTACCTGTCCCAACTTTTTGGAATGTGTAGCTCTCATGAAATCCAAAATGAGCCAATATTTGGCATGACATTTCAAAATGTCTCACTTTCAACATTTGATATGTTATCTATATTCTATTGTGAATAAAATATAAGTTTATGAGATTTGTAAATTATTGCATTCCTTTTTTATTCACAATTTGTACAGTGTCCCAACTTTTTTGGAATCGGGTTTGTATCTATCTATCTATCTATCTATCTATCTATCTATCTATCTATCTATCTATCTATCTATCTATCTATCTATCTATCTATCTATCTATCTATCTATCTATCTATCTATCTATCTATCTATCATCTGTCTATCCGTCTATCTATCTATCTATCTATCTATCTATCTATCTATCTATCGATCATCTGTCTATCCTTCTATCCGTCCGTCTATCTATCTATCTATCTATCTATCTATCTATCTATCTATCTATCTATCTATCATCTGTCTATCCTTCTATCCGTCTATCTATCTATCTATCTATCATCTGTCTATCTATCTATCTATCTATCATCTGTCTATCCGTCTATCTATCTATCTATCTATCTATCTATCATCTGTCTATCCTTCTATCCGTCCGTCTATCTATCTATCTATCTATCTATCTATCTATCTATCTATCTATCTATCTATCTATCATCTGTCTATCCTTCTATCCGTCTATCTATCTATCTATCTATCTATCATCTGTCTATCTATCTATCTATCTATCATCTGTCTATCCTTCTATCCGTCCGTCTATCTATCATCTGTCTATCCGTCTATCTATCTATCTATCTATCTATCTATCTATCTATCTATCATCTGTCTATCTATCATCTGTCTATCCTTCTATCTATCTATCATCTGTCTATCCTTCTATCCGTCCATCCATCTATCTATCTGTCCATCACTGATCAAGCATGTGTATGGTGTTCAGTGTTTCTGGACAGGCGTGATGCCGTTCATCTGCTCAGGAACCGAAGGGCAAACGTCTTCCTGGAGGAGATGAAGCCTGGGAATCTGGAGCGGGAGTGTTATGAGGAGCGCTGCTCTCTGGAGGAGGCGGCCGAGATCTTCCAGAGCAGAGAGAAAACGGTACAGTCTCACGATATATAGTCTTATTCTGCTCTATATGGGCTTCTTGTGCTGATGTACAGTATGGCTCTTTGGAGATTATTAAAGTTATTGATATTTCATTAGGTTCATCAGATTCTGGGCTCTGTTAACATTACTAATACATTATAATTTATAAGTAGTAGTAGTTATGTACTAACAAAATAGCTATTTCTATTATAAAATCAAAATCAACAAAAGAGCAATATCGCAAGTGCTATAACAAGTCTCAGTTAGCTTAACACAGTACACTTAGCAAGGTTTTTTTTTTGCTTTTTTAATTATATAATGAATAAAAAGAAAACGGATAGAATAGAAAAAGAACAGAGCAAACTAGTGTTAGAGGCCTTTTTGCTTTTTGTTAATGTTATAATAAATAAAAAGAAAACAAATAGATAGAATACAAAAAGAATAGAGAAGCTAGTGTTAGTTTTGTTTTTTTGTCTCCACCAAATTTAATATTTTTGCTCAATTTGAGTTTCTGAATAAGCAGTTTTTTCCTCCATATTCTCATTATATCAGACTATTTGAGCCATATAAGCCTAATGGACCAAATATGATACTCAGCAAAAAACATTTATGCAAACATTTTTTTCTTCCTTCATATTTTGTCTAGTTCAATGAACTTTTTTTTTTTTTTTTTTACCTTCATATGCCAGGAATTAAAGGGTTAAATCATTTTCAAACCCCAGACTCGCTGCTTTAAAGCAGCAGAACATGGAGAGAGATTAGAGAATGAAAAGATCTTTGTGTCTCTTAAAGATTCTTTTTTAAAAACCTCTGTAGTTCTAAATGGAACTTTTCTTTTTAGGAGTACAATCACATCCTTGTTGTCTGACTTTCGTATCCCTGTGTTCTTTTAGATGGAGTTCTGGTACAAATATCAGAGTAAGACTTTTCTTTATTAACCATTTCAGTTCAAGCCACTCTGCTGAAATAGTGAGACCTCATCCTGACAGATTAAGATGGAGTTAAATGTGTGGTTGTCATGTGTAGATATGAATCTGTGTCGCTTGAACCCGTGTCTGAATGGAGGAATCTGCAGCGAGGTCCGCGGCGTTCTCGAGTGTCTCTGTCCTCCGCAGTACAGCGGGACAAACTGCCAGACAGGTGCACTGCAAACCTCACACTGCACTATATATACAACTATATATATGTGACCCTGCACCACAAAAGCAGTCTTAAGTCGCTGGGGTATATTTGTAGCAATAGCCAACAATACACTGTATGGGTCAAAAATATAGATTTTTCTTTTATGCCAAAAATCATTAGGATATTAAATAAAGATCATGTTCCATGAAGATATTTTGTAAATTTCTTACCATAAATGTATAAAAACTTCATTTTTGATTAGTAATATGCATTGCTAAGAACTTCATTTGAACAACTTTAAAGGTGATTTTCTCAATATTTAGATTTTTTTGCACCCTCAGATTCCAGATTTTCAAATAGTTGTATCTCAGACAAATATTGTCCAACAAACCATACATCAATGGAAAGATTATGATGTATAAATCTCAATTTTGAAAAATTGACACTTAAGACTGGTTTTGTGGTCGAGGGGTCACATATATGACTAGATGAGTCTTTTGGACAAACATTAAGTTGTCTGTGTATTTTTTTTTGTAATCATGTGTTTCAGAGGTGTTTGACTGTAAATATAAGAACGGAGGGTGTCTGCATTACTGCAGTCAGTCAGAGCAGGCGGCAGGTGTTGTGTGCAGCTGCGCAGACGGTTATCAGCTGGATGAAGACGGACGGAGCTGCAATCCATCAGGTACAAACACAAACCTGTGCAGACAATGTTATTGAACTCAAATGTTTAAACAATTTATTATTATTACTTATTTTAGTGCTGTCAAATGATTAATTGTGATTAATCGCATCCAAATTAAAAGTTTTTGTTTACATAATATGAGTGTGTGCTGTCTATAATTTTTTTATGTATATATAAATACAAACACATGCATGTGTATATTTAAGAAAAATATGTTATGTTTATATATTAAATACCCTGACCCTGGACCACAAAACATAAGGGTCAATTTTTTTTAATTGAGATTTATACACCATCTGAATAAATAATCTTTCCATTGATGCATGGTTTGTTAGGATAATATGACAATATTTGGCTGAGATACAACTATTTGAAAATCTGGAATCTGAGGGAGCAAAAAAATCTAAATATTGAGAAAATCTCCTTTAAAGTTGTTCAAATGAAGTTCTTAGCAATGCATATTACTAATCAAAAATGAAGTTTTGATACATTTATGGTAGGAAATGTACAAAATATCTTCAAGGAACATAATTATTTTTGGCATAAAAGAAAAATCAATCATTTTGATTCATACAGATATTGTCCGATCCTAACAAACCATACATTAATGAAAAGATTATTTATTCAGCTTTCATGTGATGCATAAATCTCAATTTCGAAAAATTGACACTTAAGACTGGTTTTGTCATCCAGGGTCACATATGATCATATATTTGTTTAAAATGTGTATATAAATATCTCTGTGTGTGTGTGTGTGTCTATATAGTTTTATTAAGTTCTGTTTTTAATTTTAGTTTATTTATTTTTATTTATTTTAGTACTTCAAATTTTTATTTAATTGTTTTTATTTGATTTGATTTGATTTCAGTTATTTTTTATTTTATTTGAAGTAATACATTGATTTTTATGCTTTTCTTTTTTTTTTTTAGTAAATTCTACACTCTTAAAAATAAAGGTGCTTAAAAGCTTCTTCACAGCGATGCCACAGAAGAACCATTCATCCATCTCTTTCTTACCTTTTATAATCTGAAGAAAGAAACAGAAAGGTTCTTCAGATGTTAAAGGTTCTTTATGGAACCATTTAGACAAAAAGTGGCATCATGTAATAACCTGTTCATAATAGTGTTCATATATTTTCCAAATACTTTTTTTGAAATATGCATTTTTTACATGATAATTGCCCTATGTTTATTTTCCTAAATGTAAACCCATAATACACGGATGTGTGTGTTAGTGCAGTATCCCTGTGGGAAGCAGTGGACTGGAGGGATCATGTCTCGCTCACTGGACGATATAAGCCTCACGGACCCTGATTATGCAAACCACACCCACAGCACCACAAACTCCTCCCACTCATTACATAAAAACAGTTCACTGGACAACTCGACTCGCACATCAAACCAAACCTCACCCGCGTCACCGGACGAGCCGTCTGACACAGGAAGTGACATCAGCAGCGTGAATGAGGACGCACGCATCGTTGGCGGTCAGCTGCAGTGTCAGGGCGGGAGTCCGTGGCAGGTCAGCTTTCTCTGATCATCCAGGAAATACTATAGTGTTTTTGAACCATACTATAGTAAAGTACTTCAATTAATATAAACAAATAACTTTACCCAATACTGTACTAAATTTTCTACAACAGGTATATTCTACAATCGGGTATATTATACTACAATACACTACAGTTTACTGTAGTAACAACTAAAGTATATTTTACAGCTTATCAGTTCACTACAGTTAATACTACAGTATGCTACAGTAAGTGTTGTAAATACTATAATATATATATTAGTACCGTCAAACGATTAATCGCAATTAATCGCATCCAAAATAAAAGTTTTTGTTTACATAATATATGTGTGTATACTGTGTATATTTATTATGTATATATAAATACACACACATGCATGTATATATTTAAGAAAAATATGTTATTTATATATTAAATATATTTTATATGAATATAAATATATACATGTAAATATTTTCAAAATATATACATGCATGTGTGTGTATTTATATATACATGATAATTATACACAGTACACTGACACATATATTATGTAAACAAAAACTTTTATTTTGAATGTGATTAATCGTGATTAAATTATAGTACAGTATATACAGTATAATACACTTTATGGTTCAAAAACACTATAGTATTTACTATAAATTACTTGTATTTTTCCTGTGGGGCAGTCATCACCAGTGTTGGGGAGTAACTAGTTACATGTAACTAAATTACGTAATTTAATTACAAAATAAGGTTACATTTTATTTTAAGGTGTCATTGTTACAGTGTAATTATACATTTAAAGGGATACTCATTTTGGTGTGGAGTATCCCTTTAAGTACTGAGTAATATTAATTAACTACTTGTACTTACTATATGGTTAGTGTTATATTTTAGATAGGGTAACCTGTCAAGTCAAGTCAAGTCAAGTCATCTTTATTTATATAGCGTTTTTACCAATACAGATTGTGTCAAAGCACTTAACAGTATCAAATTGGAGGACAGAGTGTCAGTAATATATAATAAGATTAAACATTTAATTTTCAGTTAAAGGCATTTCAAACCTGTCCAAACTAACCTTCCCAGCACTGAAGCGTTCAGTATGATCTGCAGGTTCTGCTTCGTCGTGAGGATGAGTACGGGTTCTGCGGCGGTTCTCTGATCAGTCGGCGCTGGGTCGTGACGGCGGCTCACTGTCTCCAGCAAACCCCGGATCACGTGACCATCGGTGAGGGACTCGAGATGTTTCATATGAGCTTGTGTTACAGCACAGTCAATATCACACTAAAGTATCTATCAGATGCAACATTAATATTTATACTGTATATAGATAGTCATGTATATATTTTTTTCGTAATTAATAAATAATGTTATTTATTGATTTGTATTTATTTTTGGATGAATGGAACGTTTAAAAAAAGAACAACATTTATTTGAAATATTAGCTAAATTACTAATAAAATAATGTGAATTAAAATATAAATTTTTAGCAGTATATCAGCTGTATTTTCCATATATAGCATATATTTATTATATATGTGAGTGTATATTTCTAAGAGCATTTTGATTTTGTATATTAATTTATATATAGAAATAAAAAATAATGTCATATTTATTTATCATATATATATATATATATATATGAAGAGTTTATTTGCTAAAACAGATAAATCTTTAATTTTCAAAAATCATGTTTTTTATTATGTTATCATGTTTTTATTGTGTTAGTTTTACTGCATTTTTTAGTTATTTTTTAACCAAATCAAACTAACGCGACTGCAATTTAATTGAGATTAATTGGAATTCACAATGAAAAAAACATGAGTTATCTGTTTCTGCAAATGAACTCTTCATATATATATATATAAATATTACAATATAATATAATATTAATATATGTGGGAAAAATATTATGATATAATTTTTATATATAAATATACAAAATCACGTTTATAATAACTGTTAATGTAAATGCAATAACTATTAATAACATCAATATCATCCTGGACACAGTGTTTATTTTTTACTTTTTATTTTTTCCCAGAATAAATTAGGTACAAGAAATGCATATTATAATGTGTAGTTTGTTTGTTTATTTATATATTTTGTTTTAAATTGACTTTATATGTTCAAAAGCACCACAACTTGTAATATTTACAAATACAAAACTTTTTTATTTGTATACAAATTTATACATTATGCATTAGAATGTATTTTTTTGTATTTAATCTTTTCTGATTTAAAAATCATTGTCCAAGATTATTATTTATGTATTACAGTAATGAGAATGAGGTCTTTGTTTTCATTACAATAATAAAAATTTGTTAGGACATGCTTAATTGTCAGGAAAAAATATCTTTATGTTACTAATATATATATATATGTGTGTGTGTGTGTGTGTGTGTGTGTGTGTGTGTGTGTGTGTGTTATTTTAGTATCATTGATATGCTATTATTATTAGTATTTTTATGTTCATATTATATTACATATTAGACAAAAAAATATTACTTTTATTAATTTTATTTTTTAGTTTTAGTTTTCATTTTCATTTTAGTGATTTTGATGTTGTTGTTTTTTAAAATATATAGTATTGTGTAATACTACGTTACTGTAAACTGTTTTTTTTATTAAGTTTGTTATTTTAGTACTTCAACTTAAACTGAACAAAAATGAAAAATCTTAGCTTAGCAATTAAAATAAAAGCAGTGTTCAGTTAATGTTTATTTTAAGTAATGAAAATCTTTTTTATATAGTTTTAATATATAATAGATATTTAGTATATAAACATAACATTTTTCTTAAATATATACATGCATGTGTCTATTTATATATCCGTAATAAATATACACAGTACACACACATATATTATGTAAACAAAAACGTTTATTTTGGATGTGATTAATCGTTGCCCAGCACTAGTTTTAATTTTAGATACCAATAACAACCCTGATATACAAGCATCATAAAATTGGCATCAAAATGTAATTTATTTGCTTTAATTTTGTAACGCTCTTGTAGGCGACTTTGATAAGATGCGTCCCGACAAAGACGAGCAGAAGATCTCGGTGCAGAAGATCGTCCTCCACCCTCACTTCCACGACTACACCTTCGACAGCGACATCGCCCTGCTCTATCTGTCCCGTCCCGTGGCCCTGGGGCCCTTCTCCGTCCCCGTGTGTCTGCCGGACGCCAGTCTGGCCGCTCGTCTGCTGAGGCCCGGGGAGCAGGGCCTGGTGTCGGGATGGGGATCCACGGGCTTCCTGCGGCGCTCGTCTCGGTTCCTGAGGAAGGTGCTGCTGCCGGTGGCCGATCAGATGAACTGCATCAACTCCACCGAGCACGTCATCACCGACAACATGTTCTGCGCCGGATACCTGCTGGAGGAGATGGACGCCTGCACCGGGGACAGCGGCGGCCCCTTCGTAGTCAACTACAGGGGCACCTGGTTCCTGGCCGGCGTGGTGAGCTGGGGCGAGAGATGCGCCGCCGAGGGCAAATACGGCGTTTACACCAGACTGGGAAACTACTTACCCTGGATACACCAGGAGATGATGAAAGAAGAATCGGGACGCAGCCGGAGCCAATCCACTACTGAAGCTCCATAGCGCTGCTGGGATTAATACATAACCCATACGGCAAAACAAATAAGAGTCTAACTATAATTAAAAATATACAACAAATTATATGTATATATACGTTTTTTTAAAGCATGTATATTTTGCATTATATTTACAGTGAGCATAACCAATAAAAAAAATTAAAATATTAAGCACCTTTACAGCAAAAAAACAACAACCATAAAATAAAATAAAATAAATAGATAATAATAGTATTTTCAAAAATACTTTTTAAATATATTTAAAAATAAAAAAAAAAGAAACAAGAAAAAAAAAAGACATGAACCTGGACCACAAAAACAGTCATAAGGGTGTTACTTTTTTTAAAATTGAGATTTATACATCATCTGAAAGCTGATAAATAATATTTCCATTGATGTGTGGTTTGTTAGGATCGGACAATATTTGAACTATTTGAAAATCTGGAATCTGAGGGAGCAAAAAAATCTAAATATTGAAAAAATCACCTTTAAAGTTGTTCAAATGAAGTTCTTAGCAATGCATGTTACTAATCAAAAATTAAGTTTTGAAATATTTATGGTAGGAAATTTACTAAATATCTTCATGGAACATGATCTTTACTTAATATCCTAATGATTTTTGGCATAAAAGAAAAATCTATAATTTTGACCCATACAATGTATTTTTGGCTGTTGCTACAAATATACCCCAGCGACTTAAGACTGCTTTTGTGCTCCAGGGTCACAATCTTTGCTGTACTGTGTTTAATATATATTTATGTTAAATATATTTTCTACCAACATATTTTTTGGTCATTTATTATATTTCAAAAATTCAAATGTGTTTTTAAAAGCAGTAAAAAAATATTTGCCCTCCATATGCCATTATGATTTACAGTAAATGTAACACAAATAGGAAAAAATTCAAAAATATTTTTCAATATATTTCAAAAATGGCCAAAAAATATTTTTTCAAAATATATTTACATATATAAATATATTTATATATAAATTCTTTAAAAATAATCATTCAAAAAATTTTGAAAGCATTAAAAAAAAATTTGCCCTCCATATAATTCAAATTACTTTACCTTTACATATATTTCAGTTTAAAAAATACATTAAAATATACGTTTGAAGAAAAGATGTATATCATCTATAACGTGTGTGAACATAATAGTTTCATTTAAAATAAGCAAATAATATAGATTACAATGTTCCAAAAAATACAATATAGCTAAAAAAAAAAATGAAACATTATCAAATCATTGTATAAAATCTGTAAATATATACATTATATAAAAAATAACATATATTTTAAAAAATTAAACATTATTGAAATTAGACTACTATAAGATTGGAAATGTATTTTCTTTCCCCTGAAATACAATTAAATATATTTTGGTATGAAAGTTGAATCTAAATTTATTTCAAATTTAAAAAATATATTTAATTGATCTTATAATTGAACATATTTTGGCCAGACAATAAAATAATATATATTTCTTGCCATACGGGGGAGAGACATCTGCGTGTCTGAAATGAAGCAGGATCTTTTCTCTTTATTAACATCACAAAACTTACACTGCAAATAACAAACAAACAAACAAACAAACAAACAGTGCACAACACTACAATAACATCCCATTAAAGTAAATGCAGTAACTAACAACAAGCAAGATATTTGTTACAGTATTAAATATTTTCTTGTCAGTCTATATCAGCTCAGATCCATTAAATAATATTAAGATATTATATTATTTTAATTATGTAGCAGTAAATGTTGAAATGAACTAAGATTTTAAAATATTTTTTCCCATGTTAATTAATGTAGTTCATTAATATGAAGCGTTATCATCAATGTTTTGCTTGTTAATTATTTGTGCATCTTTTTTAATGTTTTATTTTTCTTACAAAGCATCAAGCAATAGATCAAATAACTCTGAAAAAAAGGTGATGAAACATGCATCTGTTCTGTACGTGATTAAGGAAGTGATTTCATTTAATAAAACAATTTTTCAACAAACATGTTATGCTTATTTTTTCAGTTAACAAGTCTTATTTTTCCACTTGTATCCACGTTATTGAAAGAGTAGAATCTGACTTCCAAGCGAAGCAATGCATTTCCTAGAAACCTGTATGCCAAAAAAATATATTTTTATATTTCAAAACATACAAAAATGGTCAATAAATATCACTAATATACATTTTAAAAAATATTTAAATATAGTTTAGGTACTTATATATTTCTATAGCTATATTTAAATTATATTTTTAAATGGTCACAAAACGTATGAGGAAGTATATCTAAATTTAAATATCTCAAAATACATTTTGTAGCGACTCAATATTTATTTTTAGTTTGGAGATGTATAATCATTTTTTCTTTGAGTACATTTCATTTGGCATTTAAAGTGTGTATATACATGTGTGTGTGTGTGTGTGTGTATATATATATACACACACTTTAAAAATATATATTTTTCATATCTTTGAAAATATATACAGCATATATTCATGCATGTAATTTTATTTATTGATACAATTTCGTTCATATGTGTTCACACTGTACAAAACATATTTGGTGAATTTCCTACAGCACCAGTCAAGATTTTTTTAGGTTGGAAATGTAATATTATAATTTGGAAAATGTTCAATATTATAAATTCCTCGTGTGATATTACTAAGATTGTGTCTAATATCATTGGTGACTGGTGTTTTGATAAAGAAACCATTTGCTTTAACACGATGTGTGCAAATATAACAAAACAATGAAATAAAAAGCAAAAGGTCAGGAGAACATGAGTAAAATGTCGGACATGGAAACTCTTTATTATGAAAGATACATCGGAACCAAAGAGCAAAACATTCCCAGAGTAGTTCTCTGGGCTCTGAACACATAGCAAACGCGGCTCCGCTAAACTCACGCAGCTACAGCACAGACGCACGGCATTATGGGAATCTGACTGCAGAACCGCTGGAGAATCAAAGACTGAATCTGACAGAAACACAGGAGAGGCGGAGGTCAGAGCGGCATGCGGTTCCCCTCCACGCTGATCTTCACCGCGTGCCCCGTCTTCGTCAAGCGCTTGATGTCCGCGAAACGCCGCATCTGTTTATCTACTCGCGACAAACCCTTCTTCAGCGGAGCCTGAGCGAGAGAGCAAGCAGAGAGAGAGTCAAAACACTCAAGCACAAGACAAATTCAATTACAAATCTAGTTTAAAAAAAAAAAAAAAAAAAAAAAAATTATATATATATATATATATATATATATATATATATATATATATATATATATATAAATATAAATAAACTGAAAAAAGTTTTTTTTTTAGTTTTTTTTTATTTAATGGCATAAAAAGAAAAAAGTATGGAAAAATTCAAGACAAGAAACTACTAAATGCAAAATCAAGTCAATTATAAAAATGCTTTTAAAAAAGGGAAAACTCTACTAATATTATTAAAACAACCAAAAACAAGGCATTTAAAAAATATAAATAAATAATAAAAAAAAAACAAAAAAAATTATATATATATATATATATATATATATATATATATATATATATATATATATATATATATATATATATATATATATATATATATATATATATATATATATATATATATATATATATATATATATAAAAACTACTATAAACAAGCAGCAAAAAAATAATAATACTTAAGAAAAATATACAGGAAACTACTAAAAGCAAAATCAAGTCAAATAAAAATATGCACTTACAAAAGAAACTTTACTACTATAAACCCAAAACAAGGAAATTAAAAAAAAAAAAAAAACTACTAAAAGTTAGAACAAATCAACTGAAACCACTTCTTTTAAAAAGGATACTACTATAGATAAAAAAAACTAGGCAATTTTATATAATTACTTAAAAGACAAAAGGAAACTAAAGCAAATTAAAAATAATTTCATAAGCAAAATCAAATTTCAAAAAATGCATTAAAAACGGGGAAACTACCCCAACAATCAAATACAAGTCAGTTAAATTGTGCTTTTTATATTTATTTTAAAAAAGAAAACACTTCAAGTAACAAATTTTATAAAAATTTAATAATAAACAAAAACTAAAAAAAAGTTAAGTCAAAATGTGAATTTGGAAGAAAAAAAAAAAAAAAAAAAAAAAAAAAAAAAAAAAAAAGAAAACAAATGAACTAATATAAGCAAAAAAAAAAAAAAAAAAAAAAGAGTGCTACTAGAATCAAACCCAAGCCAGTTCTTGTGAGTGCAAACCAGGCTGTTATTATACGTCATGTTCTTGAGCATGTCTGCATTTGTATTTTATTACAGGTTTGTCTCAGTAGCGGTTATATATATATATATATATTCAGCATGAACACGTCAAGAACACAGGCCTGAGGCGCTGGAGTTCAGAAACTCAAATGCTCTCAAACACACACCACGAACAGTTACTCTGCTCTGTATTTGTGGTGAAATCATCCAAACCCACTTTAACTGGTGTTAGTCGGGTTTGTGAACGCTCATGCAGACACTTACTGCCCCTCAGGCAGGAGCATGTAACTACAGCGGCATTCGGTTTCCCTCAATGCTGATTTTCACAGCTCCCTGCGGCCGCCGCTGCTTCCTCTGCTCCGCAAAACGCCGCTTGTGTTTCTCCAGCAGCCCGATGCCCTTCCTAAAGCTCCTCTACCAATCACACAACAGTGAACAAACTCCTCCACCAATCAGCTTCAGAGGAGAAAAACCTAAGCATGGTTGTTCTCTATCCTGCCTCATGCTGCCTGTGCAGACTCCTCCCACTCTTTAGTTGAGCATGAGACGCTCGTCAATCATTCTTAAGCCCCGCCCACACAAGCCCCGCCCACTCACTCTGTTTGAGTCCACATCCACGTTCCATTTGGGCCGAACCACGTAATCCTTATTGGACGGCATGGGCACACGAGCTCGAGCACAGAAACCCGGGTCACCCGGCCGCAACGCCCTGATAAACAGAGAGATATTAAACCATACGATCCAAACTGAACAGCCTGTGTGTGCACGTCACGGTTTACATTACATTAAAAAAATTATAATAATGAATTACACAAATTATATAATGCATTTTTAAATTATAATAATAGATTCTTTAGCATTCGTAAAAATATAAGGAATTACACAAATTATATAATGCATCTTTAAGTTATAATATAATAAACATTCAATTGTAATAAATAATAAAATATCACTATAAAATAATATTAATATATTACAGAATATTTAAAGAAAATAATTCATAAATGATCAATTTTTAAAATAATAAATTATACAATTATAATACATGTTTTATAATTAAAAAAAATTAAATATATTAAAATATTAAATTATCATCATTTCCATTCATTAGGATTAACCAAAAATTTATAAAATACATATTATAATTTTAAAATGTATTATATAACAAGTATGTTTTATTATAAAAAAATATTAAAATATAATCCTGTTAAACAGCACCAATACAAAATTATAATGAATTAAAAAATTACACAATATTTTTATCTATAATTATTAAATAATTTATATTAAATTATGATCACTTACATCAATTAGCATTAATAAAAAATATTGAATATTGGATTACACAATTCTAATACATTTTTAAATTTCAATAATAAATAAATTATTATAATAAAATCTTAAATGATAAGTAATGACATTATATACTACATATGTAAATATGTAAAATAAAATATATTTAAATTAACTTCTGCAACATAACATTAAGCACATTTATATAACAAATCAGTTAAATTGTAGGGTATTTACACTCACTAATAATAAAAAAAAACACATTAAAACGGGCTTTATTATCTATTTCTGCATACAGGTCATGAGGCTGTGGAGTGAAATATGACTGAGATGTTCTTGACAGGTTACGTGTGATTCACTATAAAACTACTTCACTGCTATACCGCATGAAATAGAAGAGAGAGACTCACTTCTCCTCTCCGGTGAGCACCTTCTCCAGATCTCTGCGAGGCGTCTGTCCTCCGGAGCTGTGGAGCAAGCAGACGGAGAATGAGCCAATCACACGCATGCTCTCAGGCAAACATGCGCTCGGCGTCTGTTCAGCGCTCGCTCATCTGATCCACATCGGCCGGGCTTGAATTAGTGTGCGTTTGGGTTTGATCACATACACATGAATGCAAAACCTCAGCACACACACACACACACACACACACACACATGATGATGCAGGGAATGCAGAGACTCGTAGGCTTTCAGTGTTTAA